>CAJQZJ010032083.1:1103324-1134310 GCA_907164525.1 Lophiomys imhausi
CTAACCTGCCTCTTCAAGTGAACTAGATCAAGGAATCTCTCTTTATGTCCTTCTAACCTGCCTCTTCAAGTGAACTAGATCAAGGTTTGGCAAACTCACACCCAAAGGTCAAATTTCCTCATTTGTCTGTGAAGTAAATAAAGTTTTATTGCCACAAGGCCATGGCCACTGGCTCCTACATCCTTTGTATTTTCCCCTTCTACAACAAAGACGCAGGCTTCTCAGCCCCCAGAAGCCTAAACTTTTTACTCTTCAACTCCTCACAGAAAATGTCTGCTGGCCCATCTCCCTGCCCTAGATGGTTGGTGAGTAGCTTGCTTTACAGCAACATTTCTGTCCTACCTAAGACTAAAACTGACTTATCTAGTCATTCTGATTCTGTGGGCAATGGGTGTGCTGTGTGTACAGAGGTCAACCTCAAGTGTCATTCCTCAGGACCTGTCCACCTCATCTGAAGTTTCATTTAAAAAAAAAAAAAAAGGTCTCTCACTAGCCTGGAGCTCACCAGCTAGGTGTCCCCCATCTCCATATAGAACCTCTGGAGTTACAAATGCATGCTGCCACATCTGGCTTCACGTGTTCTGGGGATCTGAACTCAGGTCCTCATGCCTGTGTGGCAAGGGCTTTGCCCTTTGAGTCATCTCCCCAGCCTGGGAGCTTAATGTTTAGAACTGTAAGAACTATGAGATTCAGTTGGACCAAACCGACCCTCCTAGTGAAGACTCTGTTACACAGAAAACCCAATTCAAACCAGTTTAGCCAGAGGACGGGATATGTGGGCTGCAGGAACTGAGGGTCTGGGGTTAGAATAAAGTTCAGGCATAGCCGGGTCAGGGCTCAGGGAGACAGTGAGGATTCCGGGTACTTTCTGGCTCTGGACCCCATTCTGCTGTCCTTGCTGTTTGGATTTGATGCTCAGCCTGTTACACAGTATGCCCCAGCCCCACATGCTCCTAGACACACAGTAGGTACTCAGTAAGTGTTCATTGCATGAGTGGACTGCACAAGCTTGACTTAAAAGCATGGTAGCTTTCTAGGTGTTGATCCCCATTCTGGGACTTGGGAGTGTTTGCACAGCATAATATGGAAGGAATGGAGGCAGAGTAATAGAGTGGCAATTCCTGGTCCTGCCTCTGAACTACACTGGGGCTTGGGCAAGGGTTTCAACCTTTGCCTGCCTGAGATGTGCATCTTTAGCCATCCTACGAGGTTCACAAAACATGCAAGGATGGTGTGACAGGAGGCTGAAGTGAATTGAGGGGCCAGAGTGCATGCCAGGCAGTTGGCTTTGCTTTGTTCACCACATAGTTAGTACCTGGCATAGACTACACACTGATGTGTGAAGAGCCCTCTCTTTGGGTTTATTTAAAAGTGGGGTAGGGACATGGGTGAAGAGGGCACTTCAGCCTTCACTTCATAGCTGTAATATAAATGTCAATTACTTTCAAGGGCTAGAGAGATTACTTAGTAGTTAAGAGCGTTTGTTGCTCTTGCAGAGGACCCAAGTTTGATGCCTAGCATCAATACGGTGGCTCACAACCATCTGCAACCCCAGTTCCAAGAGATCCAACAGGCATACATGTGCTGCAGACACATCATGTAGACAAAACATTTATATGTATAAAGTAAAATAAATAAGCCTTTAAAACAATGTATTAGGGGCTAGATAGATGGCTTAGCAGTTAAGAGCACTGTCTGCTCTTCCACAGGTCCGGAGTTACAATTCCCAATAACCACATGGTGACTCACAACCATCTATATTGGAATCTGATACCCTCTTCTGTCATGCAGGGGTACATGCAGATAGAACTCTCATATGTGTAAAATAAATAGATATTTAAATAAATAAATGTATATGTATATATAACTTTCTCAAAATCAAAAAATAAACTTTTGTTTCCCATATGCCTCTTACCCTCTGTGAGACCCTCTCCTCCCAGAGACTGGGTCTTCACAATCATAAAATAATCTTCAGGATCCTCTGATCCCAGGAGTCTAAGATTCTGAGACTCTGTGTCCATAAATGTGGATGACTAAGAGCTGGTCTCTATATTTCAAAATTACACCTTGACTGGAGTGCTAGACTGTGGGAAGAGCACTATGGTCAGTCTACAGCACCCATTCTCAACTCTGTCACTGTACTGAGAACCTGGAAAGCTGATGACAGTATTCCCAGACTCCCTTGCAGCTAGATTTCTTCAAGCAGACTCACTCCTCTGGAAACCAAAAGGCAGCGGTCATACTTAAACCACATCTGCTACTCAGATTGATTCTGCCTCTAAACATAGTCTAGAGGGCTTTGTTTTGCACCCTTCATAGAATCTCAGTGGGCACTCACTAGCTTTGTGTGTTGGTAGTCATGACGTCAAAGCCCACCTCCCCATAGACTTGATCCCAAGATGAGGATTCAGGTGCAAATGGCCTGTCTAAAAGGTGATTCTGGGAAATATTATACTGGAAATGGAAAGACAAGAAGGGAAGGGAAGGCAGGCATGAATGATGTTGTCTGTTTTTTTTTTTTTGGTTTTTTTTTTTTTTTCTTTGGTTTTTCGAAACAGGGTTTCTCTGAATATCTCTGGCTGTCCTGGACTCACTTTGTAGACCAGGCTGGCCTCGAACTCACAAAGATCAGCCTGCCTCTGCCTCCCAAGTGCTGGGATTAAAGGCGTGCGCCACCACCGCCCGGCTTGTGTTGTCTGTTTTTTGAGGGGGTTGATTTTGTTTTTTTAGTTTTGTTTTTTGTTTTTGTTTTTTCCTTTGATTTTTCAAGACAGGGTTTCTCTGTGTAACAGCCCTGGCTGTCCTGGACTGGATTTTTTCTCTGTGTAACAGCCCTGGCTTTCCTAGACTGGATTTGTAGACAGGTTGACCTTGAATTCACAGAGACCTGCTTGCCTCTGCCTCCCCAAGTGTTGGGATTAAAGGTGTGTGCCACCACACCCAGCTTGGCATGAAGGATGTGTAACTCAGCAGATAACTCTCAGGCATTCAGGGATTACTGCTGATATGACCAGCTTATAATAAATATGTGCCTTGGAGGTTTCCCCCAGAAGAGGCAAGGGAGCCTGCATATGCAAAGAGAGGACCTGGGGAGTGGTTAAGGTAATAACACACAACACCATGTAGGCTGAAGGTCACAGGTGATTTTCCATGTACAGACCAGTTACAGATTTTCTGTTAAATTTTGTTCCCCTGGCTCCTCCTCCCTCTGATCTCCCAATGACAAATCCAGTAGTCAAGTTGATAAGAAAAGAGACGCTATGATTGAGAGTTAGAAGCTTGATGGGCCACAAGACATTATATTTACAGATCTGTGTCACATGTAGTCTGTATCACAGGTACACGGTGCACTCATGACTTG
Organism: Lophiomys imhausi; assembly: GCA_907164525.1. Classification (NCBI taxonomy): domain Eukaryota; kingdom Metazoa; phylum Chordata; class Mammalia; order Rodentia; family Muridae; genus Lophiomys; species Lophiomys imhausi. The sequence continues at coordinate 1,106,686 of CAJQZJ010032083.1, forward strand.
TGCCCATGATCCATGGGTCACTGCTCAGTCATTAGCCATACCTAGCTGCAAAAGATCCAGGGAAATAGTATGCACCCATGTCAAAGAGGAAGAAAGCTAGATTCTGGTCAGCATGTTGGCCTCCGAACCTTTGAAATTGGTTGTCTCAGTCAAGTCAAAGGAGTACCAACAGAGCCCTGGGTATACTAAACACCAAGTAAACATGACCTTTGCTACTGTAAGCATGTGTTTCTTTCCTGTTCTACAATGTCATAATCTTCATAGCACCTGCACTCCCTTTGTCTCTGCAGATGTCTGAATCACTGCCATTTTTTTAAACCACTCCTAATCCCCTACCAATTGACAGGCTTGATGATTGTCCAAACTTTTTAGAATTTCACATAAAAATTGATCAACAACAAGTGCACTAGTTTAGACTGTGTCCCCAAAGATATCAAATTCTAAATAATAAAATTTGTGTCAATTAGGCATGGTGGTACACACCCATAATCCCAGAACTCAGAAGTAGTGGCAGAAAGATCATGAGTTCAAGGCCAGCTTGGGATACAAAATGAGAGTCTGTCTTGGAAAATAAAAATTAATTAATTAATTGTTAAAAGGGTTAAAGATATGATCTGATGGCAGCATACTAGCCTAGCATGTGCAAGGCTCTGGTTTTGACCCTTCAGGACGAACCAAAAAATAAAAAGGCAAATGTCATTTTAGGTAACAAAAATTTTGCAGATAGAATTGGGTTAAAGATCTTGAGAGGAGGCAATAATCTTGGATATCTAGGTTGGCCCCAAATATAATAATGGGTGTTCCTAAAAGATAAGGACTTCACACATACCCACACCACCTAAGAAAGCAATGTGAAGACAGAATTGAAGACCTTAGCCTTGAAGATTGGATAGATGCAGCCACAAGCCAAGTGGCACTGGTGGCCACCAGAGATGGAAGAGGTGAGAGACAAGAGTCTCCCCAAGATCCTCAAGAAAACACAGCTCTGGAGATGTCTTGACTCAAAGGAGCCAATGATGCTGACTTTGATCTTCTGGTCTTGTGAAATTTGAGAGAATGTGTTAATGCTTATATGAAGCCACTAAGTGAGTGTCACCTCAAGATAGCACCTACAGGAAACTGGCACACCAAGAGGCTTCCTGGGACTCTCTGAGTTATAGATTATCCCAAACTGAATTCCCTGCCATCCTGCTGGCCTTCTTCCTGACGAGCAGACGCTTGCCTTCCTCCCGTGATGGCTGGTACGCAAGCCCAGTCTCTCTGGCTATCTTTTCGCCCCTCACTTCTTGTAAACCACTGGTCACGAAGGCTTGTCCAAACAGCTCTGAAGTGGCTGCCCTGTACTCTGCACTACCTTTATTTAAAAAAAAAATGCACACACATGCACGTGTGGTGTGTGTGTGTGTGTGTGTTTGCATGCACCCATGTGAGCACACACGTACACCCACGTATGCTATGTAAAATGAAAGTCCAATGACAACCTCAGGTGCTAACTCTCATCGTGTTTGAAATAAACTCTTTGTTGTTTGCTTCTTTGAACAAACCTTGAAACTCAGGTGCCCCCCCCCTCCCAGCTCCCAAGGATGCTGATGCCTTCACCGCCCATCTCACCATATGAATGCTGGGATTGCAGATGCACGTTGGGTTCTGAGAATTCAAACTCGGGTCCTGATACTGGCACAGAAAGTGCTTTACCCACTGAGCCACCTCCCGAGTCCCCACTCTGGCATTCTCTTCTCCCCAGCATGTCCTTGGTGGTAGTGCACACACACTTTTTTTGGGGGGGACCTAACCCCAAATCTCCTCAGCCTACCTGGACCTGTCTCCCTGCCAGCGGTGAAATTGGGTGAGTCTGCGCAGTAGCAGGTCACCATCTTGGCTGATGCTAGTAAGACGCGGTCCCTCTTCAGCATCAGAGAAAGGAGGAAGCTTTGCTTGCTCACACACGTGCACGTCACAACCACCCATCCATCCGCTCTCCACAGCTCTCAGGGCCCTAGTCCCACTCAATCAGCAGGCACTCAGAGGAACGCCAGAGCCACTGGCTCTGGGGTTCACCAGCTCAATCGGAAATCTCTGTGTGTAGTCGGGGGGGGGGGGCGATTGCCTGGAAAAGCTTGCAGGAAAATGACTTTTATTTATGTTGCTCCTGGGGTGATGGAGAGTAAATGCTGGGGATCGAACCTATGGCCTTGTGCATGGTAGGCAAGCACTTTCACATTGAGCCCCGATGACATTTTAAAGAACAACTCTGGCCACGCAGAACAGATTAAGCCTGTTGGCCACATGTCATAGTTCTGAGCAAAGGAACATGCCTAGGATGAAGGACACTGAGGCTCATCTTGGAGCACACGGATCCCAGATCCTAAGAGCCACGGCAGTTGACATTGCCTGACATGCTTGCTGAGTGCCAATGCTGTCCAGAGGTTTCATCTATATGAGTCAATGCATTCCTCCCAACGGCCCCACTGAATGGAAGTTGCACAGCTTCTGTGGGTATGTGAGGGAACCGAGGCACTGAGAAGTTGTGTGACTTGCCCAAGGAGATATGGTGGCCTCTAGGAGTTCCCCCCTAGTGCTGTACAGACAATGTAAATGGCCTCTTTCTGGCCATAGCCAAACCGTGACCGGGGTTTTCAAACCAAACCCTATGCCCTATATCCCTGTCACTGGGTGTTGAGGAACCACACTAATCTCTTTTCTGTCTCCTCTGGGGTGTGTCTCTATGCCCCCAGGGCAGGGCTTAGGCCTAGTGCAGAACAGTGCACACAGTGGTCAAGTGTTCAAAAGAAAGTGGCTGAGCGGCTGTGGTATGGGAGGCCCCACAGTTGCCCTGACCACAGTAAGGCAGGCCCTGAACTCATGAGCTGGAACTGGGCACAGGAAGACAAGGGAGGAAATAAATGTGAAATGTGGCTTTTGATTTTAGGGCTCCAGAAAAAACAAAAACAAAACAAGGCAATAGGCTGGACTTAAGAGCTCTCTATTCCAGTGGGATGTTTTAAGAGCTTTCTGTGGAAGGTGCACACATGTGGAAGACAGAGGGTAACCCCAGAACACTCGGGTGTCAGCCCTCACCTGCCACCTTGCTTGAGACAGGCTCTTGTGGTCTTCTGGGATGTAGGCTTCAGCTGTGCCAGACAGACAGTGGGAACAATGCTCTAGACTGAAGGAACTACACATAAGGAGATACAGTGACTAGAGGGCGTTTGACACCAGGGCTAGCAGCAAAAGGGGAAAGAAAAGAGATGAGGCCAAAGGGCTTGACTTTCAGGCCTGCCTCTCAAAGTTCTGAACTGAGGTTCAGCCGGTAGGCCACGGAATCAATTCAAACGATTCAATTCCACAGTTTGATGGGCCACAGCCAGCTTGCTTAAAGGGAGGAGCTTTCAGGGTGAATAGAACAGAAAGCCCAGAGTGTGCAGCCTGAGGTCAGCGTGGTCTCTGCAGCCTTTCTTCCCAGTTTGGTAAAGGACTCCACTGTGTTGTGTTGTAAAATGGGTTTCATACTGTGCACTTAGGGTCAGAAATTGAAAGCCAGTGCTTTAGGTCCCTGTGAAGTTTGGAATTTAGCCCAAGGGCAGTGGGGAGCCATTAAAGAGGTTTTAGTGGGGGCATGACAAGGCCAGAATGGTGTTTTAAAACCTCACTCAGGGAGTTGGCAGAGGGAGTCTGGGGGAGGCAGGCCAGGAGGCTGTTGAAGTCGGTCACCAGGGAGTGACAGCCAGCCAGCCCTGAGCAGCATCTGGCATATGGCAGGGGCGGGGCTTGCAGATAACTGCAAAAGACAGCCTGTCCTGCAAGGGGCAAAAGACTAGAATATTTTGAAAGGTTTGGCTGTCTCCCTGGGGACCCCCCAGACACCTCCCCGCTCACCTCCTTTCTGGGGAGAATGCTCACAAGTGCAGCAGTCAAAGGACATATTTTATTTTATTTTTGTGAGGTCTGTGTGTGTGTGCGCGCGCATGTGTGGGTATGGTGTGCCACATGGAGATCAGAGAACACCCCTGGGTGTCACTCTCCACCTTCCTGTTGGGTGAGTCCCGGCCTCCTTGTTACTTGTCATTGTGCTTCATGAACCAGGCTAGCTGGCCTGCAAGCTCCCGGGGACTCTCTTGTCTCTGCCTCCCATCTCGCCATAGAAGAACTAGGCATACAGGCATGTGCTCCCCCATGCCTGGCTTTATGGGCTCTGGGCATTCAGACAAAGGTCTTTGTGCATGCTTTGCAATCTGTTCAGCCACTTGCCCAACAAAGGGCTCTTGAACATGCCCTCCACCCCCGCCTGGCAACCTGCAGAGTCCTTTGAAGCATCCGCTCATTTAACATAAGCTTATTGAGAGGTGCTATTACTATCCTCCACTTTAAAGATGGGGAAACTGAGGCCTGGGAAAGGAAAGGTTATTTTTCTAGAACCACATCTCCCATCAAGTTCTGTGATGGTCCATGCCTGTAACCTCAGCCTTCAGAAGGTTGAGGTAGATTTGCTGTAAGTTCAGAGCCACCCTGGTGAACACAGTTCTGAGCCACCCTGGTGAACACAGTTCTGAGCCAGTCTGGGCTACAGAACAGGATCGTCTCAAAAAGGGGAAAGGGGAACGGGGGTGTGTGTGTGGGGGGGGGGAATGGCTCAGTGAGTGACGTGTTTGCTGCACAAGCAAAGGATCTGAATTTGGATCCCCAGCACTTGATTAAAAAATTGAGTGTGGCAATGTGTGTGTCCTTAGCCTCAGTGCTGGAGGTGGGGGGCGGGGGGGGGGGAGTAGACCCCACAGGCTGGCCAGCCAAGCAATGCGGCTGAAACATAAACTTCAGGGTCAGTGGTAGACCTTCCCTCATGAAAACCAAAAATAAAGTGGAGAAGCAATTGAGGAGGACACCCATGGTCACCTCTTGTGTCCACATGAACCCGCACCCTCCCCCCATGCACACATACATGCACCACACACACACACAAGTAGATGAGGCATAGTGGGCTCTCCAGCCAGGTGAGTCCCCAGATCTGATCCTAAAGAACATGTAACAGCTACATGCTGGCTGGAATCAGGGATTGGTGTGGGCTGAAGATGTAAGAATTTGTTGAGTACGAGGTCAGTCAGGGATGTGCTTAGAGTGGTGAACAAACCTTGAGCCTCGAAGGACCCTGCTCCAGCAAGTGAGCTGCCAGGCTGGGTTTAAACCACCACCTGTAAGCAGCCATCAGAGAATGTAGGGCTCACATCCACCTCTGTCTCACTCCCTGACATCCTCTCTGCTCCTATTCTGAGGTATTGGGTGTCAGCACTCAGGCCTCCGCTTGCCCACACTTACAGCCTCTGGCTAAGAGTAAGCCATTGACCTCACTATGCAAGGCCAACCACGAATGGGAGCTCCAAGGCAGAATTCACACCCATAGCCCTTTACCTCCTGAGCAAAGGGATCAAGACACAAAGTTCAGGGGTCTTTTGTTGTTGTTGTTTGATTAGTTGGTTGGTTGATTTGTTTGTTTGTTTTTTGACCTCTCAAATTTGTAGTTTCCCTTCTCAGTTTCTGATCATCAATTGTGGACCCAGGTTAGATCTCCAGGCCTGGGGAGCCCTCAGACTCACGGTTCACCCTCAGCCCCTAAGAATGCCAGGCGGTCCCGAGCCATAGGTGCCACTCTGGGGCCTGAGCCTGTTCCTTGGTAGCTCCTGAGTCTGGCCGGTCCTGCCTTCCCATTGTAGATGGGTGTTTTCCTTGGCTCCGGAGGGAGACAGGTGACCCCACCTGGTTGATTCGAGCCCAGGCCTGTCCAGTCTCCCAGACTCTGATACTTGGCCTTCTGACTCCCCTGGGCTTGGCACTGCTTGGCTTGCCTTGGCTCCCATCTGGCAGGCTGGGCCCTGTAATGACGAGTGGCCCTTTTCATAATGTTTGTCCAGTCAAGGTTGACAACATTCCCAAGCCACCGTCTGTTGATTTTCATGGGAAGTCCTGGCTCCACAGCCCTGCTCGCTCAGCTCTCTGGCTTTGTCTTCTCTGTAGGGTGGAGTCCACGAGGAGGGTGGGGAAGCCGGCTGTGTTTACAGAACCCCAGTCTGAAGGCTGGCAGCCATACAGGCTGGGACAAGGTGAGCGACAGCATTGGTTCCATGAGGTGGCCTTGAGGAGTCTGGAAAGCTTGTATGGGAAGGCAGCGCTCTGACAACCAGGGGTGGGACCCATGACCTTGTGCATGCTAGGCAAGTGCTCTACCATTAAGCTACTTCCTCAGCCCAACAGTCAAGCTGGGAACAAGCACACACCTACGGACTTTTAAGCTTCATTCATTCACTCATTCATTCATTCATCTAGTCATTCACCAGACAAGAATTCATTCAATGCATAGTCCATGCCAGGAGCTGCTCCAAGCCCTGGGGACACAGCAGAAATCATTTACTTTCACTGTCTACCCTCATGAAGTGTATACCAAAATCTCAAACACACACACACACACACACACACAGAGTGAGAGTGAGAGAGAGAGAGAGAGAGAGAGAGTTTGAATGTTCCAGTAGCCATAGGAACAAGCCAAGAAGCCTTTCACTTAACATAGTGTGTCCAAATATTATCCGTTTGGATAGTCAGCATCGCGAGGTCACCCCCACACTGTGCCTGCTGACGAAGGTTCTGCTTGTTTCTGAGCTGCTGTGTTAGGGCACCTGTCAATCTACACTCGCACACTGAGGCCCAGTGGTCGTGTTGACTCTACAGGATCTGGACAGAGAGGTGAGAACTGTACAAGGGGGACACTCGGCTGTCCACCACAGTGATGACTCGTGGTCTTCGAGACACGGTCAAGGTGCTGTGCAAAGGACTCCAGTGGAACAGAGCAGAACATGACAGCTGGCAGCGGGGGGGTGGGGGGGGGGGGGACGGCTTCCTGGAAGCAGTGACAGGGTAAGAGAGCCTAGTGGTGGAGGAGGGGTGTGAGCTACAAGGACAGAAGGAGCATACACAGACTGCAGCAGGAACTCACTGCCTTAAGTAGCACTGGGTGTAATGCTAATGCCACCAGAAGGAGAGCAGTGAGGTACCACAGCAAAGCTTCTGAGGCTCAGCCAGCAGCCACTGTCCCCCATCTCTCAGAACTCTGGTCCTGCTTGCTTGGCCACTCTCTCAGATGAACAGATAGAGAATGACAAGGCTAAGTTCTTTGACAGTGACTAGCTAGGCATGGCCATTGGTTCAGGTGTGGCCAACGAGACATGCTTCGGAAGTCTGCTGGAGTAGCCCCTCTTGGGTAAAATGAAGGCCTATGAAGGGAGCCTCTTTCCATTTCCTTCCTTCCTGTCATGTGGAGTCTATGCAGTCCTAAGACACTAGGAGGCCAAGCCATGCACAAGGTTCTCAGCTAGGATCCTGACACTTGACCCTCCTGGGCCACCATACACATCTTTCATACCTGTGACTTCGGTAAGTGTAGTGAGCCCTGGAATAGCAAACACTTACCTGGTATTTTCCTCAGTGTGTGCTCTTCCTGCTAGTACCCCTAATGGATGCAGGCCTCTCTCAGACACTTTGCACAGCTGAGGCAAGGTTCACAGCTAATCCTCATGCCTGCTGGGGCCTCAGCCCCTGAAAGAAGGGAATCGCCCATGTGTGCTGCCTGTGTACATGTTCGTGTGGGCACATATGTGTGTGCATGTCCATGTGGCAGGCAGATATTGATGTTGGGTATCTTCTCAGCTGCTCTACACTTTACTTGTTGAGAAAGTGTCTCTCACTTAACCTGGAGCTCGCTGTCTTGGCGACGCTGGTGGCAAGTGATCATCCCTCCTGTCTCCACCCCCCCAGCTCTGGGGTTGCAGGTGCACACTGCCTGGTGTACATGGGTACTAGGGATCGGAACACAGGTCTCCAGGCTTACATGGCAAGCTCTTCATCAGTCGGGCTACCACCCTTCCACCGCCTGCTTTTTAATTTTTCAAATTTTGTAATTTTAAGTCTAATTTTCAAGCTAATGTTTGAAACTTTTATCCACTCTTAAAACTTTGCATTCTTGCCGGGCGTCGTGGCACATGCCTTTAATCCCAGCACTCGGAAGGCAGAGGCAGGTGGATCTCTGTGAGTTCAAGGCCAGCCTGGTCTACAGAGTGAGTCCAGGACAGCCAAGGATACACAGAGAAACCCTGTCTCAAAAAAAAAAACAAAAAACAAAAAAACAAAACAAAACAAAAAAAAAACCTTTGCATTCTTCTAAAAGAGCATTCCTCAACTTTGGTACTTTTGCCAGTCTGGGCGGGTGACTTCCTTGCTGCAGGGCTATCCTGTGCCCTGTGGACTATCTAGCATCATCCCTGGTCTCTGACCACTAGACTCACCCCCTCCCCAACTATTGACAACCAAAACTATGTCCAGATACTGCGAGGTGACACCCAAAGGACAGTCCCTTCCCCAGCAAACACCAGCAGCTACCTGCTGCGTTGGTCACCCTTGTTCAAATGTTCAATGGGTTGCTCTCTGCTTCCATGTCTTTTACCCCATGGGTCAAAGCTTGGTGCATAATGGGCTCCTTTTCCACCCAAAGTGTTGGCTCCCTGGCCTCTGCTTTGTACTTTTTCAGCCAGGAGAAGCTGTTAGGCCAGGCGTGGGAAGGATACCTGTAATCCCAGAACTCAGGAGGCTGAGGCAGGAACATCACAAATCCAAGGCCAGCCTGATCTACACAGGGAGCTAGAAACTCATGCACCCAAAAAGGAGCAGCCAGCAAGGTACACCAACCCTTAGAAATTCCATGGTCTGCAGTGGAATCCATGGAGATCTTAACTCTTGGGAGCTGTGGTTCCATGTGTCTTCTCTCACACTGAACCCCGAGAATCCTACCCAGGGAGCACACAGTGGGGGTGTTGTAGTGGTTACTGAGCGAATACACAACAACAGCTTGTTGGAATCAGTGGAATTTCTAATCCACTTCTTGCTTCTTTCTCTCCAGCCCTCCCTGGTTTCTATTTTCCACTCTTTCATGCTGTTTCATGTTTTGGAGTGTGTGCATGTACTGTGAGAGGGCACACACGTGTGTGCGTGTACACATCCATGGAAGCTAGAGGTCAGCCTCGAGTGTCCTTTCCCCAGGACTGTCCACCTTATATTTGAGTCAAGGTCTCTGGTTGGGACCTGAGGGTTGCTGATTAGCATAAGCTGGCTGGTCAGTGAGTCCCAGAAATCCATATATATATATATATATATATATGGGTTCTGGGGATTTAATGTGGGCCGGCCCACACACTTGCATGGAGACACTTTCTGACTGAACCGTCTCCCCAGCTTGTGACCACCCCCAGGGATTCTTCAGGCCACATTTGCACCTGAGCTAAAGTGACTTTAGCAAAATTTGGAAGTCTATTTGCCGAAAGCCCTGGCCTGGTTCACACCGCAGTGTATTCTCTGGGGCTTGCCCTTTTCTGGCAGGTTCATCTGGATGTGAAGCCTGGCCCAGAGAGCCATCGCCAAGGCTGGTGTCAGCTCCCAGTAGCACTGAGAAGTCCTGCTCTGTTAAGACACCAGAATGATCCTTGTGTGAAGAAGTGTGGAGTGGGAGAATGCAGAGGCTGGCGCCTCCCACATGCACGCTCTCAGCCCCACACTTTAAAGTGTGCTGGCCCTGCAGTGGCAACGCCACCTGTATCTCTTGAGGCCACTGTGACAGAATGTGACTCCTCTTAGCCCATCCTGTTCTGATCTGAGGCCTTATCCCTGAGAAGGACCAACTTAAGGGGCACCAAGGGAGTCTGCTACAAACTCTGACTGGCTCTGCATGGGCTGCTCGGGAGACCATATCAAAGGGAGGTGCATGACAGCCATGTGTCACACGTAAACCCAAGAGGTTGCAGTTGGTTCAGTCACTAAAGTGCTCACCGTGCAAGCAGAGGAAGCTGACTTCCAACCCAGAACCGACGTAAAAATCAGACATGGTGATGTACAGATGTGATCCCATCATGTACTGTTAGTGCAATGAAGATAGGAGGACCCCTGAGACGTGCTGGCCAGTCAGTGTAACTGAAGTGATGAGCTCCAAGTTCAGAGAGAGACCCTGTCTCAAAAACAAGGTGGAGAGTGATTGACAAAGATTGAAGACACGAGGTCTGGCTTTGACCTCTGGGTTACACACACACACACACACTCACACAAGGAATGTGAACCCTAAACATTTTGATAGTGTTACAATACACTTGAATCCCTCTTCATTTAAAAATGCATATATTTTAAAATTTCTGAGCCCCGCATGAAATAATTGATTTGGAGCACAAGCATTCAGAGGTGAAATCATTAGAGCCCGGGTCGGTGGCTGTGGGATGTTGCCCTTGAATATGGAGGTCCCTGGTGGGATTACCAGACAGATTCTCCTGATGAGAAAAAGTGGAGAGAGAGAGACACCACTTTGGAAGCATCCCTGTCCCCTCAACTCCTCGAAGCCTGCTCACAGTTTAAAGCTAGCTGGCAGGAAATCGTGTGGACAGAGAAATAAAAGAGGCTAGCAACCGCCCTGCCCCTCACTGACTGAATCACTCAGGAGAGAGGCCCTGCCCCTCACTGACTGAATCACTCAGGAGAGAGGCCCTGCCCCTCACTGACTGAATCACTTGGGAGAGAGGCCCTGCCCCTCACTTGGACAGCACAGTAGAGCTGGTCTGGGGGCAAATGAAGGTGCTGGTGTGCCAGCTCCAAGGGCATGAGGATGGGAGAGCTACCCTTGTCCCTTGCTGGCTGTGGCGTTGGGTGAGCTAGCTGGGGCAGTGCTAGAGAGCTGACCCTGGTGGTGTGGGTACAGGAGAGTTGGTGGGCTGACCAAGTCAGCTACAAGTTGGCCCACCCTAACATCTACCCCATCTGCAATCTGCTGGAGCATGCGAAAGGGAGGACCCTGCAGGCCCAAAGCTGCAGGACCTCCATGACACAGGGCCACAATGAAGATCCCAGAGAGAGGGATCTTCCCTAGTGATTCAGTCAGTGAGGGGCAGGGCCTCTCTCCCGAGTGAAGATCCAGTACTGATAGAGTAGCAGAAGCCAGAGACCTCAAGTCGGACCGATGACTCATTGCAATGAACATTTGCAAGTAAAGACGTGTGGACAAAAGGGTACACTGTGGGACACACTGACACATTGACACACTGCCCCTTCCATGAAAAGATTTTTTAAATTCTATCTTATTTTCTTTTCTTTTGGTGAGGAGGTTGCAAGGACAGAGGGAAGATATGGAGGGGACAGGGAGATGACAGGGATTGAGTGCATAATGTAAAATTCACAAAGAATCAATAAAAATTTAAAATATGCTAATAAGTGAGGAGGAGGGGTTATCAGGAAGCAGATCCTGAGCATGAGAATGCTCCAGAGCACAAGTGGCCTGGTGGCATAAAAATTGTCCATATTTGTAATAAAGACCAGAGACATTGAGTATCATCTTTTAAAAAACACTTCAGCTGACAGAGAATGAACCAGAAAGCCCATAGGAGACACACGTCCTGAACCATGCTGAACATGTTGAACGTGTCTGTAAGGTGGAGGTTGAGAAGGATAGCCAATGTCAACCTTCGGCCCCCACAGATGTACACACTGTGGGGACCCCGCAGCTCCTCATCTGTTTGAAAAGTTCGTGAATGAGTCTCCCAGCCCTCACCCCAAGACCACACTTTTGAAAAAAAAGAAGGGAGTGAAGAAAGACAGACAAACAAAACAAACTTCACCATGCATGCCCATAAAAGTAATCCCCTCTCTAAGCAAGCATGCAGACATTTCAAGGCCCTAAATCAAAGCACAGACCCTTCTGCTTTAGGCCGAGGATATGATTGGGGAGCTCGGTCATAGAGAACGTGACTATAAAGACATGAGGGGAGAAGAGATAATCCCGGTACTGGCCTCTCACTCCTGCCCTTGGACGGGAGCTCCGCAGGCTCTGCTGAGCCTTGGAACCCAGGCTGGGTGTCCTTGGCTGTCTGAGGCTCCCTAGGACTTAGTGGGCTTCACTGAAAGATGGTGTGAAGCCCACTACAGAAGTTCTTCCCGTCATCCTTTGGGGACAGGGGCACAGCGCAGAGGTAGGATGCTTGCCTGCATTGCTCAAGGCCAAGCTTTGATCCCGGCACTACAAATACATCAATAAATAAATGGTGCGTGTCTTCCCGAGAGTTTTGGATCCAATCATGGCGTAGTAGTTTGCCGCGACTAAGGCTCATTCTCAACAGCGCTGTGCGAATTGATTTTAAAGTTTGAAATCGGGGGCCCCAGGAGTTTTTTTTGGGGGGGATCACTCCTGGAGAAGCACAGGAATGTGCATTAGGAAACCATCTTCAGTCATAAGGGAATTCTTTCTAACCATCCACCTGGGGAACATGGGGCTAAGCCCAAGTGCTGGGCTGTGGACAGGCATAGCTGGAATCCTACATGGCAGTGAAAAGAACCAATTCGGTCTTTATGTCACGACCTAGAATGAACACCGAGGTATGTCACTGACAAGATGAAAAAAGAGTCCCAGAGAAATGTGTAGACAAATAGCATGAAGAAAATGTATTCCTATCAGGTGACTATCTGAGATCAGAAGGCTGATGCAGAAGGGTCCCCTACTGTGTGAAGCTAGCCTGGGATATACATCAAGATCCTGTCTCCAAAAGTCAAAATAACTAAATAAGTAAAATTCATGCAACTTATCAAAAACGGCATCTTTGTGGGTTATGTGAGTGTCTTGTGTGTTTGTGACAGAGAAAAGGCCGGCTGGAGTTTACCACATCAACCATGGGACCTGGATCCCATGTGAGAAATGAAGACGTTTTAAAGCATTCTCAGACACAACTGGGGTAATCAAACTTTTATCTTAGAAAGAAAGGGGGTATTAGGCCTGGGTGTTGTGGCTCAGTTGGTAGAATGCTTGCCGAGCACGCACGAGGCCTTGCGTTCGGTCCCCAGCACTGAGCACACCAGGCGTGATGGGGTATTCCGGTTATCCAGCACAAGGAGGTGACAGTGAAGTCGAGTCTGGGCTACATGAGATGGGGTCAGGCATGGGGTGGGGTGAGGGAACAATTCCTGACTAAGCAGGTTGAGACCTGGGGCTCTGTGTGGAGTCACCCACTGCAGGATCTCAGCAGAACTGAGATGGCAGATCCCACCCTGAACCATCACTGCGAGAATAAGGGGCCTTGTAGGTGGGATCTGCCACCATGTCCCCTGTGCCTGGAGCAGTCCCTGGCTCCCTCTCCCTATTGCAGCTCTAGTCATGCCTGCTTCATCCCCTTTCTCTTGCTTAGAGCCACCCAAAGTGTGACAGCCAGGCAGAAGTCTTAATGGAGGATTGCTGCCTCCTATGGTGGTAGGGGACAGTAAGCATCCATCCTTCTTCTGCATGTACTTCTACGAATGTCTACAAAGAGAGGGCCAGGGTTCTCAAACTTGATGCCCAGGGGGGCTGTGCAGGTGAGGTTAATAAAGACACTGTCTGGGGAGGTGATAAAAGCTGGGAGCAGCGCAGTTTGGGGGAATTTAACAGCATACAATAAATACTGGTTGGATGAGTGCCTTTATTCACAGAGTTCGTTCATTTATTATGCCACAAATATTTATGAAAACCACTACTAAAATCCCCGCAGGAGATTTGGGGACTCGCAGGGGGACCTTTTAAATAGACAAAACCTCTGCCATTAGAAGGCTTAAAGTGTGGTGTGGGAGATGGATGGAAATTAAATACACACACACACACACACACACACACACACACACAAAACATGTATTGAGTGGAGTTTAAAAGACTGGGATGGAGAGCCACCCCAAGACTGGGGCCAACAGGATAGCTGAGGCCTTTGAAAGTGAGCTACAGGGAATGGTATTGGAGGCAGAGGGAACAGCACGTGCAAAGGCCTTCTTAACAAGAAGGATCTTGAGAAGGCCTGATAAGGAGATGCCAGAGTAAGAGTGGCTCAAAGGTTCACTCCAATTTAAGAACAGGAAACAACCTGAGGTCACACAAGGACGACAAGAGGGGCTCAGATCTGAGCTGTCAGCCATGGCACAGAGAGCGCACTGGAGGGAGGCCAGAGAAGGCTGAGTGGTGGCCCTGGAAATGAACTAGACAGGACCCGGTGATGAATCATCAGACTTGAGAGCCCCAGGAGACTGGAGAAGACCGCTTTCTGTGAGCACCTGTCCGCATTACAGGGAGATGCCGTCCAGGCTGTTAGAGATCAGCAGACACTTTTGGAATTGAAATCAAATGGGGGTGCGGCAGCCAAGGAGGCTGGGTTTGGGCCACAGCTGTCTACCCAGAAGCCCGAGTGCTGTCAACAGGCTTCGATTTCAAGCCCTCCGTGGACGCGGAGTGTTGGCTCTCTCCAAAGCTCTCTTGGCCCATCTGTCCTTTCTTTTTCTCCCGGGGATGGATGGCCCCTTGTGCTCAGCCAAGGTAGCCCTGTGCTAGGAAAGGTGAGTGGACCCACAGCCTGGGACCCTCCATCTGTTTTTGATCTTTGGCAGCCTTTGAAGTCAACCCGCCCCCAGCCTCCAGCTGTCAGCTCTGCGCCTGGGCAACCCTGGCTCCCCCAAAGCGCCTCAGTCCCGGGGGACCCCGGTGGTGACAAGGGTAATAAATGGAGCAAGGCAGACAGCAGCAGCCCCTCCCCCAGGAGACCAAGGGGCGGGGCCTTTGAAAGCCTCTTTCCTAGTGAATCTAGAGTCGGCTCTGACGGTGGGGGCAGCAGAGCGGAATTTTGTAAATGAATTCCGCAGGTGTGCTTTCTTTCTGCCTGCCTCAGTTCAGGTTATGCAGTTCTCCCGCCTCCTACAAAGAGAGAAACTGCTCCTCCTGCCGCAGGCCTTTGGGGGAACAGCCTGGAAGGAAAGACATCCTCCTAGATTGCCGGGCTTAGCTTTGTCCCTCGAACTGCAGAAGAAACAGTGGTTTCTGGCAATGACTGAGTCCCAGTGCGCCCCCCCCCCCCCCAGTGAACCCTATGGTGTGTTTAAGTCCTTGACCATATAACACAGGTTGTCCCTTGGGGACAGCTCACTTTCCTGCGCGTGCTTTCTCTGACAATCCGCAGGATAACTTGACAGCCTAGAAGATTCTATTAGCTCTCCAAGCTTAAGAGGTTTTGATTGATTGTCTCAGGTCATACAGCTGATTAGAGGGGTTAGCTGAGGATACTGCCCCTGCAGCAGATGGCAAATCTGGGACTCTGTAGGTTCGCGGAGAGATTTTATTGTAAGATGGGACCTGGGTTTGAAGCCTGCCCGATTCTGCTTTTATGTGTGTGTGTGTGTGTGTGTGTGTGTGTGTTATGTGCACATGCGTGCATGTGTGTGCACCTGTGTCATGCACACACACAGGTCAGAAAAGCATGTTGGATGTCCTGTTCTATCATTCTCCCTTTGAAACAGGGTCTCTTGATGAACCTGGAACTAGGCTGAAAGCAAATTGCAGCAATCCCTCTGCCTCCCACAGCACTGGGGTTATCAGCTCCCAGGGTCACACCAGGCTTGCTATGTGTGTGGGTGCTGGGGTCTGATCAGGTCCTCATGCTTGCACAGCAAGCTCTCTTACCCACTGTCATCCTCCCAGCCCCCACAGCTCGACCCACAGCCTGGAGCGAGGCTGGGAATCCTGGTTGCCTCACTAGGTGGCCATATCCCTCTGAACCTTAAGTCTCCTCATCTCTACCTGCTTCATAGGATGACACAGGGTGACACTAGTCAAGAGAGTCCTTGGCCCCAACATAAATACTCTTTAAGTGTGAGGTTTACTTATTTCTGTTTTCTCTAAAATGAGAACATAGCCAAGCTAAGCCCTTCAAATGCCTCAAGACACTGAAGAGGTCTGCCTAACAGTAAGCCACTAACAAAACCACACAAAACTCACCATGCAGAACCGCAGCAGAACAGGAAGCGCTCACCGAGCAGGAATGACTCAGGAGCTGTCAGGGCCGGGCTTGGCTCAGGTCTGAACCTGGATTTAGTTGCCTGTTGGGAAACACGGGGCAGGTACTTTCATCCCGGGGTCATGGGAAGCATTGGAGGAAACCGATCCAGGCAGTTGCCTGGTATGTGATGGCGCTCTCGACATAAGGGCTGTGACAGAAAGTTAAGGCTTTCTGACTTTGCAGACTCCCAGAGTTCATGGTGAAGGTCCACCCCTCCATCTGCACAGGAGCCTGGAGCTGCAAAGAGCAACAGGAAAGGTCAGTTGTCAGTCAGTACAGTCGCTGTCTCGTCACCTTGTGAAGGCTAATGACACTACTGCCAAGGCTTGTCTGCCTCCAAACCATGTCATGTTTGAATTGCTGCAGATATGTTGGAGTTTTGGGTCTTGCATTGCCTGGCAGGATATCATACCCAGTCTCCTGTGCTTATTCCTTTTTAAATTTTCTCTTCTCTTTCTCTCTCTTAAAATGTGTGGATGTGCGTGTGCCTCTGTGTGTGTGTGCCCCCCCCCTCTCTGTGTGTGCCTCTCTCTGTGTGTCTCTCTCTGTGTATGTTTCTCTCTCTCTCTGTGTGTGCCTCTCTCTGTGTGTCTCTCTCTCTGTGTGTTTCTCTCTCTCTCTCTGTGTGTTTTGTGTTCTGTCAAGGAGTTTCGGTGAAGGTCAGAGGGCAGTCTTGGAAGTTGGTGCTCACTTCCCACATTGTCTAAAACAGTTCTCTTGCTCCCTGCTTCATCCTCCAGGCTAGCTGACCCAGAAGCCTAGCCTGCCCCTGTCGTGACATAGGAGCCCTGGGATAAGAGATGCATCCAGCCTTACATGGGCTCTGGGGATCTGAACTCGGGTCCTCACACTTCTGTGGCAGGCACTTTCCCCACTGACCCTCTCCACAGCCTCTGTCTTTATTACTTTTTATCATGTGTTTGAATTTTAGATCACTAGTTGTCGATTGGAGACCTGAACTCAGAGATGTGTCTTTATCCCTTTTTTTGAGTCGTTTCCTTGGAAATGAACCTGAAAGGAGCACATTTCAAATAATTATACCTTGATGGATAGGTTCTTCTGCAGAGTATATGTTCCCCTAAGTCTGATGCAGTGGTTTTATTTTAAAGTCTGTCTGGAATTACTCCAACTTCCCTAGTGTTTATACTATGTGGGTTTTCCTAATTCTTTTTTGCTTGGGATTTGCAATTCCAATTTCTCTTGCAGTGCTTCCAAATTATCTTGATTTATCTTTTAAAGTGGTCTCATAAAAAGTATGTCAGTTTCAAAAATCCGATTTGATAATCTTTATTGTTATTTTAATTGGGAGCATATGTCAAAGTACATTCATGGAGGACAGAGGATAACTCTGTGGGGTTCTGTTCATCCCTTTTTACATAGGATTTATTCTGTATATATTTATACTATTGTAAAAGAAGGTAAATAGACAGTGAATGCTTGCATTCCTTTTTATTCTTTTAGTGAATACTGTAAAAATAATGTGGACCCCTGACGGTTTGTAATGTTGATAATTAGCACATGTGCCCTTTGTAGACAAGACAGACAGAGTGTGTTTGTCCCCTGGTTACTCACACATTTGTCCTTTTATGGGGGCTGGGCATTCCAGAACAATTTTTTGTACTATAGGTCTGCTGATGGCAGGTAAGCACAGATGCCGTTCCATTTTCATTTGTGTATGAGCTATATGCATATATGCATTTGTGTGTCTGTATGTGTGTGTGTTGTGTGTGTGTATGTGTATGCACTCATCTGTGTGTGCACATGCAAGACCAGAGGTTGACCCTACCTGTCTTCCTCCATAGCTCTCCAGGTTAGTCTTTGAGGCAGGATCTCTTGCTGAACCTGGAGCTTTCTGTTTGGGCTACACTGACTGCCCAGTGAGCACTAGACCCACCAAGCCGTCTCCCTGGCCCTTTATCTTCATTTTTTAAGAGTTTTATTTCACTGGCATGGAATTCTTTATTGAGATGTAGACTTGGTCCAAGTTTCAATTGTTCTTGTCATTCTTTATTTAAATATAGCATACCTTTTATCCCTCCTGCTCTAAAGTTCCCCTTACATATGAACAGTTTGTCTGTGCCTACCCTGTGTAGAACCTTAATGTTTTCACACAGCTTCTTTATTCCGTGACTCATGACATCCTTCATCCATCTGTGACAGACTTTCGTCAGTTTCCCTTAAAATACCATGTTTTATTTCTTCTTTCTCCTCGCTTCTATGGCCCCCATTACATGTATGTTAGGTCTTCTTCCATGAGTAGTCTTTGTTCTGTGATTCTTCAAAACCTGCACCTCAGTCTTCTTGAGCCATACCTACGGAATGACCCTCCAGTTCACCGATCTTTTCTTACACCATGTCTGCTCTGTGGTTCCACTGAGTTTCGCAATCTTATTTCAGTTCTGCAGTCTCTATTTGATTGTTGGTTTTGTTTTATCATACCTGGGCTTTAGTACCATTTTGCATATTCACTCGCTCTCCGTACGTTTGCTTTCACAGTTTCTGAGAAGCCCATTGTGGCAGCTCTGATCTCTGATTCTCATGAGACTTGTTTGGTTTTCCATCTTGAGTTCTGGTCCTTCCGTCATGTGGAAAATCTGGGAGTTTATGTCTTCCTTGGAGGAAATGCTGCTTTTCTTTTGGAAGGCTTTGATGGCAAAAGTAATCCTTCATCCCATGTGAGATTAAGGTGTGACATGGTACAGTATTTGTTTTGCCCTTACCCCAAATAAGAGATCTTAGTTAAATTCTGGAATAGTTGTTTTGCGTAGGGCGGGAGGGAGGGTATATATGGGCGTGTGCATCTATGTGTACGTGTTGAGTCCACAGTGGGTGTCCTCCTCTATCACTCCTCACTGTTTCCCCTTGTGATAAGGTCTCTCACTAAACCTGGAGCTATACCGGCAGCTAGAAGCCCTAGAAATCCCTCTGTTTCTGCCCCCCCACCCTGCTAGGGTTATAGGTGCACATGCAGCCGTACCCAGGTTTTTACATGGGTGCTGTGTAACCAAAGTTTTTATTATTTAACGTGTATTTATTACTATATTCACTTATAACAAACACCAACAATTTCTTAACTATTAATCCTATAAATTCCTACAACCCCTTTAACCTATCCACTAAACCTATTGATAATTATTTTCCTAACCTTTTAGAAGGATACACTCTCTGGGGCAGGTCCTCAGTCATCAGGAACACAGTCTTTGTTGTAGATTCTTTAATGCACTTAGCAGTCCTTTTTCTGGATCTCAGATGTAGATTCGTCAGGGTAAGTTGGTTATGGCAGTCTCACCTTAAATAAGGCTTCATGCTTTCTTCTCTCTGGGAGACCCCAGCCCCTTCGCATCAGCAACTCTGCCGCTCTACTTCAGAGTCCTTAAAGCCAGGCACAGTTTCCTTTAGGCCACTGTTCGGACAGATCAAACCCCTCTAGGCAAAAGCTGAGCCACAGGGTTTAGTCCTTGGCCTTTTGGTGTCTTGCTCAGGCTTTCTTTGCTCACCAGCTTCTTTCTGCCTCAGGGAAATCTGGCCATCAAATGATGGCCAGCACTTTTTTCAGCAGGAATCTCAGAGCTCTCTAGCATCAGGGACCTCTCTTTTATGGGGCTCCATGCACTGTCCTTAAATAGGAGGAACTCTGTTTCAGCTTAATTTGGGCTCCACCCCCTTAGAAGCTGAAAACAATGTCAGGCCAGATACTTTGTTTCTTTAAGTCCATTAAGTCTTTCCTGTTTTTGTGACAACCTTGTTTTTCAGTCCATTGAGTATTTCCTGTGTTTCCTGACTTCAACCTTGTTTTTCAATCTATTAAGTCTCCTGTTTGTTTCCTGTTTTTAGTCCACATACTGATAATGATCTTCATGCCCCAAATTAAGAGACAGTATCAGAAACCCCTATATATTTTCTAAATCTAATTTATCTAACTCCCTACATATCCTCCTTCTAGTAAAATAAAAAAAAAATCTTCATCATAACTACGTATACAATGTAAATAAATTGTCTTTGTACAATACATAAACTAACTTTAAATTTTTATCAATATACATTAAAGCAAGTGTTAAAATAACCTTAAACTTCTAACAATACATAGTTGTATTTACATCTTTTGACAAAAGACATTAAAGCAAACAAAACATTTTAAATTCTTATCAATAAACTTACTTTCTATTACATACAAAACATTTTTTAAACTTGCATCAATAAACAGAATTTTAAATTTCTAACAATATAAACAAAATAATCTTTCACTCCAATTCTTACAGTTCCATTCATTATATCCATTCATTGCAAACATCACAAACAAAAGACAATCACAACCTAAGATATGACAACAAAAAAATTTCATTCCACCTCCTGGGAATGAAGTTGAAAGTATTTTTTGGGCACCCTTTAAAAATTTTAGATATTGGCCAATTCCTGGGATAGCCAGCTATTTTCTCTAAGTTTAAGGAGGAGAAAGGCATAGATTAATTTTATAAGTCCATTTGAAGCATAAACTCCATCCATGCTAAATGAAAGAATGGAATATTATGAACATCGGACAGTTCTTACCATACAAAGACATTTATGTCTCAGCTATTAAGAGTCTCTCCCTGGTCAGATCTAATCTTTATAAGTTTTGTTGGTAACCACATTTTTTTCATTTCTTGAGTACCCATATCAATACCTTCCACATGTACATTCATCATTTCATCATTTGCTGTTTCTGGGATTGCAGGAATATTAATTTGAGTACCCCATTGTTGTAGAAGATCTCTTCCCCATAAATTTATAGGTATGTCAGCCACATAAGGTCTTAATTTCGCTTTTTGCCCTTCTGGTCCAACACATTCAATCCATTGTACACTTTGCTTAACATGGGTACTTTACCAATCCCTATAAAATGTGTAGGGACCTTTTGAAGTTGCCAATTTCAATTCCAAGAATTGTGAGATAGAATAGTGACATCCGCTCCTGTGTCCACCAATCCTTCAATTTCAGTTTCATTCATTTGTACTTTTAATTTTGGTCTCTGGTCATTCACCATTGTTTGCCAAAATACACCTTTTTCAGTACTCCCAAATGCTCTTGTTTTTTGTATTGGAGCAGACTTGCCCTTAGCATATGGAAACAACAGCAGCTGAGCAATTTTATCCCCTGCCTTAATCTTCACCTCTTTCCATATGGATACCATAATTTTAATTTCTTCTTTACAATCTCCATCTATAACACCTGGATGTACCAAAAATCTTTGACAAGTGAATCTCCTTTTTCCAAAGATTAAACCTATTGTCCCTGATTGTAAAGGACCATAAATGCCTGTGGTCAACGTATAACATTCATTTGTGTTGGATAATGTAATGGACTTGTCTGTGGCCAGATCTAAAGCTGCACTCCCTTCATTTGCATGCAGAAGATGGACCACATTTAATTTTGTTCTTCCTGATTCCTTATTTCCCTCTGAGTGGCTGATGGACGACGGTTCAGATTTTTTGATTTGGGGCCTTGAACTGGCAGGCCCCTTCCCTCATTTCCCTGCAAGAGGTTACCTGTGACATCTGTTTTTGATCTACAATCCGGAACCAGTGTTTACCTCTTCTACACCTTGTGCAAAAACCTGGAGACCTTGACCCTCCATTGTTATCAGAAACCATTTGTTCCCTGTTATGACCACGTACCGTAGAACCATGATACCTGTTATTTTTAACTCTGAAATCAGTTTGAGCTCTGGAAGTTGTAGCTGTACAATCTTTTTGGAAATGACCAAATTCACCACATTTAAAGCATCGATTAAAACCCCTAGCAATGGCTTGTCCTATGATATTAGCCTGATATTCTTGAGAACTAATATCTGTTGTTTCTCTTATCCAATTGTCTATTGGGGCTCCTCGAGCCTTTAATGGTCTTATTATTCTTTGGCATTGGATATTGGCATTTTCAAATGCTAAAGTATTTATTAACTCTTGTCTGATATCAGGGTTTGGTATATCTCTCTCCACAGCTGAAGTCAAGCTTTGTAAAAAGTCAGTAAAGATTTCTCCCGGACCTTGTTTAACCTTAATATATGAAACATATCTTTCTCCATTTTCTGTAATCCTGTCCCAGGCCATTAAGTTCAATTGCAATATCATCCATATGAATTTGTTCCCTTAAGTCAGCATACTGTCCCTCACCAAGTATTTGATCAGTTGTAACATTTATTCCCCTTTCCATATTTTGTTGTGCTAACTTTGTATCTTCATGCCTCCACCATGAAAACCATTGTAATTGCTGGCTACCTTCCAACACAGCTAATACCAGTCCCTTCCAATCCTGAGGAATGACTCTATGGTGCATTGCCCAGTTATTAAGCATTTGCTTGACAAAGCCTGTATGGATACCATAAGACACAATACACTCTTTGAATCGTTTCAAATCCAACGTATCAATTGGATACCATGTTAATTCTGGATTGGGTTGACCTTCATTAATACCACCAGGCCTATTTTGATAAATTACTGGAAAAGCTAATGGTGCCTGTGAAGTACCAAGTGGCTCCTCTGGAGGCGCACTTGGTTTCACACCATTACTTGTCTGATCTTCTGCTGTTTCATGTAACGGCTTTGGAGACCTAGATAGGAAGGTACGAGGTGCAGGATGGGGCGCACTGTGCGTTGCACCTCCTCCTGCTTCCCTGTTTCAACCATTGAAAAGTTGTCAATTGCAGTTACCATCTTTGGCAAATTTTTCTTTAGTTCCTCAATTTGCATTTGTAAACTTTCTGATTGTGAGGCTGACTTCTTTATGATAAACCAATAAAAGAGGAAAAGACAAACAACATAAAACATCTGGCCTGACAGGAAAATAGGACAGAATTCAGCTGCAAACATTGCCATTTTGTCAACCACTGGTTCCATAGTTTCAAAATTTGCAGTTTCCTCTACAGTTTTGAAAGCCAAGTTACCCATAATGTCCTACCACATTGGACGCCACCTGTAACCAAACTTTTTAATTATTATTTAACACTTATTTATTTATTACTATATTCACTTATAACAAACACCAACAATTTCTTAACTATTAATCCTATAAATTCCTACAACCCCTTTAACCTATCCACTAAACCTATTGATAATTATTTTCCTAACCTTTTAGAAGGATACAGTCTCTGGGGCAGGTCTTCAGTCGTCAGGAACACAGTCTCTGTTGTAGATTCTTTAACGCACTTAGCAGTCCTTTTTCTGGATCTCAGATGTAGATTCGTCAGGGTAAGTTGGTTATGGCAGTCTCACCTTAAATAAGGCTTCATGCTTTCTTCTCTCTGGGAGATCCCAGCCCCTTCGCATCAGCAACTCTGCCGCTCTACTTCAGAGTCCTTAAAGCCAGGCACAGTTTCCTTTAGGCCACTGTTCGGACAGATCAAACCCCTCTAGGCAAAAGCTGAACCACAGGGTTTAGTCCTTGGCCTTTTGGTGTCTTGCTCAGGCTTTCTTTGCTCACCAGCTTCTTTCTGCCTCAGGGAAATCTGGCCATCAAATGATGGCCAGCACTTTTTTCAGCAGGAATCTCAGAGCTCTCTAGCATCAGGGACCTCTCTTTTATGGGGCTCCATGCACTGTCCTTAAATAGGAGGAACTCTGTTTCAGCTTAATTTGGGTTCCACCCCCTTAGCAGCTGAAAACAATGTCAGGCCAGATACTTTGTTTCTTTAAGTCCATAAGTCTTTCCTGTTTTTTCTGACAACCTTGTTTTTCAGTCCATTGGTTATTTCCTGTGTTTCCTGACTTCAACCTTGTTTTTCAATCTATTAAGTCTCCTGTTTGTTTCCTGTTTTTAGTCCACATGCTGATAATGATCTTCATGCCCCCGAATTAAGAGACAGTATCAGAAACCCCTATATATTTTCTGAATCTAATTTAATTTATCTAACTCCCTACAGTGCTGAAGATATGAACTCAGGTCCTCGTGGCTGATTTGGCAAACATTCCTATCTACTAAGCTGTCTTCTCAACCTCACAAGCCTAGGGTATTGATTAAGACTCCCCATCTTTGAGGGGCAAGTCTCTCTTGGATTCTGTGCTGTCCCCTCCCCAGCTTTCCAACAGTTTCCCATTTGAAAGCAACACTGTCCACAATCTCGAGTCTCACTCTGACCTCTTTCATTTCTATGATTTCTTCCCCTTGTGTCTGAGCTGCCCTAGTGACATTTGTCTCAACAGCCCAGTGATACATGAAAACACTGAAGTGTAATATTATTCCTGTTCCTGGCTTAATAGACGTCTTGACAGAAAGGATGGTATACTTCACTCTGACCATCCCTTGCTCTCTGAGATTCTGGGTCCTCAAGCCCTGCCTTCCTTATCTTTGAATGCCTTAAAACATTCTTCCTAGTGTTTGTTTTTTAATATGATTGAGAAAGTGAGCTAAAAATTCAAACTATGCTATCATCAACACTCAGTTGACTGATTCAGTGCAAACTAGAAAAAATGGATTATTTTAATTTTTTTCCAACATTAGATAGACAAAAATGCAATTCGGAATGAAAAAGAAACATTCTAGATAATTAAAGACTTATGTAGAAAGGTGAAATTATGAATAGCTTAACATAGATGAATTTTAAATAGGACTAGGGAAATGATTTTTAGACGTAAATAAAAAATAATTGGTTAAATGTGTAAGAAATTTTGTTTTTTTTTTTTTTTTAATGCCAGAGGGCTGGAGAGAGGGCTCATGGTTAAAAGTATTGGATGCCCTCCCAGAGGACCAGGTTTGATTTCCAGCACCCACATGTTGGGTTGCAACCATCTGTAATCCAATTCCAGAGGATACAGCACCCTCTTCTAAGCTCTGCAAGCACCAGGCACACCCACATACACCTTTTTAATTTCAGAAATAAAGAAAATAGTGGAAGAGTCAGGAAAGACATCCTGAGCATGTAGGACTAGGGATGCAGCCTGTGATGGGCACCTGCCTAGGATACATGAGGCCTTGGGTTCTAATCCATCATTGGAAAAAAAAAACAAGTTGTCATTTTGAGCTATAAGTGGCACCACATTCCTGTAATCCCATCCCTCAGGAGGCCGAGGCAGGAGGATCAGGACTCAGTATCCTCTATGAAGCAGTTTCCAGGGCACTCTGGGTTACATGAGACCCTGTCCCAAAGAAAGGGGTGGAGGCGGCTAAGAGAAAGAAATTTACAGCATCTGAACAGAATGATTAATATAAGACACATTAATAAGGAAAAAACCCTGAACAACAACAAATAAAAGCCATGGCAATAAAAATGGGCAAGAATCAAGGAAATGACTGCTCCCTCCTCCCCAAAACCCGCACATGAATCTGCATTCAGACACATACCAGCAGTCTGAGAGATGAGAATGAGAACACCTGTGAAACTGCTTCCGCCCTTCCGCGTGTGGGTTAGAGCGCTGGGCAGTTCCTCATCTGTTACTCAGACTGTGCTCGCTATCTACAGGCGAGGCTTCATTTCAGAGGTCTCAGGCAACAGCTGCCTGGCTCGGTGGCTTTGAGGGTGAGATGTGGCCAACCATGGCAGGGAGTGTGTTGCAGAGGAAAGCTATTCACCTCATGAAGGACATATGCAGAATGGCAGGAAGGGTCTGGGGACCAGGTGCCTCCTCTCAGTGACTGGGGACCAAGCCTTCCACCCAGCACCCTTTCTGGGGAAAGCTTTCTATCAAAACCACAACACAAGTGTTAACAGCAAGCCATGAAACTAGAAGTCTGTGCATGGCTGGTTGGAGTCTTTTTTTTTCTTCCCTGTTCCCTCCCATCTCCCACCTCCTCCCAGACCCACCCTCCTCCCAGACCCACCCTGCTCCCAGACCCACCCTCCACCCTTGCAATCTGTCCCAGCATAAAAAAATAACAGCTCATTGTGGAAGCTGCAGTGTATCTCAGTATGTCCCACAATATTCCCCTTTGTCCACACATTAGGCTTGCAAATGTTCATTATAATGACTCCTTGGTCTGGTACAAGAGTCCCCTGGTTTCCACTACTCTGTCAGTACCAGAACCTCACTGAAACTCCTCTCAGATATGCTGTAACTGTCCTGTGTCATGGAGATCCTGCAGTCCTGGGTTGTGAACTGACCTCTTCTTGCACTCTAGCAGTTCATCCATGGGGTAGATGTTGGGATGGGCCAACTCAAAGCCCTGGTTCTGGACCTGCAACCCCCACTTGCCTGGCCAATTCTACCATGGAAAAGTGCAAGGCCTGCTCTCCTGAGTGTTGCTGCATGTGAGGGGCAGGGACAGCTCTCCTGCCCTTGGGCCAGATCTCCTGTTGGCCAATGGTGGTGAGGGGAAAAGGGAGGGGAGGGCATCTCTTCCTAGCCAACACCACCACATAGCAGACCGAAGGCAGGGCTGGCCCTCCCACAACCCCCACATCCAGGGCCAGGCAGAGTTCTTCTAGTTTCTGGTTTGTTTCCTGTCCTGGGAACCCATCTGGTGCTTGCCTGGTACTGGTCTGGTAGTCATCACAGGCTACTCCATGGCGCCAAAGATGTGTTGGTATCTAACTTGCTTTTTTCCCCCCCGGGAATGTTAGGCTACTATTCATTCAGATGTTCATAGGTCAGAACACTGAATGTAGATGTAGCCTCTCTCCTCTCTGCCACCTACTGATGCATATGTGACATAGCAGTCACATCTGCAATTCCTCTAGGGGCAGGGGGTTGGAGTCTTTAAAAGTACAGAAATTCAACAGGCTTTAACATTTGATCAAGTTCAGTTCACATGGAAATCATCCTCTGAATGTGATATATATATGTGTGTGTATGTATGTATATCTCCTTATAATAATATATATGTATATATAATGTATATATGTGGGGGTATATGTATGTGGGATATATATATATAATAACATGCATCTTTATAAATATATATATATTATTATAAGGATACATTGATGCAGGACTGAGAGTTGGCTCAGTCAGTAAAGCTCTTGCCTCAGAAACATGAGGACCTGAGTTCAATCCCCAGAACCACCCTGGCATTGCACAATTGCAACACTAGGAAGGTGGAGCTCGCTGGCCAGTCAGCCTAGGCTAGTTGCCAAAGCTCCAGGCCATTAGACCCTGTTTCAAACAAAAGATGGAAGGTTCTTGAAGAATGACATTTCAGAAGGGTCTGATGCCCCACCCCAGCACACACACACACACACACACACACACACACACACACACACACGACACATATTTGCAAAGACATAGATGTTGCTTAAATGGATAGTCAGTTGTTCATTGCAGTAGTGTTTGGGATGGATTAGACATGGTAGCTACCTGGATGCCCCCACGAGGGCAGTCCATTTATGGCTACACTACCTAGCAATGCATGTGTTTTAAAATCAGAGTGGAGACTGAAGTCAAAAAGCCTAATACACACGGAAATGAAAACAGATGCTATCCATAAGATGGTACAGTAACCGCTGTCTATAAGGGCCATGTTTACATGTTTGACACTCGTGATTTCAGTCATTGTGTGAGGACGGGTGGGAAATAAAGACAAGAGGAAAAAGGTGTGATCCAGTGGAGAAGCTGGTTACTTAGTATAGATTTCTTCCTTCTATTTATTTATTTTTTTAATTGACATAGGATTTTGTGTATCCAGGCTGACCTTGAATTTACAATGTAGCCAAACACACACAGCCTTGAACTAACTCTCTCTCTCTCTCTCTCTCTCTCTCTCTCTCTCTGTGTGTGTGTGTGTGTGTGTGTGTGTGTGTGTGTGTGTGTGTGTGT
>CAJQZJ010032083.1:1134320-1175417 GCA_907164525.1 Lophiomys imhausi
TGTGTGTGTGTGTGTGTGTGTGTGTGTGTGTGTGTGTGTGTGTGTGTGTACAAGTGTCTAGGGGCTAGAGAACAACGTAGAGTGTTGTTCTTTGGGCATCAGCCTTGATTTTTGAGACAATCTCTCTCACTGGGGCCTGGGGCTCACTGATTGGGCTAAGCGGTTTGTTCAGGGATCCTCCTGCTTCTGTCTTCCCTATGCTACGACCCCAACTTGTGCCCCCATGCCCAACTTTTTACATGGTGCTTGGATTTGAACTTGAACCTCAAGCACAAGAAGTACTTTGCCAACTGAGCAACTTCTCGTTTTTCTTCTCCCTCTCCCTCACTCTGTCTCCTTCTCTCCAGCAGGTGTTAATTGGGTAATAGAACGACAGGATTCCGTGTTCTATGGGGAAAACAAAATTGATTTCCAAGCCACTGATAGCTTAGAAAGGAGACCACATAAAATCCACCAAAGCATTCATCACTTCCACTCTGTCCCACAGCAGAGACTCCCATACACACACTCACCAGAGTGTAAAATTAGCAAGGGCCATTCAGATAGGAGGAAGCTCTTTGGAGTGCCAGCAGAACTGTATAAAATCCTTAAGTCATGTGATAGACTGGAGATGACACTCTGCTGTGTCTTCTGAAATATGTATGCCTGAGCTCTTCAGTACAAATGCCTGTAGGGACCTGAGAAAAGCAGAAATGGGGAAAAAGGGGGGCCAAGTGGACAAGAGTCACGCACGTGCAACCTGCAGCAAATGCCACCCCTGCGCCTTGACCAGCTTGGACTTTGGCTGTTTGTTTGGCCCCAGCTGGTAGTTGCCAAGCAAAACCACGACACTTTCCTTCATCTCCAAGAGAAGGCAAGAACCTAGATTGTCATGTGGCGTTGTCTTGTGTTAAGCTCTTCCAACCACTTCTACAAGTTTTAAGTAGAAGGGAGAGAGTGACTCATGGTGTTTTTAAACTGAGTTTGGCAGTTCAGCTTAACGGCCCGAGCCTCTGAGAGGCATGCTCAGAGACAGCAAGGAGACACTTGGAGACCAAGGCTTTTATATCATCTTAAAAAAAAAAAAGAAGTTGTTATTCCCTGACATGCTGAAGAAGAAAGAGAGTGAGTGGGGGTTCCATGTAATTCCTGTCATCTACAGTCAGGTGACAGATTCACAGTCTGCTGCTGCAGGGGCCACAATCCACCCTGCAGAGCTAAAGGATGGAGGCACCTAAACGGCCACTCTGGGTGCCTGTGGCATTTTGGGAATAAAGACACGGACTCCTGTGGTGCCTGTGTAGGTGGGGATCTGGGGCTAATACTTATCGCTTATGTAAAGTCCCAAGTGCTCATTGACTTGTGTGTGAGTCTCTCACAAGTTTAAAAACTATATAAAGCACTTTCAGGCTGGTTCAGTGGGTAAAGTACAGACATGAGGCACGACAGGGGGTTGTAGCCTGTTAGAATCTTACCCATAGACACTCACATTTCAGTTTTATATCCTATTCACATGTCATGGAATGTTGTCATTCTTTTGATTTTTTTTTTCTCAGCCCTTTAAAAATGTGACAACCTGAGCTGGAGACAAAGTCCAGTGGTAGGAGCCTGACACATGGAAGGTCCTGGGTCCAATCTCTAACACTGCAAAGAAAGAAACAAAAAAAAAATGAAAGCTATTATTAGCTCATGGGTTGGAGTAGAAGACAGTCCGGAGTTGTCCTGGTGTGGGTCATTGTTCAGGGAGAAAGTCTCAAGTGAAGTAGCGCTGATCCAGCTGAACTCCCGGCGTCCACCTCCCAGCTCAGCCCCAGCCCTTCTCTCCTGAAAGCACATTTTATCCTTCCTACCCACAATGCTGTCTTTTGGGGGATTCTTTAAAAAATTACATACATTTGTATGTGCAGGTGTCCAAAGAGACCACGGAGTCAGATCCCTGGAACTGACTGTTGGCTGACAGCCTTCTGTTGTAGGTGCTGGGAACCAAACCTGGGTCCTCAAGGAGAGCAGCTTGTCCTCCTAACCCCTGAGCCTTCTCTCTGCTCACACTGCTGTCTTTCGAGCCCATGCATCTTAACCACGTACAGTTCCTGACTTGTGTGTTTGGGGCTTCATAGACTTTGCGCCTTCTCATGGCTGCTTTTTTACTCCTTTTGCCTCTGGCTGTGTGTGGACTCCCACTCAGTTCTTATTATGGTGGCCTGTGAGATGTTATCTGAGCATGCTGTCTGTCCTGGCTCAGTCCTGCCTCAAGCTTGTCTCTTCCACACCTTGCCTCCTAACCTGCACCATGGTCTTGTCAGGGAAGCATTCTGATGATCTCCATCTCTTAGACTTACTCAAGTCAGCAAGTATCAGAACTAGGCAGAGTTTAATCCCTGAGGTTCCTGAGTCAGACCTAGTCCACTATACCAACTGTGGCCACAGCGTGTTGTGCCCCCCACCCCCACCACGGGTAACTGGCCATGCCTGGGATGGCCTCAGCCAATGAAATGCTCAGTAAATGTAGCCTCTCGCTGATTGACAGTGGCAATCAGTGGTGAGTATTGTGAGTTGAAGTCTAGGCTGTCGCATGGTTACCCCACATGTTGTGAGTGTCAACTGGCAGCCCTGTTTCCCAGCCGTAGCAGGTGGTCAGTTAGTAGCAGCTAAGTTATGATGCCAGGGTGGGATGTTTCAACGAAAACCCATGGTACCTCGTGTGCCCTCCCCGAGTCTCACCTCCACTTCTGTGACATGTCAAAACCTGGACCAATCCCAGTCCCATGGTTTTCTTTCTTGGAAGGGACAGCTGTGCTGGGCTATGAGGCCATTCCACCTTGAGGCACTCAGGTCCTAAGGATGAGACCTACGGCCCCACACGTGTAAGGCAAGCGCCTACCCTAGCCTCCTCTAGCCCTCTCTTCATTTTGCAGCAGGGTCCCACAAAGTTACCCAGGCTAGCCTTGAATGTATGATTCTTCTACCTCAGCATCCCAAGTGGCTGAGTTTACAGAGCTGTGCCACCAGGCCCTGTCCTGGAAACACTTGTGAAATACAATGGCTGCTGGCTATGCCCTTTTCCACCTGTGCGAATAACACAGTCCCTGCTATAAACCACAGCCAACTCCAAGTACTCTTCAATGGCCCCTCTAGTCTCTGGAATTCAACTTCCAATCCTCCCCCCACCTGTCAACCCCCCCCTCCCTGGAAGTCTCCCCAGTTCCAGGGCAAACCAGAACTTCTAACTCTCAGTACTTCTAATAGGAAAATTGGGAGCACAGGAGGAGTCACTTTAATGGAGTGGGTATGCTCTCTAGGGCAAGGACTTCATTTCCATTTTGACAAAAAGTTTGTGAATTTGTATGATTTGGAATCTATTAGAAAGTTGGAAATAGGTAATCAGCTTTCAATATTTACATTCTTAGAGGAAGAATTATGATTCATTAGTGAACGTGCATAATAATGAATAAATTACATTTCCCTTTGTCGCCTCTCAGGTACAAGGCAATGTTAGAAGTGGTGATCTCACCCAGCCTCGCAGCAAGCAGTGACTTCAGGGAATCCCTGACTCAGAGCGAGGACAGTGCTGCCGTGGGGGCTCTGAGTGACAGAGAAGGTAGGCCTTGGCAAAAGTGTGGCTTGATGGGTTAAGAGGGTGTCGCTCATTCATGACAAACTGAGGGACTCAGAAACTGATACATTGATGGTCTAGAACAGAACTTGTGTGCACATAGATCACAGTCCTGTCCATATTCAAGGGTCAGGTACACATGGTCATGACCTGAGCTGCCCTTCTTGGTCTCTGCTTCCAAGAAATCCTGACATTGCTGTGAAAGATAGTAGTAGCCTTGGGTGGACTTCTGGCCCTACCTAAAGCTTGATGGGCTGAGTCTCCAGCTCTACCCCTTGGCTCCCTCTTCCCACCACCTCCTCCCAGCAG
Organism: Lophiomys imhausi; assembly: GCA_907164525.1. Taxonomy (NCBI): domain Eukaryota; kingdom Metazoa; phylum Chordata; class Mammalia; order Rodentia; family Muridae; genus Lophiomys; species Lophiomys imhausi. Next base: position 1,138,222 of record CAJQZJ010032083.1, read on the forward strand.
GGGTCCTGATCACAGGATTCTGTGCCCAGGAAGACAACTTGTCTGCCTATTGCTTTCAGGTTAGGTTGAAGTCAAGGAAGCAGAAGAAAATTAAAGCTGTTTAGAAAATTATTGGCAAATGATGCTGCCAGACTAGTTTTCTCTAGAACAATCTAAGCTTTTGTTTGCTCTGCTGGGATTGTCAGCTTTCCTGGTAGAGCTTGAGGCCAGCAGAAGGCATTGAGCTATCAAGCTGAAGTGTTAGGCTTAACCCTTTCCCTGGCAGTCTGCTCAGGGATTTCCTGCCAGGGGTATCCTCAAACCCTGGCTTGTCCTCCTTTGTGGTCTCTGTGTGATGCCAGTTTCATGGAACTGGAATGCTACAGGACTGTCCCAAGTAACCAAAAGGTCATGTGTCCAGTGCAAAGCAACATCACACCGCAACTTTTTTGAAAGCAAATCCAGGCTTCCCTGACTAACTATTCTGTCACCAAGACAATGATATTGCCCTTGCATGCTCATTATAAAGCTCCCTTCAATCTCTCACCATGGAGGTGTGGGCTCTGAGGCTAGGACTGGATGACAAAAGGCACCCAGCAGGAAGTTCTCCTGGCACCTGCAAGCATCTGTGAAAACGACCCTCTTTGAGGGTTTAAAAGAGATTACCAACCCTGTTCAAAGACCATCAGCATTTACTTCCAGGCCAGTTTCCTGCTGCGGCTCAGTGCTGTGGGCTGAGTCAGCATGGCAAGGGTCTGAGCTGTGGGTGTGAGGCATCCAGATCTGCCTTCCAGCCCAGCCACTGCCCAGCCAGGCAATCTGAGCCTCAGTTTCCTCCACTCTCAAATGAACCATGGTAATGACCCACCCTATAGAATGCCAAACAGGGGATTAAATGGGGTTATGGTGTGTGGTGAGCCTGGTCTACCCCAGGAGGCATGGTAAATGATTAACATAGACCATTGTCAATCTCTGAATCAAATAACCACAGGGATCAGAGGCAGGGTGGGAGTCTGGCCCCGGCCATGCCTTTGTTTGGTCTTCACTGGTATGTTGTGCAAAGATGATGAATTTGTGAAAAACTGGGAGCTTGCACATCAAAATCTTCTTTCCCTTGAGGTGCTGAATCCTACAGCTACAAGAGGCCCACCTTCTTCTACCTGGCCACCACAGGTGGGAGCAAAGGGGCAGCTGTCCCTTAGATGAATCCCTGCCCCTCCCCGTCATCTTTGGTGTTCCTGAGATCTGGCTCTGTAACAGGCCCTTCCTCATCTCTGTTTCCAAGAAATGCTGACGTTACCACAGAACAGGGTCACTTTGGGGTGCATTCCCAGGCCTGTCCTGTGACTCTGGCTTCCTCTTCCCCTCCTCCTCTGTCACCGTCACAGAAAACATTTGGTGGTCATTTTGAACTGTTGGCTGAGGGTGTGACTCAGTGGCAGAGCACCTGCCTGGAAGTGAAGGGCTGGGAGCATAGCTCAGCAGTATAGCATTTGCCTACGGTCCACCAGTGACAGTACTTCACTCCTACATATGCATTTAAAGTCCCTTCCTACTTAGTGCATAGCTCAGTTCCTGGCTTATAGAAGACCTCCAGAATTATAGATGGATGGATAAATAGAGGTATGGATGAATAAATAAGTGGGTGGGTGGGTGGAGACATGGATGGATAGAGAAATGAATAGATGGATGGATGGATGATGGATAAATGGATGAGTGAGTGGCTAGGTGGCCAAGTAGATGGGTGAGTGGTTGTGTGTTTTGAAACATGGATGCAGATACTGGTGTTGAGAGATGAGCTAATTTGAGGTCAATATTAGGTTTGAGTCATTAGTAAACTTTTCTTAACGTCCCCCTGCCCAGTTTGTTGCCTCCTAAGGTTCAGGTCATTGCAACCTCCTCTTGGATTCTGTTGTAGCTTCATCTCTGTTGCTGTGATAAAATGAAACTTAGGGGAGGAAAGGGTTTATTTGGCGTATACTTCCAGCTCACATCCCACCACTGAGGGACGCCAGGGTGATAACTCAAAGCAAGAACTTGGATCAGAACCCACAGAAGAATGCTGTTCTCTGGCTTGCTCATGGACTCCTGCTCTCATCAGCTTTATTGCTTTAATGTTCATTTATCACATGAAAATTGGAATGATGATTCATACACCTTAGTTTTTTTTATTACCTATGCTTTTAAACTATAAAGTAACCAACCTCTCCATCACCCCTCTGAGCCACCTTGTGTATTACAGGCTTTGTGTGTATAATGCTCACTCTGAACTTTGAATTCTGGTTGTAAAAGATTTGTCCTTGCACCTGTCTTCCCTGTTTTTGTCCACCAGTTGGACATATGCTCTATTCGCTAGCTTCCTTATACAACCCAGACCACTGGCCTATGGATAGTGACACGCACAGTGGATTGGACCTTTCCACATCAATTAATAATCAAGACAAGCCGGGCGGTGGTGGCGCACGCCTTTAATCCCAGCACTCGGGAGGCAGAGGCAGGCGGATCTCTGTGAGTTTGAGGCCAGCCTGGTCTACAAAGCGAGTCCAGGACAGCCAGAGCTGTTAAACAGAGAAACCCTGTCTCGAAAAACCAAAAAAAAAAAAATAATAATAATAATCAAGACAATCTCCCATAGACAGTCCCACAGGCCAATTCCTTCGTGTGAGTTGAGGCTTTTCTCTCAGTTGACTCCAGGCTATGTCAAGTTGGAAATTAAAGCTAACTAGGACGCTCTACCCCTTATCAATCTGACACACAAACATGTCACTTTTAGACCATAACCTCTCAATCCCTTGTCCCTAAGACCTCATGTTGATATCATATTATAAAAAATGTAGTACAGCTTTAAAAGCCCCAGCCTTTAAAAATTTCAACACTTGAAAGTATGGGTCTTTTTTTAAAAATCCAGAGTCTCTTAACTGTGAGCTTCAACAAAATAAAACAAAAAAAAAGCAAGTTATATGCTTTTTTTTATACCAAAAGGAAAGATATGATCGATCAGATCAGGGCAAAACTAAAATCCAGCAGTGTGAATCCAAATTCTGTAGCTCAATGTCTGGCCTCTGGAGCTCATTCATGATCTTCTGGACTCCAAAGGGGTTGGTCGCCCCACTTCTCCAGCTCTGCCATTTGTGGCACACACATGGCTTGTCTCATAGTCTGAGGTCAGCTCCACACCACACTTGTTTCTGCCCTCGGTTGACATCCCACACTCCCACCATCTCTAATATCCTGGAGGCTGCAGTGGACTTGAGGCTGCATCTTCACCAATGGCCTCTCTTGGTCTCTCTTCAGAAACTCCAACCCTGCAACACAGGGCCCGGCCTCAGCCGCTCTCCATGACCCCTTTCATCATCTGGCTTTCATGCCTTTGAAACCAGCACCACGTGGGAGACTCTTAGACACTGTCAAGTTCAGGTGCTATTTGAACATTAGCTGCTGGGTACAGCCCTCAGGAAATACTTTCCATTGTCCCAATGAAGTGCAGAGAGAATCTTACCTCAATAAACTGGCCTCTTATTAATCCCGGCTGATTCTTCAACCCTAGCTGACCAGCACCCACGGGTTCTTAATTCAAAACATCACACAAAGGGCACAGATGGAGACTAGTTCCTTCTGAACTCTCACGAGTCAGGCCACCTCAGTCCACATTTCTCTCTGCCTTCCTGGCAGCCAGGCTACCACAAAACATTCCATTAATCTCTGAACACTCAATCATTTTTCCCAGCTTAAATTCCAACGGCCTCCACAGTCCTCCAACAGAGTACCCCAAAAGCATAAGCCCCGCATGTTCAGGTGCCTCACAGCAACATCCTGGTAATAGTCTCCATCTTCTCTACTTTTCTGTTGCTGTTATTAAAAAAACAAAAACAAAACACTCTAACCAGAAGCAACTGAGGGGAGAAGAGGGTTTATTTGGCCTTGCCCTTCCAGGTGACAGTCCATCCTTGAGGGAAGTCAGAACATAATTTGAAGCAGAAGCCATGGGGAAATATTCCCCAGTGACTCACTCTCTGACTCAGTCCTAGCCTCATGCTTGTTACAGTCAGGGATCATCTGCTTAGGGATGGTGGACTCTTTCCTCCTATATCAAAATTAATAACCATGACTTTCCCCCCAGGGACATGCCCACAAGCCAATCCAATCTAGGCAATTCATGAATCAAGGCTTTTTCTCTCAGATGACTGTAGGTTGTCATCTGATGACACCAGATGACAACTGAGGCTAACAGATTCTTTCAGGGATAAAATAGGTAATAGTTAGGTAAGCACAGTGCCCCCAGCTTCTAGTAGCCACTTGGCAAGCCCACCCTGTCCGTCCTTCATTCCTGCTCAGTGGGTAGTTGGATCTAAATTATGTCCTGCCTTCCGGAAGGAAGAGGTCAAAGTTCTGGATACTAAGAAGGCAAGAGGAAGATTCCTTTTTTAAAACACAGGCACTTCTCTGAAAAGCTTTAACCATAATCCCATCAAGTGTTTCTGGAGAGGTGAAGCCACCCTGGGGAGCAGGTGCCCAGCTCTCTGACTTCCCAGCCCCTCCTGCCTCAGACTGAGTTTTTCAGTTTTATTGTGGACTGAAGCTGTTGGGCTGGATGCTGACCCCAGAAACCAGATCTACTTTCTGCTCCTTCTCTGAACATCCTGAGCATCCCAGAGGCCCTTGATGCTCCAGGTCCAATCTATGAACAGGACACCAACCACCAGGGACTCCACGGTCCCTCACACCAGAGCTTCACACACACCCTGCTCTGTGATCTGCTTGCTATGTGATCTCTTGCTATGCCCATGGCTACTAATTTTTCTTTACAAAGGAAAGAAAGAAAGAAAGAAAGAAAGAAAGAAAGAAAGAAAGAAAGAAAGAAAGGCAACAACCTCAAAATAAATTCACTTTAAGAGGAAACAACTCAAACCAGCTTGAGAAAATTTTGACTTGCATCGCCTTGCTATGCTCCTAACATGCGTTAAAATTAACTTGTGATGGTCTCCCTAGAGAAGCATGTACTTATGACCATGTGCTTCAGACTAAACCATACTCTGAAGCATATTTTCCTCTACTGTCAGCAACCCCACTTTGAGGACAGGTGAGGTACTTGTTTGTCAATGTGTCCCCATGAGAGAAGAAACTGAGGCACACTTCTGGACTCTTTTTTTTTTTTTTTTTGTTAAATCCTGAAGATTTTTATTTATCTATTTTTTATTTCTTCAAGTTACATCTCAATCACAATCCCCTCCCTCCTCACCCCTCCACTCCCACCCTCTTCCCCCTCGCCCCCTCCCATTCGCTTCCTTTTTTTTTTTTTTTAGTTTAAGGTATATATCTTTCCCTCCTCCTAACAGTTCTCTTTCTGATTGGGAGTGATGTCAGTCACACACTTGGGGAAGATGTCAGGATGCACTCGGGTGACACATACGCACCTGCCTGGAGACATCTTGCAAGACATCAGAAGGCATCTCTCCTCACTGAAGATCCAGCCCAGGGGCTCAGTAAGGCTGTGTACCAATAGTGACTGCTTTGAGGGTCACCTGCTTGGCAACATCCCTGCGAGGGTGACAAGTTTTTCAGATGTCAAATGGGCTCTCAGAAGAAAATGGCTGCCGAAGGGGGACGGACGGACAGGAGAGTGGAAAGATGAAAATAGCTGGGGCTGGCGTTTGGTAGCCTGGGCTTCCTCTGCAAGTACAGGCTTTGTTGCTCCATGCTTCAGATGAGAGAAGTGAGCCTCAAAAAGAATGATGGGCACAGTGCCACCCAGTTGGGGTGCACAGAGGCAAGGCTTAAAATTGAACCTGAGCACTTAAGCCTCACCTGCTTTCTCGGGAAAAAACGTTAGGTCAACCGGTTGTGAGATCTGGCTTGTAGATTTGGCTCACAGTGACTGATAAATACTTACTGAGTGCACGAGTGAATGAGTAACTGGGTGTGTCCTTCACATAGGCTCACATACACAGTCACACACAATGTATGTATGTACACAGAGACTCCTCCTGCAGTTTCTACATATTAAAACTGGGCCTTGGTCTGGAGAGATGTCTCAGTAGTTAAGAGCACACCCTGGTGTTGCAGAGGGCTTGAGTCCCATTCCCAACACCCAAATCCAGCAGCTCGCTACTGCCTGTTACTCCAGTTCCAGGGGATCTGATGCCCTCTTTGGCCTCTGCAGCCATTTCACTTGCAGACTAACACACACACACACACACACACACACACACACACACACACACACACATTTTTTAAGGGGATAAAAATGACAGAAATAATGAAATGGGCACCCCAGGTGGGAAGGGTACCCCAAGCACCACTGAGGCCACGTCACCTCCTGTGATTGTCACAGCATCACCTGCTTCTCCAGCTGACACCTGGGTCTAGCCTCACCCACAGTAAGCCTTTCTCAAGCCACTTCCTGGACATTTGGCTGCAACAAATGCAGAGCAACCATTGAGCCACATTCTTTCCAGAGACCAGCAGTCCCAGAGCAGCGGGGACACAGCTTGGGGACTGGGGGCTCTGCTCTATACCTGAGGAGGGCCTGGCCAACTTCCTGCTCAACCCAGAATCGCTGATTTACTTGCAGTCCCGTGCCAGCCCCACCACCCCCAGACACAGACCAACTGTCAATGAGGTCTGTCCCACCCCAGCCAGGAGGAACTCGGGGAGAAAAAAAGAAAGGGTTAGAGGAGTCCTCTCCACCTTCTCAATCCTCAATGTGTCCAAGAGTGGCGAATTTCAATGTGATACAGGAGGAAAGAAGTTAAAAGCTATTTTTCAAAAGCATAGTCTGCCAGAAGGAAAGTACTAGGCACTCCCAGGTGCCCATTTCCTCCCAGCTCCCTTCCCCTGATTTGGGTGATGACCACAAGTGTGAAGCAGTAGAGGGAGGAGGCCTGGCTATGAGGGGAGGGGAGAGGCAGGTGGCTGAAGGGTTCAGGAAGGGGATGGAGGTAAGGAAGCCCGAGCAAAGCCACCATGCCAATCACTCCATGGCAACCAGAAGGAAAGACACTCATTTCAAATGCCTGGAACAACATGTTAATGGGAGCCCATAGGAATATTTCTATGGGTCCATTTTAGTAAGCATTTGCATATTTATTAAAGAAAACATTAAAAGTGTTTAATTCAATGATTTCTGAATTTGCTCCACATGCTTGAGTTTTTGCTGACAGTGAGAGATTGGCTGCTTCAGACAGACACAAGTGGGTTGTGGTCCCGGGAGGCAAGAAAGGAGGCCATCTGGGCCTACCTGGGACAAAGGCCTCAAGATCAAGGGAAGTGTCGGGAGGCCCCAAGTGGGCGCCAGAACTTTCCTTGACATTGAACCAATGCTGCTGTAGCCTTTTGGATGTTTAAGTGTGGCATGTAAAGAGTATAGTATATCTTAGGCCATCACTCCATGACTGTACACACACACACACACACACACACACACACACACACACACATCCATAAGTAGAGTCAAGATGAACCCAAGTCCTTTCCATGATCACCACATGCAGAAACTGTGTGTAGGCATGCAGGCATTTCTGTGTGTCTGAGCTCAGCTGTGACTCTGCTTGAAGTTCAAGGAGACTCAGCAAAGTGAGATGGGGGGTGACACTTATCTACAGAGATCAGGCTCACATAGTAACCCTTGGGTTCCAGTTCAGAAGTACTCAGTTTCTGGAGCTTTTGGTCAGAGGGTAGGAGGAAGATGGCCTTGCCTGCCTCGTGGTCCTATAGTAAGGATCAAATGAGATCCCGTGTCAAAGCCATCACCATTGGGGCTGGTCCACAATCAACTTCTAAGGGAGTGCTTGTAGCAGTTATTCCTATGCCAGTGGCTGTTTCTTGGCTTGCAGTGTCATGGCTGAGGCATGCTGCAGGGCTGGGCCACGCAGGTTCAGATCATAGGCCCTGAGTTATTCACTCCCCAGTCTCCTGCTCATCACCTGGAGACTAAAATCATCAGTGCAGAGAAAGTGATTGGCAGGAAACTTGGCACACAGGGTATGCTGGGTAAAAGATGGACATCATCTCATGTGTGCATGTAGGAGAAGTTTCTGAGTCTGGAAGTGGAAGAAGATGCCGTGTCCCAGACAGAAAGGAGGGAGTTGGAGAGAGGCTCAGAGTCAGCGGACTTGAAGACGAACTCAGTGAATGGGTTCATCCTGTCCCATCCAGAATTCACCCAGGCGGTTTGAGGACATGGAGTAGTGTTGTTTGAAATGATGAGACACCAAAATACCCCTGAGGGAACCACCCAGATCAAATACACCCTAGAAAATAGCTCTCCCAGCTACGTCTGTCACCTTTGATCATCACCAGTAGCTATTCCCTGTAGTAGCTGAACGCCAGGTGTCTAGGAATGAGATATAGGACATTTGTGCCAAGATCTCATGGTGAGCTAGGAAGTGCATTCCTTGGATGTGCTAGCCTGACCTGAACCCCACCAATTAGAATTGGAGAGGGAGGAACAGGAAGGTGACGTCAGCAGATGATGTCTAGGCTGGGAAGATGACTCAGTCTGTAAAGTGCTTGGCATATAAGGTCAAGGGCCTGAATTTAACTCCCAGAATCTACGTACAAGTCCTGAGTGTGGTGTCTGCTTTGTAATCCCAGTACTGGAGAGGTGGGAAACAGGAGGGTCTTTGAGGCTTAAAGGGTAGACAGCCTACCAGAGTCGGCACATCCCAGCCCAGTGGGAAACCTGTTTCAAAAACCAAAGTGAGCCGGGCGGTGGTGGCGCACGCCTTTAATCCCAGCACTTGGGAGGCAGAGGCAGGCGGATCTTTGCAAGTTCGAGGCCAGCCTGGTCTACAAAGCGAGTCCAGGACAGCCAGAGCTGTTAAACAGAGAAACCCTGTCTCGAAAAACCAAAAAAAAAAAAAAAAAAAAACACCAAAGTGGACAGGTCCTGAGGAATGACACCTGAGGTTGTCCTGTGGTCTCTATAAATTGCACACATTTGCATCTGCACAAAAATAACAGGAAGGGAAGGGGCAAGGGGAGGAGAGGAGGATGAGAAAGAAAAGACAGAGAAGGAAGAAAAAGAAGAAAAGAAGAAAGAAGGAGGAAAAGTTGGGAGAAGGGAAAAGGGGAGGTAGAGGAAGAGAAGGAGGGGAAGAGGGGAGGAAGAACAAAAGTCATATGGTTGGAGCCAGCCTGTACTTTCATCCTGCAGCTTTTGGTTGCCTCCTGTGATCATGTGATCATGTGATACCCCCACACACACACCCGGGGTTGTCCTTTTTGTCGCTGTGTCCTCATCTGTGCGGTATGTAGGGCATGGATTCTACATGATGCTCTGTGTGTTTTTTGTGCCTGCCTTCCTGCAGTACCTGGAGAGCAGGTGCACCCAGAGGGGCTGGGAGCGCACTAAGAGGAGAGCACTTCAGTGCCCCGCCTGCCTCTAGAAACTTCTGTGGTGGAGAAAGTCCCCAGCAACAGCTCTCTTCGAGCCTCTGTCTGAAGTCACAGTTTGAGCTGAACACGGCCTCAGTAGCTAACCCTTCACGTGTTTCCTTCTCTCCAGGCGGCACCAAATCAGCGTCTCTGAGTGTGCCTCAGCTCTTTGCAAAGTGAGTACTCTTGCCACACTCCCTTCTTAGCTTACTTATTACTTTCTCTCTTCTTCAGGGGTGGGGGGGGGGGGGGGGGGGGGGGGTGCTCTGGAATTGCTTCCCCAAATAGAAACGCCAGCCTGGACACAGCTAGATGGCCTTGCACAGATAATCTGACTGCCAGTTTCCCCATCTGGGAAAGGGGACCATTGAGTGGCCTGTCCCACAAAGTGAATGAATGGAATGTATAGATTTCTTAGAATGTGTTCTCAGCACTGGCTGCTGTTTTCTTCTTTCTGGAGTTTGCTCTTTTTTGCATTCTTTTCTTTTCCTGTGTAGACTCCTCTCTCTCCCTCTTTTTCTCCTCCCTCTCCTTACCTTTCTCCTCCCCTGCCTCCTTTTCTCCTCCCCTGTCTCAGAAGGCATCCCAGCCTAGAGAGGAGACAGAGAATTCTCAGGTTAGACTTAACGAGATGATACTCTCACAGGCTTTCAGAAATCTCCCTAAGTGCCACAGAGGAGCCCTGCTGAGGGTATTGGCCAGGGCCACTTCTCTCTCAGGAAGAGGTTGTGGCACTGGCAGCCACTGAGCCCAGTAAAGCCTCCTGGACTGTTTCCTCAGGTTGGAGAATGCCACTGTCATTTCTATAGGTGTGTGTGTGTGTGTGTGTGTGTGTGTGTGTGTGTGTGTGTGTGTTATGCATGAGAGATGTGTAGGGTGTGTGGTGTGAAGAACAGTGAGGAGTCAGTGTGTGATGTGGAGGGGTGGGATGTGGGTGTTTGAGGTAGGGTTGTTGTAAGGTGTATGGGATGTGGGGGTGGGGTGTGCATGTGTCTGTGTGAGTGTATGCATGTGTGAGTGCAGATGCATTAGTGTGGAGGCCAGAGATCAACACTGGGTGTTTCCCTCAGTCACACTCCACCTTATTTTTTGAGGCAGAGTCTCTCATGGAGCCTAGAGTGTAGAGATTCAGCTAAGTTGGCTGGCCAGTGAGCTCCCATCTCTGCCTCTTCCATGCTGGAATCACAGATGTGTTTCACAGTGTCTTGCTTTGTCCATGGGTCCTGGGAATCAGGACTCAGGTCCTTGTTACTTTGCCCCCAAACCACTTCCGGGTTCCACATTTCTCTAGGTTTTTAACTTGGGCCCCAGTTTGATCGAAGTCTCTTCAGTGGGCTTTGATGGGACATTGTGATGGACAGGCTTGGGTTCCCACCTTGAACTTCTCTATGGGAAGACAGGATGTGACCCAGGGACACTATCAAATATGGCCCTCTGCTCAGCAGGAAGTCCCACTAACCAACTGGACACAATGCATGCATCCACAGAGCTGGAATAGTGGCTGGTGGAACACCGTCTAGATGCCAACCTGGTGTCTCCAGGTATAAGTTCCCTGAAGGAATCCCGTATGGCAGCAGAGGAACCTTCTGGAAAGCAGATAGCATCTGCTTGTGACCTTCCACCCTTTCACATTCTATTCATATCTGCCCTGAGGCTTCAAACTGCAGCCTTCATGCATGTGCAAGCCTATGTGTGCACCTACACACTGGTGCATATTCAAAGATGGATAATCAGGCTGGCCGCAGTAACGAGTAAACTTGGAGGTCTTTATGTTTCCCACGTGGAGTCTGATGTGGATCTGGTAGAATTCTCTTAAGGCTTTCCAATGCTGACCAATGGTTATAGCTTTGCTACTGCAAATGACTTCTCTGTTGGTGCCCAGAGAGAGGGGAAGGAGGGCTGGCCACAGGCAGTGGCTTTCAACATACACTCCCACATCTTGTTAGATGGAGACCTGACCCATGGTAGAATCTGACTCCACAGAAGATGGGAAACATATCTTCTTGGTTCCTAGGGAAAAGAAAACAAAATAAGATGTGATGTGCGAATGCTCTACAAAGTGAAATGCCCAAAAAAAAATGATGGTAATCCCAGGATCCAGGGGAAGAGATGCTGGCCTGGACTGGGAGACTTAACCATCTCTCCTTCCACCAGGTCTCACCCACGTGTCCCTCCTGGTCAGTCCTCCATAGCCATGGCAGCCTATGGCCAGACACAGTACAGCACAGGTATCCAGCAGGCACCACCTTATACAGCGTACCCACCTCCAGCACAAGCCTACGGGATCCCCCCTTACAGTGAGTACCAAGCAAGCCTTTGCACCCTCTGCAGCCCCAACATTGTGGTCCCTTCATGCCTCAGGGCAGGGAGATAAATGTAGCTGGATTAATTTGGGCATGGAAGTGAAGGAGGAGGGAGCATGGCTGGAGCATGGCTCAGATTCTCTAAGGCTGTGTCAAGAAGCCTCTTTCAGGAATAGGAACCATAACCTACGCTGCTTTCAGGAAAATGAAAAGTTAGCGATTCATGTCCTGTCACATCTGGGGATGCAGCTGGCATCAAGTGTGGCTGGAGCCAGGTGACATCATGGGAGTCTGATGAGGTGTCTTAGGCTTGATGCAGAAGCCTGGCTACCTAGGTTTGATCCCTGGCAGCCACTTAAGAGCAGAAGGGAAAAAGTCCAACTCTATAAGCCATCCTCTGACCGCTGCACGTGCACATACACACACACATCTACAGTGAGCTCACAGGAAGCTTCGGATGCTTTCCTCTGAGTGGCCTTCACTCCTGCAGAAGTAGTCTCCGCTTAACGCAGATGATAACTGTCAATTCTGGTCTTTGAAAGTCAGAGAGAGAGGTCATACTTCTCGGCACTTCCCAAAGGAGCCCATGTTGGTCCTCATCACCAAACTGGGTCATGTGACGATGCTGAGCACAAGGGTAGGAGATGGGAAGAGGGAGCTAAGGTGGCCATGGGTCACAGGTTATGTACAGGGAGGGGCAGCTCTCTAGACGTCAGGTACAGTGAGAGAGACTGAAGTGGGGGGTGCTTTAGAGACTTTGGCCATCAGCACCTCAGAGCAGAAAAGTGTTATGCCATTGGCTTCAGGCAAGGGCCTAGGGGCTCAAATGATATCAGAAATCAGTTCTGTGTCCCTGTGTGTGGACTTCAGTGTCAGCCAGTTCTCCCACTACAGTGACAGGCATAGCCCTAAGCACTTCTAAGCTGCAAGTCCCCCGAACAGAGAGCTTTTCCTGCCTAGGACATCTCCCTGAAGTCCCAGGGCTCCCATTGACTAGGCTCCATCTTGTCCCTGACCCAGACTCTAGAGCAAAGGGGGATAGAATGCTCTAGATAGCTACTGTGAGCCACATGTCCCTACACAACCAGGGGCCAGGCCCACCTCATCCAAAGCAACTAGTCTAATGTAAAGAAGGGAAGAGACTCAGAGAAGGGACAGCTGGCTGAAGAGCCCCCACTTCCATGGCACTTCCATGCACACAAATGTGTGTGAGAGCTGGACGTGGCAATACACACTGGTCATTCCAGCAGTCGGGGATGGGCTGGAGCAGTGGCTCAGGTGGCAGAGGACTCATCCTCAGCACAGCATCCTAAGTTCCATCCCAGCATTCAAGATAATTCTTGCTATGTGATACATTTAAGGAAAGCCTGGACTGCATGAGACCCTGTCTCAAACACACTCACACACACACACACACACACACACACACACTCACAGACAGCTTGTATACAAGCTGACTTTAACACTCCAGTGACTTGGGGTTTACAAGCTGATGAGAACACTGTTGTAACTCAGAGACTCTTCTATGGATGACAGGGAGAGGGGATTCTAAAGATGTGTATGTTTTTTTTTTTTCTGGTGCTTCTATCTCCTTTCTAGGTATCAAGACAGAAGACAGTTTGAATCATTCCCCCAGCCAGAGCGGGTTCCTGAGCTATGGGCCGAGCTTCAGCACCACGCCTGCTGGACAGAGCCCCTATGCCTACCCAGTGCACAGTGAGTGTGGTGCCCAGTCCTCCCTGACCCTGGGGCACCTCAGGGTGGATGCCCATCCATTCGTTCACCCACTTATCACACTTCCAGAGTGCCTACTATGTGACAGATTCCATCTTAAATGATGGACATAATGTGAGTTCTGGCCTGGGGGAGAATCCCATGGCTGGTGGCGGGGGGGATACACAAGCCAGCAGATAACCAGGTAGTCCTGCTGAAAGTTGAGCATGATGAAGCAGTGTGGTGTTGACATAGAGCTGACAAGCAGCTGAGATGCATGGGGAGAGGTGGGGCAGACTGTGACACTGACCAAAGACAAGGGTGAGGTGGCACTAGCTAGGCACACACCTGGGAAGAGCATCTCAAGCAGAGGGAGCGGGCAATACAAATGCCATGTGGCAAAAATATGTCGATGTGTTTGAGGAACAGGACAGAGATGATGACACTGGGACAGACTGAGCGGATCCCTGAGGAGGGAGCCTCGGAGAGGAACAGGAACTGAGCTCTGTGTAGCCATGTTGGCTTGCGTTCTAAGTGTGATGGTTCAAGCAAGTCCATTGTTAAGACTCGGAGAAAGACCACGCAGAGAATAATAGGCACACAGGAAGGCAGGCTCCGTCCCAGGTGCCCTGTAGGTGCTCCTGCAGCCCTCCACATGACCGAGGGAATAGATCTGCTGGGCTCCCCTGGACTCTTTTCCCCCTCTCTGCCCCTCCCAGGGCTCCTTCTCTGCTTGATGACCCAGGTCGCACTAGGGGCTACTGCACAGGCAGTGGTGACTATGGGAACCTTCATCCTGGTGCCTCCCCTTTCCCCCCCCCCCCATGTACCACCAGGGACTGAAAAGCAGCCCCAGGAAAAACAGGATGGTGACTGGGCGGGCTCAAGGGTGAGCATGCTTTATACTTGAGATGTCTGCTGGGAGGTGTGGTCTCTTCGTCTTCTGGGTTTTGTTTGTTTCATTAAGGGCTGTACAAATGTCTTTGGGGTATGTGAAGAAAGTGGGTGGTGACCAGTCACACAGCCAGGCAGATGATCCCAGCAGAAGCCTTGACCCAGCACCCGATGAGGACAGGTGGAGATGGCATATAGCCATTATCACTCTCTTAAGAATAAGAGACACCAAAGAAGAAACTGAGGGGCCAAGGGAATGACCAGTTTGGGCCAGTGTTAACACAAGATCTTTAGATCTTACCTCAAGTTCAGTGGGAAGTAGTGTCTCCTTGGTGAGGTGGCATCCCGTCCCTCAGCCTCTACCCCAAACCCTTGACCTTGACTGCTACACCTTCCTCCTCTGCCCCTGCTGTTGTCCCTGACATCGAGTCCCCATGGAGGGTGACAGCTGCTGGATTCTGGACCTGTGAAGGCCAATGAGGAAGGGGACTGTTCCCACAATGTGGGTCCTCTCAGGACATGAACTCGTGTTTGCATTGGGGCCAATCCTTAGCTTTTCAGGTGGAAACCCCACTCGCCGACTTGGGCTTCCGTGATTGATGGGGCTGAACAGGCGACACTGTCCATTCTCACCCCGGCTGCGTATTAAGTGGCTTACCCTCTGGAGGTGCCTTCCCCATTCATTCACTCATTTACGTTCTGTCACTGAATGCGAGCTCTGTGCCTGGCACAGGGTGAGGGGGCGGCAGTGAGCAAGGGTGGTTCCCTCAGGGGAGAGCTGGACAGTCATCCACTCACGGGGACACAGATGCAGATTGTGGCCAAGACTGTGAAGGAGATGCTCGGGGTGTCATGATGGACATGACCAGAGGACCAAGTATCAACACGCCCATCCTCTAGATGGACATAGCTGCCCTATGGCAAAGACGTTGTCATTCCTCCTCTATTAGGCAGAGAACCCAGAGCACTATAAGACAGCAAGCAAGGTCATGTGACTCAGGCAATGAGCCGGAAGCTGGCATTCTCCAGGACAGGCACATGGCCCCACAGCGTGCTGTCCCTCTGCACTCAGATTCACTTAGAAAGTGACTCTCAGCAGGAGAGCAGAGACTGGGGTGTGGGCCCCACCCTGCCTCATTCCCCACAAGCCATTCACAAACCAAAAGCCTCTCCTGATCATTTCCCACCGACCATGGTAACAGCACATGCTGTTTTCTCATGGTTCTCATGGCTGCCATGTGTGCCTGGGACTGGACTTCCTGCCGGCTGCTCTGAGCTGGACACTGGTGGCTGTCAGGAGGGCCAGGCCTCCTCCTTTTCAAACACAAACCCACAGGGCTCACACCCACACCAATGTGCCTCTTCCTGGAGTTGTTGCAGAGAAGGATATTTCAAATGACTTGTGTATTTCAGACAGTTGTGGGACTTTATCCTATGGAGAGAGAGAGAGACATGAGGGTAAGACTAGAGCGGTTGAGCGGGGCCCGAGGATATCAATGGGCTAACATCACTCCATGATGAGAAGCCAGGAATAAAAATCATGATTCATAAATGTACACAGGACAGAAATAGGACTATCTCACCACCCTACAGATTGGTAAACTGAGGCATTGCAAAGGTGTGGCAAGCATTGGGTAAGCCAAGGTCTTTCATCTCCCAGCCCCTTCCACCTTGATTTCTGTCAGTGGCACACTGGTTTACACTCCTAACAGTGAATGAAGGATCTCCTTCCCCCACATCCTGGTCAGCATTTGTTGTGCTTGTCCTGATGGCCGCAATTCTGACTGGGTTGACACCAAATGTAGGCTTTGTCTTCATCCGGTGGGTTTGTTTGTTTTAACTCATTCATTTCTTCCTGAGATATAATCCACACACCGGAAGCTCTACCCTACAAGAATGTTTAGTTCAATGCATTTACATAGCTGCACAACCTCCACCAATGATCTCCCAATGTCTACAGCACCCAGGAAAGATTCCTCCATGCCTCTGAGCGCCGTGGCTCAGTGTTAGAGTGCTTGACCATCACAGCTGAGGTTCTAGGTTCAATTCCTGGTATAGGAGAGAAAAAAGAAAGGCATCCTTCCCTCTAGTTGATTCTTTTAGTAATAAGGGGAATAAAAGATCCATTAAAGTTTGCCCATCCTTCATATTAATTTTGGGAGCAGGCTAAATGTTCAAACATCTATAAATACTTTCTCCCACCTTGGCCCTCCACCCACCCAGTGTCCAAACCTTAGACCCCTTGTAGAGTACCTGAGAACCCACATAGAACTTCTTATGCAGGTATAAGCACTATTAACAGTCTGTTAGATCCCGTTACCATGACAACGGTCATAAGGATGTGCATCCTCCAGGTGACCAAGTTCCTTTACACTGGAGTCTCTATTGCAGGCTTGCTGTGTGTTTATATGCTGTCACACAACCCTCTTCTTGACTCTTGTGGCCCGAAATCACTGTGCTTCCTCAGCGTATGGTTTATAGTTTTCATCTAGTACTTCTTCGAAGAGTTCTTTCTGGGCTGGGGAGAGGGCTCAGTTGATACAGCGATTGTCCCACAAGCATTAGAACTTGAGTTCAATCCCCCACCTGAACCCACATTAAAATACAACACTAAGCCGGGCAGTGGTGGCGCACGCCTTTAATCCCAGCACTTGGGAGGCAGAGGCAGGTGGATCTTTGTGAGTTCGAGGCCAGCCTGGTCTATAAAGTGAGTCCAGGACAGCCAGGGCTACACAGAGAAACCTTGTCTCGAAAAACCAAAAAACAACAACAACAAAAAATACAACACTAAGGTGGCATGGACAAGTGGATCTCTGGGGTTCCCTGGCCAGCCAGCCCAGCCTTCCTGGTGAGCTCCAGGTCTGTCTTCAGGAGAGACCCTGACTCAAAGGAGGTAGACAGTGTGAGTAAAGAGTGCTTGCCTGGGACTCAAGAAGCCCTGGGTTCTTGACATAAGCTGGACATGATGCCTCACACTTGTAATCCTAGTACTTGGGAGAAGGAGGCAGGAGGATCAAAAGTTGAAGGTCAGCTTGAGCTGCATAGCAAGTTTGAGACCAGCATTTTTGCCCCACTGAGGACAACCTTCCAGGACATTCAACCCAATGCCTGTGAATGCTGAGATCTCTCTCTGGTAGGTGGATCAGGAGCTCTATGCAAGGAAAGTTCTGGAAGTTGCTTCTTCCTTTCCACCTAGGTAGTTTCCTCACACCCATGCACCCCCCCCCAAAAGGAACCTTGAGGAGAAACTGTCTGTAGACAGTCCCCCAGGTTCTCAGCCCTTTCAGTCTGGCCTTCCACCCTATAAATCTAAGCCACAATGCTTCCTGCAGGCACAGCTCCACCAGACAGCCATCCTGAAGAGGGTACCATGTATTTGCTGTTTGTTTCAGGTCTAGCTAGGGATCACTGCCCTGTTTACTTGATGCCTAACTCCTGGAAAATGGCATTTTCAAATTCTGTCAATCAGAAAGATAAATGTTCTTTGCGCATCAGACACAGCCAGGAGTGAAAGTCCCATGGGGAAATGTCATTTGTAATTGCTGCCAACTTCGCAGGCGTGGATGCTGTTACACGCACTGGGTCTTCCTCTCAATATCCTGAGGAACTTTATTCTTGCCAGTCCTTGAGGCTCTTGCTCTTGTCATGACGTACACTCGCTGCTGTCCCATCAATCCAAATGTTTTTACCAGTGTGTGTGTGTATCTGTTTGTGTATGTTCATATGTGAGGGTGGGGGTATGTACACATGTGGGCTTGTGTGGAAACCAGAGGTCAGCCTTGAGTGTCTTCTTCTCTTGATCTTCACCTTATTTTTTGAAACAGTCTCTCCATGAATGTGGAACTTGCCAGTTTGGACAATCTGGCTGGCCAACAGGCTCCACGGACCCGCCTGTCCCCACGTCCAGAGCTGCCACTGCAGGCACACTCCCAGCCTTTTTTTTTGGTCCTGGGATCTGACTCAGGCCTTCATCCTTGCACAGCAAGTGCTTAGCTGACTAGGCATTGTCCCCAGCCTGGCAGCCATGTCTGAGTACAGGCTGCCCTTGTTTTGTTCAGTGTTGGCAGCTGGTTTCAGGGCTGTCTTGGGAAGTGAGACAGGTGTGTGCCATGGTATACAGGTGTGCCTTCCCATCCCATCTGGCAATCTGGTTCTGTATTTTCTGAAGAGCCACAGGACCTTGGGGCAGAAATGGAAGAAGCAAATCACAAGCCAAGTGGCAGCCTGAATACGGTGCTGGCGGGGGCGGTTTGGGTACATGGAAAGGTGAACCTAATGACAGGTGGTCATAGCCAGGGTCAACCCAGTACCCTCCCCTCCTCCTCGCCAAGTGGACCAGGTTCTGTTTCACCTTTGTGGTGGCAGTCGTAGGCTGCCCTGGCCCAGCCAGCCAGCCAGTTCTGAGCAGACAAAGTCAGTCTAATCCCTTGGTCAGGAAGGTCAGGAGCTGGGCTTGGCAGCTGAGCCCTGCTGGCCCAAGGTTGGGTTTCCGGGTGTGAGTCAGCAACTCCGCACACGGCAAAGTGCTGAGGTTCCAACACGTATCACTCTGGTCCCAGCCTGACCTCCTGCTGGTTGTCACTTTCACAGGTTGGCCAAACCTCTGTCCTGTATCTGGCTACCATCTTCCACTTTTAGGACAAATGGAGGTAAAGGGGCTGGGTCCTCTCTGATTATATACAGAATTTGATTGGTTGCAAACCCTCAAAGCCACCAGGAATGACAAGTGAAGGGGAGTGGGACAGGGATGAAAGGTTTGCCTGGGGAGCAAGAGCAAGGCTCAGTTAACAACTCAAGATACAATACTGTCCCTCTACAGTTATCCATAGCCTCGGGGCTGCCAGGCACTTGAAATATGGCCAGGGTGATGAAGGAAATGGCTTTTCACTTCTGTTTAATTTTGGCTAATTATGGTGTATGCATGGCTACTGAATTAGACAAGCCAGTTCTGAGAGTTCTTTTTTGTGGTATAGAGAGTTGAACCCAAGTCCTTGTGCATCTAAGTACTAGCTCTGCCACTGAGTTCTACCTGCAACCCTTTATTAAAAATACATTTTTATGGAATATTACTCAGCTATCAGAAACAAGGAATTATGCAATTTGCAACCAAATGGATGGAACTAGAAAATCTCATCCTGAGTGAGCTAAGGCAGACCCAGAAAGATACATATGGCTTCTATTCACTCTTAATTGGATTTTAGCCATATATTACAGGATGACTATCCTACAATCAACAGACCGAAAGGAACAGGAACACGGACTTTGTTGCCTATTAGTGGGACATTTTTCCCTAGTGGAACTGCCATGTAGGCCCCAGTGCAAGAGGAGCTCTTAGCCCTAATGTGACTGATGAAATGAGGGGGGGCTGATATATGGAGGCACCCACACCAGACGAATAAGATAGGTGGGAAAAGGGGTAGAGGGTGGGAGAATGGGACCAAGAAGGGTGGAGGGAGGGGACTGTGATGAAGATGTAACTTGAATTAATAAATAAACTTTTAAATATTAAAAGAAATACATTGTAATTTAGAGACAAATCTCATTTAAGTTCCTTAAATTCATGATCTTCCTGTCTGAGGCTCCCAAAGAACTAGACTAATATATTATTCTAATTTCTAATTGTAATATATATATTGTTAGTGTAAATTTATATAAATGTATTTGCTTTGCAGTTTCTCTATTAACCCGGCTAGCACCCAAATAATTGAGACTGGGTTATGTTATTTGTTTAATAAGCTTTAAATACATAATATTTAATTATGTATTCATATAATGACATAATACTGAGCAGTTTTAATCTATTCTTAACCCTCTATACTAGTCTGACTCCCTCTCTGCCTGAATCCCCCGAGATGCTTGCGGTTTAGGACTTCCTCTGCTCCAGCTGATCTTCCTCATCTCCCCTGGACCTCTCCTGTGGCTGACTCCCCTACTTCCTCTTCTAACTCCTCCTCCCCTGGAGGGCAGGAAGTCCAGCCCTATTCTCTGCCCTGCTCGGTGATTGGCTGTAAGCTGCTTTATTGGCATTTCAGGGACACAGTTGGGGAATAGTGTTCATACAATATTAAGACAAGAGATTTGCCGGGCGGTGGTGGCGCACACCTTTAATCCCAGCACTTGGGAGGCAGAGGCAGGCGGATCTCTGTGAGTTCAAGGCCAGCCTGGTCTACAAAGCGAGTCCAGGACAGCCAAGGATATACAGAGAAACCCTGTCTCGAAAAACAACAACAACAACAAAAAAAAAAGACAAGAGATTCTCAGAACAAGGATTCAACCAGATATGGGGGGGGACGACAGAAATCAGCATTTGAATTACACAATAACCTTATACCTATGATATATATCTAAATATAACATATTAATAACAATATAATAATATATTATTCTAATTATAATCCTGTGGCACCAAACCCAGCTGCCGCTGCTCATCATCATCATCGTCCTCCTCTTCTTCATCTTTTGTGTACATGTCTTTGTGACTATGATCTGTGTATCTATGTGTTTATGTGTGTGAGAATGAGTGTTTGCACATCATAACATGCATGTGGAAGTCTGTGAACAATCTCTAATTTCAGCCCTGGCTCTCACCTTATTGGAGGAATGATGTCTTGGTGTTAACCACTGTATATACTGGGCCTAGCCCATGGTCATAAGCTCTTGTCTATACTTCCTGTCCTGTGAGTCCTGGCAGGTCCTCATGCAGCAAGCACTTCCCCCACTGAGCCATCCTCCTAACATAAGCGCACCTAGCCTCTCAGGGAAGCAGAAAGCTAGCCCTCAACCCAGCTAATGGTGGGGAGGTAAGCAGGCTATTGTATGTGCTGTGGGCTGAGCTGTGACCTCCCACACACATGCATTGAAGTGCTCACCCTAAGGGGAGGTACCTGGAGACGGGCCTTGGGCAAGAGGGTGCACTTGCAGTAGGAGGAGATCATCAAGCTTTGGGGATGGGACTGGTGTCTCTTCAAGAAGGAATCTCGCGTTCTCTCACCTGCCACCATGCTCTCCGTGGAACAGCTGGATGAGAATGTGTGGAGATGGTGATTGTCTGTAGACAGCAAAGCATCTTCACCAGGCCCCTGGACCCCTGATCTTGGCCTTCCCAACCTCTCCAGTTTACAGCAAGAAGCCACTCCATCTATGGTTTCTCATTGTGGCAACCTGACTCACCAAGATGGTGGGTTTCCTAGCCGGGCTACAGCAAGGGGAAGACCAGAGTGCCAGGGACGGTTCCTGTTGTTCTGTGGGGGACAGACATCATCTCCCTCTTCTGCCTTTTTTTACAGGGGTTCTTAAGGCAAAGTGACAGGACTGAGGCCTGAAGGGCCACTGTGGGGCTGCTTGTTATGTAGAAAGTAGGTGGAGATAGAGGCCCATATGATATCACCATTGTCCCTGTGGGTGATGATGGGATCCCTCCCAGTGCTGGGTACTAAGATCAGAAAGGGACACGTTACAGGTGTCCCTGGAGGTCCCAGTGCATGGAAGAGCTGGGGTGGACAATATCCAAATGATGATGCAAAGCCACATTTGTCAGAAGCTCAAAGGAGAGGCCGATGCAGACTCCTGTCTCTCAACCTGTCATAGGTCCGCATGTGGAACTACCTGGATGGAGTTTTGAATAGGGCTTGGGAGCCCAGACCTTCAGCCAGGAGTGCATCCCTACTCCACGAAAGCTGGTGTCATTGTCCCACATTTTCAAATAACAAACAAAAGATCAGGAAATCTGGGCTGGAGAGATGGCTCAGAGGTTATGAACACTGGCTGTTCTTCCAAAGGTACTGAGTTCAATTCCCAGCAACCACGTGGTGGCTCACAACCATCTACAATGAGGTCTGGTGCCCTCTTCTGGAGTGAATGTATACATGCAGGCAGAACACTGTGTACACAATAAATAAATAAATCTTTAAAAAATAAAAATAAAAAAAAAGAACAGGAAATCAGGAATGTACTTTAAGGACATTCCTAACTGAGAACATTTAGTTAAGGGGTGGGGATATAGCAGAGTCATTTGTGCAGGGAGCTATCTAGCCCCAGCAAGGCATAAGCCTAGGGGAGAGGTGTACACTCGATATCCCAGCACTCGTGAGATAGAGGGAGGAAGATCAAAAATCCAAGGCCAATTTCAGCTATATAGTGAGTTCACGATCAGCTATCCTGGGATATGTGAAACACTATCAAGAAAAAGAGGGGGGGGGGCTGGAGAGATGGCTCAGCGGTGGGAGCACTGGCTTCTCTTCCAGAGGTCCTGAGTTCAATTCCCAGCAACCACATGGTGGCTCACGACCATCTGTGATCTGATGCCCTCTTCTAACTGCAAGTGTGTATCAGATAGAGCACTCCTACATAAAATAAATAAATTTTAAAAAAGAAAGAAAGAAAAAGAGAGAGGAAGCAAGAAAGGGAGGGAGGGAGGGAGGGAGGGAGGGAGGGAGAAAGAAAGTTGTCTCCTCCTAGACAACAAGTGGAGAGCCAACTGGAACCCTGAACTAGATGTGGGTGGCCCTTATCCCTGTCACATCCAATGCCCCCTTCTTGTAACAAACTATCTTATTTTAGAAAGTCCTTTGTTATCTTGAACCCAATTTTTATGCCATTTAACCAGCTTATGTAATCTGTGTGTGAGTATGCATGAGTATACATACATGTAGAGGTCGGAGGTCAACCTCTGGCATCCTTCCTTGGTAGCTGTCTACTGTTTTGTTTTGTTTTGTTGAGACAGGGTCTCTCATTGGCCTGAGGCTCGATGATTTAGGTAGACTAGCTGGCCACCACACCCCAGGATCCTCCTGTCTCACTCCCCAGTGCTGGGATTACTAGAGTGTGACACATACTTAGATTTTTCTGGTGAATTCTGCGGATGGGACTCAGGTCCTCGTGCTTGTGTGGAGAGCACTTCATCAACTGAGCCATCTCTTTGGCTCCTGCTTACACAGGTTTTTAAGTCAAACACAATGCTCTTAGTGTAAATTTTCTAAAGATGAAGCAATCTAGAAGATACACTTTTGAACCTGTGGTCAGAAGTCTGAAAGTCTCAGGTACTACATATTTGATGGCTGCTGAGACTCTTCCAGGCTTGAATTAGCTAACCTCTGTGCCATATGTACATGCCCTTTCCTCTGTACAGGCTTGGAGAAAGATCTCTGTTGTTCTTATAAGGGCACACGTCACGGCCTGATGACACTTGTGACTTGAGCTGACCCCAGTCCCGCCCTAGAGTCCCCCTTGCCAAATACCCTAGAGGTGAGCCTCAACATACAAACTGGGGATATGGGGTTCAGAGCACAACAGTAGGGAAGCCAGCAAATGGCAAGAGCCTTTATAGTTGTGATACAGTGATACATGTGTGCTCCAGGGAGCACTACCCAGGAGGAGGAAGATTGTCCAAGACCAGACAGTGGTGCTGGGTACAACAAACCAAAAGAAGTCCAGAGGCTGAGAGAGCAGCCGGCAGGGCCCAGGGGCCAGAGGGTAGTGGAGGCCAGGACTGGCAGAGCCTGGTGAGCAGCTGGTTTGGGATTGGGTCCCTGGATCATCAGGAAGCCATGAGTTGTAAGACAGAAGAGGTAGCCTGATTTGCATTTCAGAGACCTGGTAACCACTGTGGTGAGGGGACAGTGGAAGATTAATTTATTTGTATTTGGGAGTTTGTTGGGGGGAGGGTGCCAAAAGAGGCCAGAAAAAGGCACTGGATTCCCCCAGGTTGGAGTTATAGGTAGCTGGTATGGATGCTGGAAACTCAGCTCCGGGCCTGTGAAACAGCAGCATATGCTCTTAATTATTGAACCATCTCTCCAACCTTAGCACTTTTATTTCAGATGTTTCAAAGAAACAAGATCTGAACCTGCACTAAGGTCTGAACCTAGGGTCTGTTGAAAGGTGACAGAAAGTCCTTTTCCTTTCCACAGCAATTCTGTGGAGGGTAGGGAGGGACCCACAGAAACCACAGGTTCTGCCTGTCCTTCCAGAACAAGCAGAGAGCTGTGGCCTGGCAGAAAGCATTCAGCTCAGAAATCCAGTTGGATCCCTAAGGCCCAGCAGCCAGGAATTTGGGGACAGACTCCAGCAGCCCAGGAAACTCTTTCTGGGAGACAGAAAGACAGACAGACAGACAACAGACTATAAATGGCCTCTGCACTCAGAAGTTGCCTATGGTCAGGACTGAAGTCAGGCCATGGGGTGCACAATGAACCCTTGGAACAAATCAATTTTATTTATTGCTAAGAGCTCAGACCATGAAGGAGAACCAGAGTCAGCTTCCCCCAGAGCTTCTCATTCTAAGCTGAGAAACCAAAGGGAGTTCCCCCCTCACAAAGCACCATGTGGTCTGCTGGGTTGGGTGCTGTGGGCTGGGTGCTGTGGGCTGGGGCTGAGGACAACCCTGGGATGAAATGTCATGGTCCCAAGTACCCACAAAGGCGACCTGATTCTGCCCACCCAGATCCACCTGGCTTTTCATGCTGCTTGGAGTTATTGAGATATTTTTATTTTAAATCGTGTGTTATCAGTATGAACCTGTCCAGAATTTTCTCTGTGTATTTATGTGGGGTGTGTGTGTGGGTGTGTGTATAAAATTCTGTGTTTTTAAACATGCTGTCTTGCTAAATGTCTCATTTTTATCTTCATCATTGGATGATAGCCCGTGTTGGAGGTCATCTGTGGTCTATTTCCAAGTGCCATCTTGGTGTCTGGTCTGGCTTCTTGATACAAAGCAGAAAGAGCTAGAAAATATGGCACTCCAGTCCTGTTGCCAGCTGACACACAGCTTCAGACAGATTCCACCTTTCAGACTGGATAGTTTTCTCTGGGGAGCTGGTCTGCTGGGTTGGGTGCTGTGGGCTGGATGCTGTGGGCTGGGGCTGAGGACAGCCCTGGGATGAAATCAATGTTTGGACCTTCTTTTCCCACCTTACCTCACCCATGGCTTCCTGCTGAAGTGACAGTTTCTACCACACTAACTTTTTTTTTTTTTAAACCTCTTCTGAAGCCCACAGTCTCTGTTTTTCTGCTCCAGAAATTTCTACTCTGCTGAGATTTGGGTTGATGTAGAACGGTTCCCTGTTGCCTACTCCTGTAATCCCTAGGTATGTCTGTGTGTGTTCATGCATATGTGAGTTAGTGTGTGGGCATGTGTGTGTGTGTGTGTCCCTTTGTGACACCCAGAGACCCCTCCCACACACACCTCTGCTGCTACCCTGAACTACAGCCCCGGGTCTGGCTGTTCTGAAGGACTGCAAAGCCCCCCACTGCCAAATATGTGAGTCCACACCCGCTCTTGGTCTTTAACTTCTCCAAGCTGCTCTCCTGGCCTGTGACACACCCCTGTGACCAAGAAAGGGAGAGGGATGAAAAAACCCAGAGGGGAGCCCCTTCTTGGCGCCAGGGGAGGGGCGTGTCTTCCAGTCCCAGACGCTAGGAATTTGTTTCACTGAGGCTCCGGCTGCTCACTCCCAGTGTCAGGTGACCTGCCATGGCCACTCAGCCCTCCGGATTGCAGTGCTGCATATTGGGAAAGATGGGCAGGGGTCTAGGTAGGGTCTGAAAGAGGCAGTGGGGTCCAAATTCTGGTACCTACCTGGGATAGAACAGATTAAGAGAACACATATTGCTACTTATATTGCTACTGGGAAGTGCTGGAATATCAGTGTGTAAAATGGGGACACTGGACCATTTGTGTGTGTTTGTGTGTGTGTGTGTGTGTGTGTGTGTGTGTACATATGTGTGGGCATTGGCACAGGCACACACACATGTGCATGCGGGTGTGTGGGTGTAAGTATCTGTGTACATGTGCATGCATGTGTACGTGCACGTGTCTGCATGTTTTGTTGTAATCTTCTACTCCTTCTTCAAGGACAGTAGTCAGTACCACACTGAACAGCTGCAAACAGGAAAGAAGTTTGAAGCTACGAAATTCTTGCAGCCTTGCATGGTACCCCGTGTCACTCGGTGAGCACCAGCCAGGAGTTTGAGGAACTCTGTAGCCTCATATTCCTTGTATGAGCTCTCTATGGTGGCGACTGAGGACTCGGGTGGTGGCAGTACTTATGATCCCCTGGAGCAAGGGACAGAAGACTCAGGGACAGGTGCAGAGGCCTCCTAAAGATAGCAGGGCCCAGAACTGCACTTCTAGAAGGATTGTTGCAGTATCCCAGGACAGAGATCAGCAAACTCTTTCTGTAAAAGTCCCACTAGGAAACATCTCCGGTTTTGAAAGTCCCTGAGGCAGCTCAGCTCTGCCTGGATTGCACAGAAACAAGGCCTGCCTGTGTGCCAATAAAATTTTATTTATACAAACAGGTGCCAAACCTGAGTATGCCAGCTCCCAATACCTATGTGTGTGTGTCAGCCAGGTCTGGGGAGTACCTGTGGCTGCCACCATTGCTGTCCCCACCACTGAGTCCTACCAAATGACCCAGAGGCAGGAGTACGTTCCTAGTCTCTCATGTGTCAATATATAGGGACAGACTGGTGGCCAGTGTGGCAGTGAGGTTAGTGTAGAGGTCAATGGTCACTCCAAGTCAGAGCATTGAAGGGCTAGAAGGAGATCCTTGAGAATCTCCTCACCCCCTGCTCTGACAGTGTTCAAACCAGGGGGCATTCCTTTAGTCCCTGTCTGTCCCTTGCTCCAGGGGATCATAAGTCCCGAGTCCTCAGGTGTGTCTACTAGGTATGCAAATAAACAGAGACCTCTGCTAGCCCCCAGTGACACAGAACAGGAGAAATAAGTCCCTGTGAGTTGTGTATGAGCCAGAGACTTGGGGATATTTGTTACCACAGCTCACCATCCCCTATCCTAGCTGATTCCTGGGAATGTTTGTTAGTGCAGCTCACTATCACTGCATGGAAGGTAAAAGTGACAATTGGACATCATTAGTTCCCATGGTGAGGAAGCTGGGTCCTGTCTCATCTCTCCTGATCCTTCTGACTCAGTCAGAAAATAAGACTGGAAATTCCTCCTAGGAGTTAGTATGTCTTCAATGCCTTTTAAATCCCTGAAAATATTTAGTTTTAACAAAACAAGGACAAATCCCAAGTATGGGGTCTTTAGCATGCAACAACATTTACCTGGGACTGAAAGCATTTGTTTTCCATGCATTTCTTCTTTTTCTGTTTACCATTGAGGATAAATGGTACTGATTTAAGTTTTCTCCTTCTCTGTGGGTAAACACCATGATGAGGTTATAAGCTTTCTGATGATAGATTTTATAAAAGTGTAAATGCGTGTGAAATTGACAAAAGGAAATGTGAAATAAGATTAAATGGTATAGATTTGAGAATAAGGTGACACCAGGGACATGAGAAGTTGGGAGTCTGGGTCAGTGTCTTTCCTTCACAGACATGGAAGTAGGGGCTGGGAGAGGGCCATCTTCACCAGCGTGACTGAACTCCTTAGGGAGGACCAGGTTTTACAATTCAGGGCTAGGGTCGTACTTGTACCCATGACACTATCCCCACAAGGATTCATCCAATCCTTGTGGGGATAGTGTCATGGGTACAAGTGAAGAATGGTCACTATCAACAGGTCACTGTGTTTACTGTGTCTGTGGATGAAAGAATGTGAGTTCACTGCCTTGGTTCTCCACGCAGCCAAGTGTCTCCCGTGAAGGTGTCTTTATCTGTTCCTGGTCTCTGGTAGCTCCAGCAGCTTCCGGGGTTCTTGATTCTGTAGACATTTCACGACAATCCATCTCTGCCTCTGTCACCTCCCAGCACCCTTCCTGAGGGTCAGCACCCAAGTTTTCCTGTTTTTATAGCACACCCTAATCCTGCGGCCTCATTCAACTTCACAGCTTCTGTGAAGGCCACTTTCAAATGAGATCATATTCATGGGTACCAGGGTTAGGACCTGAGTCTGGCTTCTCAGGGGACACAAGTCTATCCTCAACATCCTTCTTTGGTGTTTTCTTGCTGAGCAGCGGCAGGCTAAGAGTCCTGGGTTGTGCCCCTGAGACTCCCAGTCTTTGCAGAAATTGAAACCACCCAGGCGAAAGGGGCCTCAGAGGCTGCCGAGGCCAGGCAGCACCTGGCTATCATTCGTCTCGGTCTCAGGCGTCCTGAGACCTGCTGTCCAGACCTGGCAAGTTCAGGCTGAGAGGCCATGGCTGCCGGCGAAGGTCAGGGCACCCTCCTTACAGGATAAATAGACCGGGTCTCAGCCAACCCCTCCTGAGGCCACAGAGTGTCTCTTTCAAAGATCTCAAAACATCCCAGCAGACCATAGCAAATTGACTTTATTGTTTTAAAACCAGCCCCTTCTAGCCATCACAACTTCTCCCTCAGGGGAAAAATGCATAATAAACGTCCCCACAGTGTACACCTCTGTCCTCTTCTCTAATGTCAGCCTGAGGCCACTGCAGTTCGTGGTACGTGGTATTCCCTGGTGCTCGGCATTTATTTAACATTTAGCTGTCACCTCTTTGATCACAAGAACACCCATCAGTGGCCAGTTTAGTGGCAGGTACTGAATGAACACACAACCCTGACTGTGGACTTCCTGGGGACCAGTCTGAGCCCCTCGCCTTGGTTCTTCCCTTTGGCCCTGGTCCCCTCTTCAATGTTATAAGCTGTTCCCATTTGGCAGATGAGAAAACTGAAACTCTGTGGAAGGAAGTCACAAGGCCACGCAGATTCTAGTCAGTGCGGTCTAAGTTCTGGGCTTTTTTTCCTTGCTTCCTTTCTTCCTTCATTCCTTCCTTCCTCCCTCCCTCCCTCCTACCCTCCCTACCTCCTTTTCTCTCTCTCTCTCTTTTTCTTTTAAGTAGGTCTGGGGAATTGAACTCAGATCCTATTTACAAAACATATACTTCCTGACTGAGACATCTCCTCAGGCCACTCGGTGCTCCCCACCCCCCACCTCAGCAAACAGGGTTCTCTGTGTAGCCCTGGCTGTCCTGGAACTATGTATGTAGACCAGAATGACCTCAAACTCAGAAATCTACCTGCCTCTGCCTCTGAAGTGCTGGAATTAAATGATGTGTGCACTTCTATGCTCAGCCCAAGAGAAGCTTTTTGATTGCAGAGTTTGAAATAACCTTTTCCAATAGGATCACACTACAGGGGGTGCTTTGGTCAACACACACAGGAACATGATTTGACCTCTGACCCCCACTGTAGCACAACTTGGCTCAAACCTGAATCAATAGTTCTATAGTGATTCCCTTATGGTGGGTTCTATAGTTTGGAATTCAGGATCTCATGACACCCAGGTGAGCAAGTTTGGGGGTTCAATACAGAGCCTCTGAGACCACCTAACTTTCCCTCAATTCTGCCCTTGGTGAGTCCCATGAGCAGCAGCCTCCGTTCTCGGGGACTCAGTTTCCACACAGTGAGATGCAGGTGATGGCCGTCTACCTCACCAGGGCCACCCTGAGGATCCAAAGAGATGGGGATCAAACCCAGGCCAGGGCTCAGCTCGAAGCAGAACCATTCCCCTAGGTGCTTTGCCTCAGATGAGCATTGGCACCACACAGTCCTGGCACCTTGTGGATGCTGTTACCACCTTCCAGTTCTGAAGTGGGACCTAGATCTTAATGTGCATGCTGGCCGTGGGGGGAGCAGGCTGGCCGTGGGCGGAGCAGGCTGGCTGTGGGCGGAGCAGGCTGGCCATGGGCGGAGAAGGCTGGCTGTGGGCGGAGCAGGCTGGCCATAGGTGGGAGCAGGCTGGCTGTGGGCAGAGCAGGCTGGCCGTGGGCGGAGCAGGCTGGCCATAGGTGGGAGCAGGCCAGGGCAGAGCCCTGGAGTTGCTATTGGACTCTAAGCCTAGGCTTGGGTCCCCTCTCTATGCATAACAACAGATCAGCAGGGCAAGTCTGGCTTGTTTCGACTACTATGTTCTCCTATTGGCCATGGCTCTTCTGTCTTCTGCCACTTTTAAGGCCCTTGTGACCCCATGAAGCTCACCTAGATAATCCAGGAGCATTGCCCTAATGAAGGTCAGCTGACAACAACCTCCATGCCATCCTTCTTCAACCTCAGGTCCCCTTGCCACATAGGCTACACCATCACAGGGTCCAGCAACAAGGACCTGTTGTATGTGTGTTGGGGGTGGAGGGTTATTCTCTGATGATCATAGTTGTCACTGGACAAGTACTGAGTCACAATGGCCACTGCAGCTGTGACAGAACAGATCAACAATGTCCTGCCCTCTGGTGCTCACATCTTACCGGCAGAGGACCATGGTGATCTACTTCCAATTGGTTTAGTATATGTACATGTTCCATGGGAGTGAACACATGTGGACATGCATGTGTGCATGTGGACATGCGTGTGTGGAGACCAAAGATCAATGGCAGGTGTCTTCCTCAGTCACTGTCCACTTGAATTTTTTGAGGCAGGGTCCCTCTCTGAATGTGAAGCTAATTGATTTGACGAGGCTGGCCAATGAGCTCCACAGAGCCTCAATATGCTGCAATTACAGGCATGTGACCCCAGGCCTGGCTTTTACATAGGTTCTGGGGAGACAAACTTATGCAAGCATTTCACTCCCTGGTCTGCTTTTCTTTTTTCTTTCTTTTTTAAATAAAAATTCCTAGTATCTCTAGGAAGCTGGTGGGACCAGAGAAGGCCTGACTTGGAAGGTGATCTGAGCAAAGGGCAAAGGGCAGCAGATGAGTCCTATGGGAGGGTATAGCAAAGAGCAGACAGAGAACAGGCCATGTAAAGGAATGCACTTGGGGGCTGAGGAATGGCAGAGTCACCATGGCTGGCTAGATGAGAGAAAGACAGAAGCAGTGAGGGGATGGACCAAAAGGACTCTATCTGTGCCTCCAAGGAAGGCAGGCATGGCTGGAGGACAGTCAAGACAGGCTCTCTGGTTCTTTTCCAGGCCACTGCAGCAACTGTTGCAAACTAAGAGGCTTGAGACTACCTCAGATCATTTCTGTGTGTTTCTGAAGGCTGGAAGTATGGAGTGAGTTACAGGAGGGTCCCAACTGGAAAGCCATGAGGCTGTTCCTGCCCCCTTCCCTCACCCTACCCTCTTGACCTGTGGGAATCCCCTCAAGGTGCCTGTGCCTTTCTTTGCCTCTCCTAGGCATGCTGGCCTGATTTAAGGGCCCATGGCTAGCCTGTAGCACCCCTCCTCATTATCCCACTCCCAGCTGCTAAGACCTTTTCCATGCAAGGGTACTTTCTTCAGGGCCTATGTGTAGGAGGACACAGTTCAGCGCTACACAAGTTCCAGAAGGACTTGAATGTAATGAGTCTTCTGAGAGAAAAGATAAGGCTGGGCCTGGGAGAGAAGTTAGGGGTTGGGTGGGGGGAGCTGCAGCAGGACAGGAAGGAGAATCACCCCAACCCCAAAGGAGCAAGGAAGAGTCCAGAAGGAGCCCAGCCTTGACCCAGACTAGAGGACATGTGTGTCCTGTAGCCTAAGACAAGAGGTAAAAAGGATCTCTGTGCTCCCAGCTACATGGGAAACAACCTATCCATGAGTAAATGGGCTTTTCTGCCCATAGCAATGCTCCTGGAATACAGTCAGAATGGACAAAAGAACCTGAGGGCGTGTGTGTGTGTGTGTGTGTGTGTGTGTGTGTGTGTGTATGTGTGAGTACCCATGCTTACATTTATGTATTCTCACTGTGACAAAACAGCATAGAGTTGGCTATCCCTACCATTTGGAAGCACAGGATCCCACAGTGTGACCTCAGCCCACATCTCAGTGAGTGGACTCTATGGCACCCTCATCTCACCATCCAGTGAGCTTCTCTGCCTTTCACTAAGCTTGGGGCTCCTCTCTACCCCTACGGGAGAGCCCCAGGCAGCACTGTCTCCTACTAGGCCCTTATAAATGATAATGGAGACTTCTAAAATACGAAATACAACAAAGCTGGGGCTGGGGGTGCTTCTCATTGGCAGAATGCGGATGATGTCCTGGAACAAATGCCTAGCAAAGGGGAGGGAGGGGGAGAGTACTGTGTTCTTGGGGCCCAAGCTTTATTATTATTATTATGATCATCATCATCATCTTCTTCTTCATTATTAATTATTTTAACTTTTATTCTTCTCTGATATATTACATCCTGACCGCAGTTTCCCATCCCTCCACTTTTCCCAGTTCCTCCCCTCACCAAGTTTATTATTTTTAAAGCTACTTTACTATTTTATGTGTGCGGATGTTTGGCCTGCATGTATGGTCTGTGCTCTATAAGCATGCTTAGTGTCCTTGGAGTTCAGCACGGGTCATGTGATCCCCCTGGAGCTGGAGTTAAGGATGGTTGTGACCCACCATGTAGGATCTGAGAAATGGACCCAGGTCTTCTGGAAGAGCAGCCATTGTTCTTAACTACTAAGCAATCTCTCCAGCGCTCCACGCAGTCCAAGTTTAAAGAACCCATCCGAGCAAAGAGTGCCCCTTTTCTGCTCTAAACTAGATGTAAGCTAACGCCACCTGTTTGTCCCCTGCATCTATGTGGCTTATAACGTAACAATGTCCATATATATATATATATATATATATTTTTTTTTTTTTAAGAATAATACTCCCTGGGGCTGGAAAGGCTGTTTGCTCTTTCAAAGTACCTGGGTTCAATTCTCGGCACCCACATGGTGGCTCATAACTGCCTGTAACTCCATTTCCAAGAGATCTGATACCCTCACACCAATTCACATAAAATAAAATTAAATAAGTTTTTTTTTTTTAGAATAATACTGCCTAGCAAGAAAAATGATAGGAAATTCCAGCATCAGAGTCCACAAATAAAGTTTTATTGGCACCAGGCCACCTGCCCTCATGTCAGCACTATCTGCTGTGCCCAGCAAAGGTGTAGGGGACCAGAGTCCACACACAGTCACAAGCCTGATGGGGGCCTCCCTCTGCCTATCTAGAAAACCTCTCCCAAGAGTCCAGGGCAGCTCCATCATGATATCCCTGAGGATTTGCCACTTGGAGGAACCCTGGCCTGCAACCCCATTGTCCATGTGCTCAGCAAACCCACTGACCATGGACACTCACTCGCCCCCAAGTTGCTACCAAATGTGCTGGGACCTTCTGAGAGCTGCACTTCCAGGGACAGGACCTTAGGAACAGTAACAGAGCACCCAGCTGTTGTATTGAAGATTACAATACTGTAATGAGCACTGTTCCCTGGGACAGTGCTGGGTTCCTGTCTTGTAACCATCTAGAGGTGACAGAGTTCACTACCCCAGTTCCTTTCAGTGACCCACCCCTCATCCCTGCTGCCTCTTGTATAAGGCCACAGTCTCAGCTCTCCAGGGCAGTGGTCACAGAATGTCACGGGTGGTGACTTCTTTCTTGTTCCCAGTACGGTTGGCAGGAAAGGCTCAACCCTGGTTCATAGGAGGCTTTCTTTTCTGTGTGTCCCACAAGACACAGGAAATCCTGTCTCTTTGACAAGGGCACAAGCCTTATTCATAAATCTGCAACCCTCCTGACCCAGCCACCTCCTCAGCGCTCCTCATCTCAGGCTATCCCAGTAAGACACTGGCCTGTAGCACCCAGTATGGCATACACCACATATCAGTCCAGATAAAGCCAGGAGCCAGGACCGAGAAGAGGTCAGGGCATATGTGGCTTGTTTGTGTTTTGATTTGATCTTTAGTTTTTTTGAGACAAGGTCTTATATCTGGGCTGGCCTCGAATTCACTATGCAGTTGAGGATGACCTTGAACTACCTCCACACCCCAGGCCTACCACCACTCCCAGTTTGTGGACACTGAACCCAGGACATTCTGAATGCTAGATGAGCACTCTGTCAACTGAGCCACATTCCCGGACCACACTGACCAGTTTGATGAACATAGCTGAAGTATCTGGGTGACCGGCCCTTCCTTTGAGTGTGCCTGGTCCTCCTCATGGAAGCTGTACCAGCTCATTTGGGGCATGGAGATCACACCGGTGAAGTAGAACAGTGTAACCCCGATGTGTCTTATGACTGCTAATGGGAGCCCTGAGCAACCCCTCCGACCCTGGCCTAATGTTCACCCTGTGTAGGTATACTAAACACAGACTACATGTTGGAGACATGGGTGGACATTGTCTGGCAAGGACCTTAAAGCTATGAAGTAAGCATGGATACTGCTCCAAGGTCAAGAAGGCTTAAAAACACCCTACCCTACCCTACCCTACCCTACCCTACCCTACCCTACCCTACCTTGTGAGAGCGGCAGGGGAGGAGCAGCACTCCATTCAGAGACTTTGGGATCATTTCACCTATGAGGACAGGAGGCCATGACAGGAGAAGTAAAGATAAGTCCCGCTGAGATAAAAGGCAAGATCTACCGCTGCTGTCACCCTCCAGTGGCAATGTGGCCATTTAGGCGAGTAATGGATTATAGCTTGGAGAACCCCAGGGCTTGAGCCTTTGATCCAAAAGCAGAAACAGCATGAGGGGCTGTGGCCCTCATCTAACTGATCTCCCCCTCTTCCTGGGGGACCCTAGGGGAGCCCCTTGGAATGTGTGGGTCAGTGGGGTTTCTTTGCTTCTGCCTGGAAACCCAGAGCAGGCAGCTTCGTGGGGGCCGAGCTGGGATGTGCAGAGGACCCAGCGGCACACAGCTGTTCTTTGAGACCCTGGCTCCGATGGCGACAAACGCAGCCTGTGTGATCTCAGAGGCTTCTCCAAGTTGCCTGTGAGGTCATTCCACCTAGCCTTGACCATCTTTGAAAAGAACTAGTTTGGAGAAGTTTCTCCTCACTGCCAGGAAATGTTAGCCTAGAGAGTGTAACATGGCCTTATGCCACAGCCACCCCTTCATTTGCCCTGAGGTGATACCCTAGCTCCCATCAGATTGTCCCATTTGCTGAGCACAGGAAGCCAGGGGGTTGTTAAAGTATATTCTGCGGACCTGCACTGTCATGTTGTCCTTGGGCTCGGGGCTAGTATCCCCAAACACCCAAAAACTAACATGGGCTCTCCCCTGCTGTGGGAGAATCACATGGTGTTCACTGTGGGTGGCAGGAGGAAAGTATCAGGCAGGGCTTCCCTGTGCAGCCCAAGCTGGCGTGAACCTGTGGACATATCTTACCCAGAAATTAACTCAAAATCAAACATACAGTGATCTGAGGTGTTCCCAGCAGCATTTGCCCATGTTTCATGGTGTGACTTCACTGCAGCCTCGTGCACATCCTGCCACACAACACCAGCAAACTCCGCCTGACACGCTGACTCAGAGTCCACGATCATATCTTACAGAACTGTAGCAGCTTCCTGCTGCTGTGGGTCAGTGTGCTGACAGGAAACAAAGGCCTTTCCTGTCTCCCCCCCAGCATTCCTCAGCATCAGACAAACCCCCCATCTCATTCATGGGCAATCACACTTTCCTCTGTGATGCCTGGTAAACTTACATGTGTAGCTAGCAGAGATGGCTTTAAAATGAGCTTCTTTATAATTTACTCTGTTCACTGATGATCTGTAGGACTGTCTTACATAAACCTGGGACTTTATATAAATCTCTTGTTTGAAAAGGAGTCTTTGGTGGAGAGCTGAAGTGACCTCTAAGGAGTTTTCTGTGACCTATGACCCGATGCTGAGCTGAACCTCAAACACCCAGGCCCTGTCCCAGGGGTCAGGAGCAGCCTTGCCACTCTGCCACCTGCATCCTCTGAGCTGGCACTGTCTTTGTGTCCTCTCTCACCAGGACATAGAGTGGCTTTCTGCTCAAAGCCTCCTGGATCCTGCCTACATTATACCAGCCTGGTCACAGGGCCACCTCCCAGGACTCAAAATTGTTTCCCAGACAAGTAAATATGCCTCACACGACCAGTGAATGAGGCCATTGTGACACTTAGCAAAGGATCCGACTGAACCCAATTTCCACCCCCACCCCACCCCCCCCCCCCCGTCATGTCATTGTCTTAGTCAGCGTTCTCTTGCTGTGAAGAGACATGGTGACCACGGCAACCCTTATAAAGGGAAACATTTAGTTGGGGCTTCTTCCAGTTTCAGAGGTTTAGTCCATTCTCATCATGGCAGGAAGCGTGGCGGCAGGCAGGAATTCAGTCAGTCATGATGGTGGAGAAGTAGCTGAGAGTTCTAGTTCTGGATCTGCAGGGAGCAGAAAGAGACAGAGACACTGGGACTGGGTTGGGCTTCTAAAACCTCAAAACCCACCCCATCCCTCCCTCCCCCCGCAGTGTTACACTTCCTCCAACAAGGCCACACCCACTCCAAGGCCACACCTCCTAATCCCTCTCAAGTAGTGCCACTCCCTGATGACCAAGAATTCAAATATATGAGCCTGTGGGAGCCATTCTCATTCAAACCACCACACTCAGCCCCTGCACTGCATGGGGACTAGAACCCTGAGTCTCACTGTCCACACATCCATGTTGGTCTCAGAACCCAGAACCTAGCCTCGGTTGGTCAAGCTCTGTAGTCACGTGTACTCTGCTGTTTAACATTATTACCATTGCAGCGATGATCAGATAGTGATCAAGCTAGCTGCTAACTCATCATGATCCTCCTCCTCCCTGCCAAGTAAAGAATGGAAGTCCTGGGGGCTGGAGAGATGGCTCAGTGGTTAAGAGCACTAGCTGTTCTTCCAAAGGACCCGAATTCAAATCCCAGCACCCACATGGCAGTTCAAAACTTTCTAAAATAGCTGAGGGTCATGGCACATGCCTTTAATTTCAGCACCCAGGAGGTAGAGGTAGGTAGAGCTCTGTGAGTTTCGAAGCCAGCCTGGTCTACAGTGTGAGTTCCAAGATAAGGGCTTGAGATGAGGGGTGGGGAAGGGAGGGACCAGGCAGCCAGCTTTTGCCTTTCAAAGCTTTGCCTTCTAGGAATACAAAACATATCCTAAAAAGGATGTGATTTTTTTTTTATCTGAAAAATTAGATGTAAGTCCCAGTTTTTGTGTCATTTAGTCTCCCAGATCCTTAAGTGTAACCGAACTTTTAAGTTATTATTTAACACTAATTTAATTTAATTTATTACTAAATTCACTTATAACAAACACCAACAATTTCTTAAC
>CAJQZJ010032083.1:1180653-1218924 GCA_907164525.1 Lophiomys imhausi
GATGATGGTGAGAATGGTGGTGGTGGTGGGAATGGTGGTGGTGGTGGGAATGATGATGATGGTGGGAATGGTGAAGATGATGAGAATGGTGGCGGTGGTGGGAATGGTGGTAGTGGTGGGAATGGTGGTGGTGGTCGGAATGGTGATGATGGTGGGAATGATGGTGGTGGTGGGAATGGTGGAATGGTGAGAATGGTGGTGGGAATGGTGGGATTGTGAAAATGGTGGTGGTGGGAATGGTGGGATGGTGATCATGATAGGGGAGGTGGTGGTGATAGTGGCAATGATAGTTATAGTGATGATGGTGGTAGTGACAAGAATGATAACTGTGACTGTTTGAAACAGTGATAGCTGGGCTAGAGGTGTGGGTGGGGGAACCACCCTGTTGAACTTGATTCAGGCTGATTGGCATTTCCTAATGAGCAACATTCTGGACCCTTAATGTTATAGGAAGTGCTACATTTGGAACTTGTTCCCTGAAATGTGTTTGAAATGTTCCTCACCCACAGGTCTGTTACCTTCGCTGTTCACACAACATCTTTAAAGTTACTGTGAATGCTAGGCTCAGTTCACATGCGAGGGGCACACACTGACCAGGAGGCCCTGTGCAGGCCACACTATCTCTGTCAGGGTCATCAACCCTCCACCTTCAAGCATTCATATCCTTGGGCTTGGGGTTTTCTCTACACCCAGTATGAAGGGCAGGCAGGAAGTGTCAGGGAGTCCCCCTTCCATACCCTACCCCACCCCCAACCCTGGGAGCTGCTCTAGAGATGACTGGACTCGGGTATCCACACCACAGTTCCCACCCCTTGGGAGTAGCAAGCCCAGATGGGGATTCCCATCACTTCAGCCTTCCCAGTGTGGGTCACCTTGCCCAGGCCTGTGACAGCCAGCATAGGGCCACCTCTGTTTCCACCCCGTGGCGCTGTCCCTCCTTGTCCTTGTGTCTCCTCTACTTTCAGCCTGTACCACTTGCACTTGGCTCTCAGGTCTGATTTCATTTATGAGAAATCTAAATGATATTGATCTGGATATCCGATGTGTGCTTTGAAGAGAGAGCCTGGGCTGCGGCCTGGCGCCTCCTCACCCACCTCTGTCATTTTCTTTCTCTTGCCAGGATTACCCCTCCTACCCCGGCTTCCCACAGAACCAGTACCCCCAGTACTTCAGCCCATCATACAACCCTCCCTACGTCCCAGCCAGCAGCCTTTGCTCCTCGCCCCTCTCCGCGTCCACCTATGTCCTCCAGGAGGCCCCAAGCAATGCCCCTAACCAGAGTTCTGAGTCACTGGCCGGTAAGTACACTCACCTTTGCTCACTCGCGCCTGTGGTCTGAGCCCCCGCGTGAAGATTTCTGAGTGCTGTCCGAAAGAAGCACGCACTTGTATGGTCCCCTCTCACCACCTCTCTGTCCTTAGTAGCAAGCGTTTATTAAGTACCTACTGTTTTCCAGTTGTTTGGACAACTACCAAAAAAAAAAAAAAGGCTCTGGAGATTTATGTAAAGTTTGTTTTTTGTTTTGGTTTTTTGGTTGTTTTACATGTATGTGTGTTTGCTGGCATGAAACTGGAGTTACAGAAGGTCATGATTTGCCATGTGTATGCTGAGATCTGAGCCCGGCATCTCTGCAAGAACAGCAAGTGCTTTTAGCCACTGAGTTCTCTCTCCAGTCCCCGGGCACTGCGCATTTGATCTTTGTAGACTGGAATCAAACAGTTTCACAGATACACTTACAAACAGGAATGAGGCGAGTGGCAATCCTCGCAGCCTGCACCTCTACCTTCCACACACAACAGTGCAGATCAGAGTAACAAGTAGCTGAGGAGTAACTGGTTCTGGGATTGGAACCCAGGCCCACTGGGCTTCATCTTCTCATTGGCTATGCACAACTGAGATGTTTTCTAAAGCTCACAGGGGGTAGGACAGGTGCAGGGTGGGGGAACTAGAACAATGGTTTGGCTGTTAAGAAGAGGACTTGCTGCTCTTTCAGAGGGCTGAGTTTGTTCTCAGCACCCACACTGGGTGGCTCACGACTACCTGTGATCCCAGCTCCAGGAGGTCTGACACCCTCTTCTGGACTCTGCAGGCACTGCACACACACACACACACACACACACACACACACACACACACTCAGTATAAGATAAATCTGCCTAGGAGCAAGATGGTGGCCCTCTGGTGCCCATTCTCTCAGAGGGGATTTGACTGCTGTTACAGGCGTCAGCCTTCTAGGACCCTCACAGAACCCCAAGGCACATTCATCTGTGAGGCACCAGAGTTTTAGGGAACATCTGTATCCCACAGGACCTTTAGGCTCCTGAAGATAGAAAAAAACAGTTTACAACAGAAAAAACAGGTGTTGAGCAAGTACAAACACAGTGTTGGGAGGGAGGGGTCAGCATAGCTTCAGGAGTTCCAACAAAATTCTGAGCCTTAGCCTCAGATCTCAGGACTTTATCCTACCTACTACGCCACCACAAAGAAGGATTTCTTCCTTTTGGACACTTCTGCCGGAGCTCTAGAGAGCTCCCGTTGGCCAGCCTAGTCACATGCCCATCTTATAGCCAGTTTCTGTGACTTAGGTATAATGCTGGGGAAGAAAATGTGGGTCTTGTGCCCACAGCTGGAGCTAGAGCTGAGGCAGCCCTACCAGAACCAAAAGACTAAGAGGAAGGGGTAGGGGGCAAGGAAACCCAGAACTCTAGGGCCAGAAGGCAGAGGAAACACCAGTAACCCTGTCCCAGGTCCCACCTCAGTTGTGAGCTATACACCCCAGGCTGGTTCCAAACTTGCAATCCTCCTGTTGCAGGCCCCCAACTATTACCAGAGGTTGCTGTCTGGACCAGGTGTTTCCAGATTCTTGGTGTCTTGTTCAAAGAATTCATGAAGTACACAAAAATAGCAAAGGGATTTTATTCATGGAGGAGGGCCCAAAGCAAAAGCAGAGGGTGGAAACGTCACAAGGGAGTGGTGGGCTCCAGCCAGGATGCTCAGGAGCCCCGTGTTACTTCTGCAGTTTCATTCTGGGGGTCCAGGAGGAGGAGGGATAGGTTGCTAGGGGCAGAGGTGGGTGATTTTCTGTTTTTTTTTTCTTTTTTTTTTTTTATTTAAATACTTTATTTTTTTTTTTCTTCAAGTTACATCTCAGTAACAATGATTTTCTGTTTTGACTGACAGGCCTGGGTTATATAAACCTTGGTTTGCTACAGATATCCTTTCCCATGATGCATCTGGCTTAATCATATGCATGCCCAATCACGCATAGGCATAAGATGGTAAATAGAAAATTTTCCCAAAAAGGATGCTTAGAGGACAGTTTGCCTTATTGTGGATGTACCCAAAACCAGTCCAGATTGGACTAGCCCACTGCCCATAGCTCCAGGATGTGTTTGGCCACAAAGGGGAGTTACTGTGAGGTTGCTTGCTAGGGAGTTACTTGGGATGGGTGAGGTGGAGTGACAGGTTGCTTTGTCTGGTAAGGACCATGTGTGTAGCTAAGCTATTCTGCAAACTACGTGTCTAACAGATGTGGGGTCACAGGTGCACCCACCAGAGAGTCTCATCTTTTTGTCACTTTGTCTTATTTGAGACAGAGTCTCCTGTAGCCCAGGCTGTCCTTGAACTCAGGACGTAGCCAAGGATGACCTTGAATTCCCCTCCTCCTGCCTCCATCCGCCTCCAGTGCTGAGATTATAGGAATGGGCCTCTGCACCCAGCCTCAAATTCATCCTTCTGCCTCTTTTCTGAGTCTAATGGTGTGCTTAGGCTTGGGGAAGCTCAGCAGCCCAGTGCCTTGTGGACATTCCTTGCTTCAAGGATAGACAAGAAGCAGTGGGGAGAGCCCCGCCCCCTCTCTTCCTGGGTTCTGGGTGCAGCTGTGGATCCAGATCTGCACGTCACTTCCCTGAGGGCCTCTTCATCTCTGTCCTGAAGACAAACAGAAACACCTGGTCAAGTGTTTTGCAGTCAGCTTTCAAGGGAACTTCAGGCTTGAGTGGTTCTTAAATCTTATCTCAAATAAGACAAAGCAACAAAAAGATGAGACTCTCTGGTGGGTGCACCTGTGGCCCCGCATCTGTGAGACACGTAGTTTGCAGAATAGCTTAGCTACACACATGCTTAATCACACTGCTCTTATAGGCATCCCAGAGTATTGACTGAACACAGTCCCTTCTCACTTAGCAACTTCAAAATCCATTTTCTTTGGAGAAAGAACATGAAGTCTAGTAAACTTCTCCTGATCTTCTGCTTCTCTGAATGTAGCCTCTGTGAACTAGTTTCAACAAAGGAGAGAAACGAGGGGCTGGTGGGAAATGAGGGTGGAGAGGATTCCGGCTGCCTGCCTTAAACCACCTACCTCAGCCAGTGAGAGAACGTTAGGCTCTCAAGAAGAGATTTAAATTTTTTTCTGTGCAACCAGATAACATCTAACAAAATTACAAATGCATTCACCCTTTAATCCACAACTAGAAATTTATCCTAAAGACAACTCCCACATAAATACAAACACTTAAGGAAAAAATCCTTATTGTAGTTAATAACAGAGCAAAAGACTAGTGCTTAACAGGACCCATGTTAGGTAAACGGTGAAGCAGCCACCAGTGGCATCCTGTGCAGCTCAAAAAAAAAAAAAAAAAAAAAAGAGGAGTGCAGGGATGTCTGTCTAAGCTGCCCTCTTTGAACAGCTGTCGTAGGTGAGGAGAAATGAAAGAACCACATATGAAAACCCAGGTACGTGTCTCCCACCTGAATCTCAGCAGGCTGAGGCAGGAGGATTGCCTGAGTTCAAGGCTAGCCTGAATTACATACATACTGAGTTCCAGGCTAGGGTGAACCACAGAGTGAGATTGTGTCTTACCTCACCCTAATGAAAACAAAAATAAAAACAACTAGGTGTGAAATGTATCCCCCAGAGTTTTCTTAAATAGAAGTGTAGGTTGACATCCTTTTTGCATAGGAAGTTTCTGGAAAGATGCAAAGCAACCATTCGTGGTGATTTTCTCTGGAGAAGAAAACTGGGACTGTGGAGTGGAAGGGAAAGATTGTGGTAATACAGTCTTTACGGTGAGTCTCAGCAACAGTGTGTTCCCTCCAGCAGCACGCAGGGCCTTTACCGAGGTAGACTCACATTCTGGACCTGAAAGCAAGTATCAGCTCAGCCAGCATTCAAGACAGAGAGCCCGGCCTCTGGGAGCAATAGAATTAAATCGGTAATAAATACCAAGTACTTCTGGAAATTTTGGAAAATGTTTGGAAGCTCAGTAATACACTTCTACATAACCCAGAGGTCAAAGAAGAAATCAAAAGGAAATATAAAAGTACTTTGAATTGAATGAAAATAAAAACACAACATATCAAAACTTATGGAATGTCATTAAAACAGCAACAGGAGATTTTTCGCAGTAAATGGTTGTTAGGAAAGAGGAATAGGGGAGTTACAGACAGAACACCTCATCTTTTTTAATTTTTAAAAACTATTTGTTCATTTTAGTTTTATGAGTATGAGTGCTTGCTTTTATATCTATCTGTACCACATGTATGCCATGCCCATGGAGGCCAGAAGAGAGCATGAGACTCCTTGGAACTGGAGTTACAGATGTTTGTGACCACCATGTGGCGCTGGGAATGGAACCCAGGTCCTCTAGAAGAGCAGCTGGTGCTCTTAACTGCTGAGCCATCTCTCCACCCTGAAGTCCATCTACCTTAAGAAACTTACAACAGAGATGAATTAAATCCAAAGTAAGCAGAGGCACAGAAGAGACCAGAGGGGAAATCAACAAAAGCTGAAGCCAGACTAAAGGAGGGGATAAAATGACCACAGAGGAGACCGGTGACATCACCATGATTGTGCCCGAGTTGACAACTTAGATAGAATGTGGATTCTGTGTAAGACAGAAACTACCCGGCTCAGGAAAGAAGAAAGTGATTCCCTACACAGGCGTGTACCCAGTGAACAAACTAATTGTTGTTGTTGTTGTTGTTGAAGACCAACGGAGCTGGGGTGTGACTCTGTTAGTGAAGTACTTATTCACCTAGTGTGCATGAAACACTGGGCTCCATCATCAGCACCACACAGAACCAGGGGTGGTGGTACACACCTGGAATCCCAGCACTGGGGAGCTGGAGGCATGAAGATCAGGAGTTCAAAGTCTTCCTTGGCTGCATAGTGAAGTCTGCTCCAACTTAAGTTATGTGAGATCCTACCTCAAAGGAAAACAGAAATCACAAGGAAAATATCAGCCCTAGATGGCTTTGCTGGCTAATTCTACTGAACATTTTAGTAAGAACGACAGAGTGCATACGAATGTCTAAGAAAATTAAAGTTAAATCCTTCTTGAAACACCCTCTGAGGGCATCAGTAGCCAGAAGCAGAAGCCGGACAAGTACATGATAAGAAAACCTGAGGCCCGAGGCCACATGCTTCATAAACAGAGATAGTTCCAAAGAAAGCAATAGTAAGCCAAGACTAAGGTTTTATTGATTGGGTTTTCATCCTAAGGTTGCAAAAATTGGTTTAAAATTGGAATTCAATTGATATAATTTACAATATTTGCCAGCGGAAGGGTACAGAGGTGCTTAAGATTTCAAAACATGCAAACCAGGTAGAAAGCGAGAGGGGGGCGTCTCCACCTACCTTAGCCAGGAAGAGAGAGGGGAACTCAACCTCAGTCAGGAGCTGTGTGTGTGTGTGTGTGTGTGTGTGTGTGTGTGTGTGTGTGAGAGAGAGAGAGAGAGAGAGAGAGAGAGAAAGAGAGAGAGGAGAGAGGGAAAGAGAAAGAGAGGCTCCACCTCAGCCACGTGTGGTGTCTGAATTCCTCCCCAGGTGGAAGTCACCTGTCAGCTCTCTCATCTTCAGTGGGGCAGAGCTTGGAGGTGAGGCTTTAGGAGGCCCTTGAGTCATGAGAATGGAGCCCTTAGAAAGGGGGTTAATGTCCCTGTAAGAACAGGTAAGAGCAGCTGATCTCTCTTTCTCCTGTGGAAGATATGGCAAAAACCTACCCACTGACAAGCCCAGAGATTTCATCAGGAACCTTCA
Organism: Lophiomys imhausi; assembly: GCA_907164525.1. Classification (NCBI taxonomy): domain Eukaryota; kingdom Metazoa; phylum Chordata; class Mammalia; order Rodentia; family Muridae; genus Lophiomys; species Lophiomys imhausi. The sequence continues at coordinate 1,187,693 of CAJQZJ010032083.1, forward strand.
CCAGCTGGCACCTTAACCTTGGGCTTCCCAGCCTCTGGGACACTTGCGGGGCTAGAAAGATGGCTCAGCAATTAGGAGGGCACGCTGTTCTTGCAGAAAACCCAAGTTCAGTTCCCAGCACATAGGTGATGAGTTTGGAGTGGCTCACAACCACCTGAAACTCAAACTCAGGGAATCTGACACCCCCTTCTGGACTCTAGTGACATCTGTACTCACATGCACATACCCAAACACACACACACAATTGTTTTAATTTTAAAGAATATACTTGTATTGTTTAAATCACCCACTCAATGCTGTTTTGTTGTAACAGACCAAACTAAAACTGCACAGCTTCAAAGGTCCTGCAGACACCCACAAGACAATAGTACAACAAGGATGTCCACTTAGTTTTAGCAAAGCTTAAGCCCTGGGCATGCTAGGCCAAGTGTTTTACCACTGAGCTACCCTGCCCTCTTGTTCACTTTTTATTTTGAGACCAAGTCTCACTAAGTTGCTGGCCTTGAACTCTACTGTAGCTCAGGACAGCCCTGAACTTGTGATCCTCCTGCCTCAGCCTCCCAAGTAGCTGAGGTTACATCTGTACCACGAGGACCAGCTAAAATGTCCACTCATGCCACTTCCATCAAGTATCTGAGCGTAGGAGAAATTCTTCCTCCTGAAGCAAGTTGTCTCTGACTCCGTGCAAGGACCAAAACTGCTGGCTGCTGGGAGAAGGCCCCTCCATTCGGACATCTCACCTAACAGTTTCTTTCCTCATTGTGTCCCTGAGTCTGCTAAGGTGCTTTATAAATATTAAACAAACAAAGTTAAGCCCCCTGGGTTTTGGGGGTGAAAGAGTCCTTCCAGGACAGGAGAAAGAACTCAGCCCACCCCAAAATACATTTAGACAAGGTGGACCCTCCCTCCCACTGTGACCTGAGAGCCGGAGGAGATCTGGCTTTGCAGGACACGTTTAGAAGCTAAACAATCGGCTGTGAGTGAGAAAGTGGCGTGGGGTGTTCTCTGGGGCTCCGACTGGATTCGCAGCTCTCACTGTACCCCAGACCTTTCGGAGTGTGTCCCCAGTCATTTTGAGAACCTCCCGCAAGACTCCGCTTTTGAAAAGTCCCACAATCAACATTGTGGGGATCAAGTCCCCAAAGCATGAACCTGGAGTAGAGTCGCGGGGAGCTCATCTCACTGTGGGCATGCATTTTCGCCCTCTGTCCACTTAGGAGTCTTCAAGCCACTGTGCTCACTGTAGTCAGACCCACCCTCCTTCGCATCGTCCAGATCTTTGAGCAGATCCCCCTTCCCTCACAGACCCCTCACGTGACACCCCTACCAACACCCTACATGCATGCACATATTTGTGTGTGGAAAGAAGATGACAGTCTCAGGTGTCACCCTCAAAAGTGTTGTTGACCTCCTTTGAGACAAAGTCTCACTGGCCTGGAGCTCACCAATTAGGCTAGAGCAGTTGGCCAGTCAGCCCTGAGCCAGACCTAGCTCTGTCCCCCTACCACTGGAATCACCCTCTAGAATCGAACTCAGGTCCTTAGGCTCACATGCAGTTTTACCAGTTGACCTATGCCCCTAGCCTTTGTTGGAGCTTTTTTTTTTTTTTTTTTGGTTTTTTTCGAGACAGGGTTTCTCTGTGTATCCTTGGCTGTCCTGGACTCACTTTGTAGACCGGGCTGGCCTCGAACTCACAAAGATCCGCCTGCCTCTGCCTCCCAAGTGCTGGGATTAAAGGCATGCACCACCACCGCCCGGCTCTTTGTTGGAGCTTTTAAGTGCTTGATCCTCTAGACAGGGCCCAGAACCTGAACAGGACCTGATATCTATTGGCTAGGAGGAAGTCACGAATGACGTGAATGGCAGTGACCAGAGGTTTAATCTTACAATCTTGGCCTCCAGGCTGGAGAGATGGCTCAGTCATTAAAGGCTAGACTCACTACCAAAAATAAAATCTTGACCTCCAGTGTTATCTATAGAGCATCCTCTGGGGGTTTCATGATGATGGGGATGGTGCAGCAGTTCCCAGGAAGAGACACCCAGCCAAGCTTCTGACTTGTGTATCATCCCTTGTCCCTCCCCAGGTGACTACAACTCACACAACGGGCCCTCCACACCAGCCAAGGAGGGTGACACAGACCGGCCACATCGGGCTTCGGATGGGAAGCTTCGAGGCCGGTCAAAGAGGAGTAGTGACCCCTCCCCAGCAGGGGACAATGAAATCGAGGTAACCAGGGGTGTCTACTGGGGGAGGGGGAGAAAAGCTGATCTCTGTCTGTAGCATGAGCATGAATTGCTGCTGAGCCCTGAGGTTCTCCAAGCCTGTGGTCAGTTGTACTTTCTAAGAACAACCCAGTGACTTCTACCCAGGCGGGAAACCCAGAAGAGTTAGGTTGATTGTAGAGAGTCTGCTGGGTGACTAAAGTGGGGGGGGGGGAGGAGACAGCCTGAGAGCCACCATGAATCATGGTTCTTATACCTCAGTGGCATCCGAGTCCCCTGGGGGACCATAGGGACTTCTCAGAGGCTCCATCCAATTCCATAGGTCCTGGACAAGCTAGAGAAGTAGCACATGTAACAAGCCCCTTAGGCTGCTGAACTCCAAAGGGGGCTACACCTTGAGAGTCCCTGGCAAGGAAGATGATGGGCTTGGACCTCCAACTAGAGTTAAACTGGGGGCACTTTGTAAAGATAGGTGCTAGGTCCCATCCCAGACCGAGTGACCACAGGCGGGTGTGGTTGAGGAAGTCTGGTTTGTCTCAATCTGGGCCTGGCCCTAGAAGCTCAGGCAGGGATGTCCTGAGGCTGGGACAGAAGCGCCTGCAGAGCTGGGAAGGACCTTCACCCTCAAGCTGCAGGCCAGGCCCTCTTGGTCACACTGCCTGATATGAGGACTCCAGGTTCCAGTGGCCTCAGTGGTCCCAGCGTGCAGCCAGAACTGAGGAGGCTGATCTAAAGGGCATGCTGGCCTTTGTCAGATATGGACGTCTTCCCTGAACCAATCTGTACAGGGGAAGAAGACAGCAGGGACATAAGCCTCATGAGTGCCCTTGAGCTAGACCCAAATGACTATTGTGTACACAGGGAAGAAAGCAAGCAAGTTCAAGGGTCTACACAAGCAAATTCAAGGGTCTGCACTGCTCTAATTGTGAGCTGCCATGTGCTTTGGCACTTGGGTTGCATCAGCAAAGATGGGATGTGTGCCCAGCATGTCAAACACACTGTGGTACCTGTCTGCCTTCCTGGGCACCTTGCAGAACAGGCCACAAACTCAGACTGCCAATATCTTTGTCATTCCTTATAGTCCTTGTCTCTGCATTTCCATCCAATAAGCCGGTAGAAACCCCATTTCATTACTGAGGCGCCGTCCTTCTCCCAGAAACATATAAGAGTCCCAGGGTTTGCGTGGTCTCCGGACACAGGAGCATGGCCACTGTCCCTTCCAGCTTGGTTACTGCTATCTTTCTCGGCATTGAAACCTGTGTGCTCAGTGAGAGGCCAGCTGCATGCCCGTTGCCATATTGTGCACTGGCCATGGAAATCCCTGCTGAGCATAAGGACATTGGAGCATCAGCCACCAGTCTTTAATGACAAAAGAAAGAAAGAAAGAAAGAAACCACAGAACCTGCAGGAAAGGAGGGACATGGGGAGGAGGCTGCAACAGCCAAGGAGAGCCAGGAGATATGGCTCTGCCAGTAAAAAGCTTGTTACACAAGGACCTGAGTTTGAGTCCCCAGTATCCATGTAATAAGCCAGACTAGGGGGTGGGGCAGGCTCTGGGAGGACAGAAGCAGGTGGATCCCGTGTATGACCTCCAGGCTCAATGAGAAGCCCTATCTCAAAAGGTAATGTAGAGAAACAATTGAGGAAGAGATTAGACTTTGCTATTTGGCCTCCACATGCGTAAACCACACATCTGCACACTCATACACACAGACACACACGAGAGAACCAAAGACTACAGAAATGCAAATGGAGGCAGCTACCAAGGAACTGTCTGGGCACCATCCCACCAAGGAGCAGGCGGTCTTGAGAACCCAGCCTGCACCACTCGACCCAAGGTCAGACCAAGGCCCCGCTTAAGTGTTATGCTTGTCCCTTCATTGACACCCTAGGGGAGGGGGATGAAGATGCCCTTATCAGAAGACCTGAGGGACCCAGGCCAGGAACATCCACTAATGAGGCACCAGGTATCACCTGTCCCACCGTTGCAGTTTTATTTATTTATTTATTTATTTATTTATTTGTTTGTTTGTTTTGGTTTTTCGAGACAAGGTTTCTCTGTGTAGCCCTGGCTGTCCTGGACTCACTTTATAGACCAGGCTGGCCTCGAACTCACAAAGATCCACCTGCCTCTGCCTCCCAAGTGCTGGGATTAAAGGCGTGCGCCACCACTGCCCGGCTACACTGTTGCAGTTTTTTTTTTTAAAGATTTATTTTTATTTATTTTATGCATATGTGTGCTCTATCTGCATGTACACCTGCATTCCAGAAGAGGGCACCAGATCACATTGTGGATGGTTGTGAGCCACCATGTGGTTGCTGGGAATTGAACTCAGGACCTTTGGAAGAGCACTAGGCAGTGCTCTTAACCACTGAGCCATCTCTCCAGCCCCACTGTTGCAGTTTTAATGGGTAGCTTGGGACTTTGCTGTTCTACTCTGAAAAACATTGTCCTTGTGAACCTCACTCTCATCCCTTCTGTTAGTCATCAACAAACTACACACTCTAAGACTCTGCCAGGGAGAGTTCCCCCTGCTGAAAGAACCACCCTCAGCCTGGGCATTCTGTCCTCCCCTCCCTCAAGCCCCACTCCCTTTACTTTGAGATAGGTTTTCCCTCAGTTGCCCAGGGTGTCTCCAAGTCCTGAGCTCAAACCATCCTTCTACCTCAGCCTTCCAAATAGAGTCCAAAGGAATGCCTCTGTATCCAACAGCATAGCCCAGGCTGGCCTGTGTTCCTCCTGCCTCAGCTTCCCAACACATGCCCAGTACCCTGCTTCTAGTCTTCGTTTTGAAGTGGGTGGGCCTGAGACGGGGTCTTGCTACGTACATAGCTCAGGTTGACCTCAAGTTTCAGATCCTTTTACCTTCCTCAGCCTCCCTGATGATGGGGTTACAGGCAAGCATCATTGAGCTGGCCTCAAAGCCCTCAGTCTCAAAGCTACCCTTTTGGCTGAACTGAGGACATCCTTACCTTTCCTTCAGCGGGGTTTGGGTCTTTTCCAAAAGGCTCCCGTTGTCCTTGCCTGCCTCCCTCCTCCATTCCTGCCTGTCTCCACCAGCTTGAAAAACGCATAGAGTAACAGGCGTTAGCGCTCCCTTCTAAAGAACACTCTGCACTCACCTTCCATAACTTCTGCTCTTGATGGGAACAGCGGGAGTGGAGAGACATTCTTTCATGCCCATGAGGAGGGGATGGGAGGGTCGAAGCATGGAAGTGGGGTTCACAGGACAGTGTTATTCTGGAAACACTTGCTTCTCCATCCTAAAGTACCAGCGGGTAAGAATGGGCACCAAGGTGTGAGCACTGGTTTGCTTCTGAGCCTAATGTCAGCAGGCATGTTCACACCTCTTAGGTCTCCGGCAGTTTCACAAGTGGCAAAAGCCCAGGAGAGAAGCCTGTGTTGAGGTGGAAGTTCTGAGTGTGTGTTAGACGAAGCTCTTGGGCTACAGGTGCGAGAAACCTGCTTGAGCCGGCTGACATATAAAAGCAGGATTTGTTTGAAGGCTACAGAGGCCTCTTGGAACTCAGGGGTGGTGGACAGCCAGGAAGTGGAGTATCAGAAAAATGATGGGACCAGCCTGAGAAGTGGGACAAGGAAACTCAGTTAGGCCTCTCCCTTTATGTGGCGAAGGAGCCAAAAGCCCCCATTGTACCTTTTCAATGGCCCTGCCCCATACAATACTTCTCAGACCACGCCAGCCTCCCCTGCTCTCACTGAAGCCAAGTCCTGGGGAAGTGTTGGGCTCACCTCCATTTGCAGTGGGCCTTCTCTTCCCCTCAGGCCGTTTGGCTACTAACAGCCCCCAAAGATGGGACTCTGATTTTCTTCCAGACCCCAAATTTAAATCTCAGATCTATCTGGGGTAGTTAGGCCCAAGTTACAGTAGCCATGGTCATGGACCTGCAAAATGTCCCCAGGAGCTCACCCACTAGGACTAGGCTAGGAGTCAGTGAGATGAGGAGATGAGTTTAGGACTGCTTGAGATCGGTGGGTAAGTTAATGGAGCCTGAAATGGATCTGAAAACACTCATAAATTACCTTAACTTCTAAGTTAAATTGACCCAAGGCACTGAGTTCAACTGAATTAAGACTGAACATATTTGAACTTCAAAATGCCTCCTCAAAAGGAATGGTTTCCTCCCTTTTTTCCATGACCTATATGGCCCATAATAAGAAATACACTTGCTGCTGGAGAGATGGCTCAGTGGTTAAGAGCACTGACTGCCCTTCCAGAGGACCTGGGTTCAATTCCCAGCACCTACATGGTAGTTCATAACTGTCTATAACTCCAGTTCAAGGGTATTTGGCACCTGCACACACACACATACATGCAGGCAAGACACCAAGGCACATTTAAAATTTTTTTAAAAACAAAACAAAACCAGAGAGTGGTGGTACATGCCTTTAATTGCAGCACTTGGGAGACTAAAACAGGCAGATCTCTGAGTTTGAGGCCCGCCTGGTCTACAGAGTGAGTTCAAGGACAGCCAGGGCTACACAGAGAAACGCTGTATCAGAGAGATGGAGAGAGAGAGAGAGAGAGAGGACAGACAGGCAGACAGAGGAGATGGTTCGATGGTCATTGTACTTTGTTTTCTTGTTGTTGGGATCATCATGACCAAGAGCAACTTAGGAGAAGAAGGGCTTTATTTGGCTTAAACTTCAGACCAGAGTCCATCAGTGAGAAAGGTCAGGACAAGAACTCAAATCATGAACCAGGGCTGGAAACTGTGGAGGAACACTGCTTACTGGCTTGTTCATTGGCTCATGCTCAGCCAGACTTCCTATACAGCCAAAGCCCACCTGCCTAGGCACAGTGCCGCCCATGGTGGGCTGACTCTCCTATATCAATCCTCAATCCAGACAGTCTCTCGCAGACATGGCCACAGGCCAGTCTCACAAAGGGAATTCTTCAGCTGAGGTTCCCTCTTCCCAGGTGACTGACTCTAAGTTTGGTCACTTTGAGAATAAAAACTAACCAGGATAGAGAGTAAAGCACTTCCTGTGCAAGCCTGAGGACCTGAGTTCAGATCTCCAGCACCCACTTACAAACCTGAGTGTGGAAGTACACTTCTGGAACCCTAGCACTAGAAGATCCCAGGGGTTTGTCAGCCAGTCAGTCTAGCTAATCAGTAAGCTCCAGGTTCAGTGGGAGATCCTGTCTCAAAAAATAATGGAGAGTAACAGAGGAAGGCACCTGTGGCCAACCTCTGACCTCTGTGTAGAAAATGGCTAATTAAATTATTTGACAGTATTTAGATTATCATTAATTGAGTGGCAGGGTTAATCCTTAACCAGCCATTATAAATGAGCACTCAGACACCACATGGATTTAAAGAAGCCTTGGCCTGAATTGAGCAATCTTGGCCCATCTAAGCTGGCCCTTAATTCTATTTCTGAATAAAGCCCCTTATAATATACATATGACCCCTGGGCTGTTTTTCTCCATGCTATGCTGATGTTCCAGGTCACGTGGAATGAGGATCTTTTCTCTAACCCATGGCATGTGTCTGTGATTACCTTCCAGCATTCTCAAACATGTCTATCTGCTTCCATGTCTCCTGGTGTTAATGAACTAATCCTCTGTGTAAAGCACAGGATTCCTGTTCTAATCTCAGGAAGTCCCGCCTTCCTATACTCTTTCTGCCCAGCTAATTGGCTATCAGCAACTTTTATTAACCAATCAAGAGAATGCCTCAGAAGGGGCCGTAACTAGATCTCAGCATTGAAATCAGCCTATCAGAAGATAATGTTATTAGCTCCAACACCTCTGCATGTGTGTGCACCCAGATACACACATGCAAAAGTGATGGAGAAAGTCCAGTCTGCAAGGACTGACCCAGCGAAACATCAGGTATGTTGTTATCTGTGACTTTGGCAGCAGAGAATATTGAGGGGGTCGTGTCGAAGATCTGGAGAACATTGTTTCCTAAGGAGAATTATATACCCAGAGAAATAGTTTTGCAAGAATTTGGAAAGTTACTCTCCACAATCTCTTCAGAAGGCAGAACTTAAGGATGTACTAGGGTAAAATAAGGCCGAAAATCAAGAAAGGGAGAGATTCAGAATCCAGGGAACAGTGGATCCAGCTCAGAAATGCATGGGAGGAATTGTGAAGATGCTACTCTCAGGTTTTGCAGTGATAAACCTTCCACACTGCCCCATTAGGACAAGGGCTGTGGCTAAATTTGAGACTATAATGAAGGTACATTACTAGAAAGAGAAAATAAAAACAATGAGCGAGATCCTACAGAGGTGAGGAGTTCTACCCAGCAGGTGTGACTCATCTGGGAACACACACACTCATACAGAGACACACACTCACATACGTACCACACACATACTCATACACACAGTGGTACACATACACACAATGGCACACACGCCTACACACACGCCTATACACAATATTAGTCTGTTTGAAAGTCCATGTGTAGAAGACATTGGTAGTCATAAAACTACACGTGCAGAGTGGTTTGCTCACACTGACGATGGGAAAGTGAAACTAATGGAGACTGGGAGCAGAGGCAGAGACAAGGGGCAGACACCAGGGTGCCCCTCTTGTCTACCTGGTCCTCTGTCTTAGAGTGGGGAAGAGATGCAACAGCTCCATACATAAAAATGGAAGATTCCAACGGAATCAAACGAAATTGTCAAATGTTAGCAAGTCCATGAGGAAAGAAAGCTTCCTGTGTTACTTAGAGTTGCAGAGTCAAATTTGCTACACAATCAGAAATGGAAGTTACTGGGCTTACAGGGAACAGTGAATTAGCTTGATAGTATCTTACACCGTGGAGAGGACGCTAACATTTCTTGGTGTGTTGGTTTGGGCCCCAATGCCTCCCTTTTTGTTTTTACATGAAGACCCCTTGGTTCCTCACCAGCACAGGTAAGGCTGTCAGGAGTCCAGAAATTGGCCATGATGATATATTCAACACAAATGGGGTTCGGTGGCAGCTCAGGGAACAGTGTGGGTCACCTTCCCCAAGCCTTCTCCAAGAAGCTTGGCACCTGCAGACAGCAAATAGACACAGGAGGCTCCATCTTTTCTTCTTCCTCTTTTCTGTCACAGCGGGTGTTCGTCTGGGACCTGGACGAGACAATCATTATCTTCCACTCGCTACTCACAGGGACCTTTGCATCCAGATATGGGAAGGTAAGGATTCATTTTGTCTTTTTCTTAAAAAGAAAGAAAGAAAAGAAAAGAAAGAAATGAAAATTGCATCTATGTATTTGCTTACTCTGAATATGCCTGTGTGTCTGGGTCCAAGTGTGAACATGCGTGGCATTGTAACGGTGTGAAGGTCAGAGGACAACTTGGGGAAGTCAGTTCTCACCTTCCACCGTGTGAGTCCTGGAAAATGAACTCACTTCATCAGGCCCGGTAGCAGGTGCCTTTGCCTACTCAACCAACCTGCTGGTCCTTTTACTTATTTTCAGATGGGTCTGCATGCCCAGGCTGCTTGTCCTGGGAATTGTGGGGGCTCCTCATGAGCAGCATGTCAGCCCAAAGCTGCCCCTTTGGGGTTAGCCCAGGGTTGGACACTATGAAATGTTCCTGTGGGGTGTGAGAATTTCATCGGTTTCCTAGCCACCATCTCACGCCTTTGCTTCCAAAGCATGGAGTCATACGTGTCTACAATTACCAGAATCCTTAGGGGTCTGCTTCCTTAAAGGGCAGAGGTACGCCACAGCCAAACATATAATAAGCTAGAAAATGGGACGAAGTGCTTGCCTACTCCTCAGTTACCTAGACTGTGTGGAAGGATTTTACTGGCTGAACCTCACAGGCCCAAACAGATGAACCAGATATCTGCCAACTCTTCAGGGCGATATGTATGGGTGGAGGGTGGTACCCAAGAGGAACTCATAGTGGCTGTCTGCTCAGAGGTGAGAGCCCAGGGGCAGCTGCTTCCAGCACCGCGGGGAAAGAGACTCGCCAGGCCTGGAAAAGCCTTTTATTTCTGCTTAGTGTGCTGGACTTGACATCACCTCATGGCTTTCCCAGCTGCTTGCGGTTTTTATGAAGGCTATAACAAGCTGGAGGTGTGATTAACAGGGTAGATTTATTGTCCGCCACAATGCTGTGCCGGATATAAAAACAGTGTCAGGGGTGCAGAAATCTCTTGCCCATAGACACGCCATTAATATGTGTAGCAGGGACGGCGGCATGCACTTTCACGCTCTGTGAAGCTTAGGTGGGCGCCAGCGACGAGAGTGGACTCAGTAGCCCAGCAAATACAAGCCATCCCCTAGGGCCATGGCTAGCAGGTAAACTCTCCCCAGGGCTTTTGTGTGCCACCCACTAAGGCGGATATCCACCCAGCCAGTGCAGTCACCACGCTGTACACCACCTGTATGGCACTGGGTGAGACTCTGTGAGCCCAGGAGAAGCTGGCCTTCTTCTATGTGTCCCCTTGGCTTCATAACCTACACAGAGAGGGCCCTTGAGGAAAGGACCCGCCACACACTCCATTCTGCGTCCCATGTCCTTGGCCTGTGTCATTCTTCAATGCCAGTCACCTCTCCCCAGCCCTACTCCTTCGGCCAAGCCACCACCTCCAGCTGGGCCTCCTAGCTGATCCCCAATCTCTGCTTTCCCATCCACTTGTCTCGGTCTCTTAGGCAGCTCTGAAGGGAGATGGGCGCCACCATGCCCACCTTCCATTGCTAGAGCTGATGTCGCTTTCTTCAAGGGTCCTTCCTAACCTCTTCCATCTACATTGCATCTTTCCCTAAAAAGACATTTCTGCACTTCTACCATAATTCTGCACCTCATGTATGCCTCATTTGTAAGAACTCTGAGGACAAGAGAGCATGAACTTTTCTCATCCTCCCAACCCAGCATGGTTCAGGGAAAAGGCTTGCTTAATGAACCTTTGTTGGACGAACAAATCGGGGTGATATCCTAGGATGCCAAGCCTCTGGAGGACCAGGACTTCCATTACTGTCTTGTTTGTTGCTTCATGAAAGTAGCACGAAGTCACAGAACATAGCCTCCCACTTAGCAGGCATCAAGTAAATATTTGCAAGAAAAAGGGAGAGAGAGAGGAAGGAAGGAGAAAGGAAGGAAGATAGTGTCAAAACAGAAATTCCTAACTGGTGGCCACTGGCCAAATTCAGCCTGCAGATATTTTGTTTGACCTCTAGAGTATTAAAAAAAAATGTGAATTTATCGCCAACATTTAAAAATCAGGCAGTTGCACAGACCAAAACAATCCAGATTTCCAGCTCTTCTTGAAAAATGAGGAAATCTGGCAAGCCAGCACTCCCCTGTGACAGCAATCAGCAGGAACCCAACAGCAGCTGCCCTTAGAGACACGTGTTCTCAGGGCCCAGGCCCCACCTGCCCTGCCTCACCCAGCAATTGGACTCCCTAGCCCCTTGCATATCTGAGTTGCAATGCCCTAGAACTTCCAGGCTGTAGGAGGTCAGAGCTGGAAGGACCCAAAAACCACGATATGCAATCAGTTTCCATCATTCGAAGAAGAAACTGAACCTCAGAGGAAGTAAGATCATCCAGGAGAGAAAGAAAGTAGGACTCGGGCTCATCCACCTTCTTGTGTAACCTCTGAATATCCTCACTCCTCTTCTAGAATCTCCCATTCCCTCTCACAACTCCCTATAATGTAAAAAATGAGAGTTTTTATTTGCTAATTCTGGCAGACCTAAACTTAGAGCCTTGAAATAACTGGCAGTGATGGTGCACACCTTAAATCCTATCACTTGGGAGGCAGAGACAGGTGGATCTCTGTTCGAAAAACAAACAAAAAGCTTTGAAATACCAAGATAACTGCTAATTTTTTGTGCCCATGTACACACACACATGCATGTATACACATACATACATATACACACATACACAGGTACACATATATACACATACATATACATATATGCATATATACACATACACGTGCACACAGACATATACACACATACACATATACCCACAAACACAAAATACCCACATATACACACAAACACACGTACATACATAGATATAGAATGAATTATTAATACTTATTACTGATACATATAATTATCAATTATTAAGTGCATGTGTCTGTGTACCACTTGCATACCTGGTACCAATGGAGGCCAGAGAGGGTGCTGGATATCATGGAGTTAGATACAGTTGAGAACTACCATGTGGGTGCTGGGAATTGAACCCAGGTCCTCTGCAAGAACAGCCAGTGCTCTTAACTGCTGAGCCATCTCTCCAGCCTCTTTTCTTTTCTTTTCTCCCTCACTTTTAAGGGCCAGACCCAGAAGTTACACATATTACTTCTGTTCACATCCCAATTGGCTGCAACTTTGTCACATGACCCCACAAAGCTGCAAGGGAGTCAGGGCAAGGTAGTCTTTCTCTGAGGCAGTCGCCTGCCCAGTTTAAGATGTAGGGGTCCTGTTGCTCTAAGGAGGAGAAAGGAGGAAGAGATAGTGGAAGACAACTGGCAGTTTCTTGCCCAAAGTACTTCCCAGCATACAATTATTTCTGTTTATGGGACAACTGGATTTGTAAGTCTGAGCTTTAGAGAGAGGTTCAAGCTACAACTCTAAGCCAGGAAGTCAGAAAAGTGGGAACAGCCTACATAACCATAACCTTGGGCCTATTTGCAGAGTAACCAAGACCCAGGAGACAATGCAGTTGGGATATTTATAGCAACCAGAACCCAAGGCCTCCACTTTCTGGCCTGCTGGTCTTTCTCTGTACTTCCTCTGCTATAGTCAGGGTAGCCATTCCTACCAGCTGAGAGCAAGCACAACTCTAGGTTTGAAGCACATGTTAGGTATGCAACACTAGGAACTGATCAAGTCACAAAACCTGAACCACCCAGGGACCCTGAGATTCAGGTTTGACTGAACCCAGGGGCAGCACCCACAGCTCACTCTCAGCCAACTCTCCACAAAAGTGGCAACTGATTCCCTCTAGGCAATTCCTACTGAAAAGTTTCTGCTTCCTACATTCCAACACAACTCTTGTCCCACACTAGCTCCCATGCCCATCCTAGCCTATGTACTTCCACTTTCCCAGGCAAGACCCAGAGCCCACTCCTGGTACAGAAAAAAGAGAGCCCAGACCATCCCCCACCCCAGGGTTGGGTCCCCAAAGGAACCTGAAGCACCCTTTCTGGAAGGGTGGAAGCCCGCAGATCTGTGATTCTAGTTCTGGAAGCCAAAGCCCTCTGGGCATCCATACTAAGGACCCAGGCTTCACTGTTCACTCTGTTGAACATCACACAGAAGTGAGACTCAGGTCTGTCACAGCCCCAGCCAGAGGAGGGATCCCTGTTTACTTAGGGAACAGAGACCAGAGATAAATGATTAAGGAATAATTCAAAACAGGGTTTTTTGCATTTTAAAACAGAAACTGGGCTGTCTTCCTAATCCCAATCAGGGGGTGCTGAGTGCGGCTGTCACCTCTCAGTTCTGTGCCAACCCCTCCTCCCCAGGGCTCAGGGCCCGCAGCCCTGCAGTAGCTACCTCCCACATCTCCTGTGGATGTATCAGATGTGCCCCCAGAGGTAACTGCCTCCCCCGAAGTCTCTTGCCCACTCTTCTCCGAACCCAGCTTTTCCTGCTGGGATTAGGGAGGTGTGGGGAGCCTTTGCCTGGAACCAAGATGACATCTGAGGAGAGGTATTTTAACCATCTTTCCTCCCAGATCCACGGTGCTGCCCACACTCCCTCTGGGTCTCACTTTTCAGACCCTCCATACAGAGGTGGGGCTTAACTCTGGGACAGCAGCTCAGCTTGTGAAGCGCTAAAAAACTGCTTTGTCGAGATTCAGTGTGCTCTATATAAGCTGACCATCTCAGTGTACACAGCTCATTGCGTTAGGCTATTCCCAAAACTGAGAGTCCACTGCCATGGTCTCTCTCTCTCTCTCTCTCTCTCTCTGGTTCTTTCGAGACAGGGCTTCTCTGTGTTCTCTCAGACAGCTCTGGCTGTCCTGGAACTTGCTTTGTCAACCAGGCTGGCCTTAAACTCACAGAGATCTGCCCGCCTCTGCCTCCCGAGTGCTGGGATTAAAGGCATGCACCACCAAACCCAGCCAAAGGTCTCATTTTTTAATTTAATTATATTTACTTAGTATGTGTGTATGTGTTGCCACACATGAGTACCATGGTGTTCATGTGGAGGTCAGAGGACAAATTTCAGGAGTCGATTCTCTCCTTCCACTATGTGGGTCCTGAGAATCAAACTCAGGTGTTTGTGGCGGGGGTGGGGAAGGGGGAAATGACAACCATTCATACATATAGGCTCATTTGGGACTGTCCGTTCTACTCCACTGTTCCGTGTATCTGTCTCTATCCAATACCACATTGTTGTATTTGCATCACCTTTGCAGTCAGTTTTGAAATGGGAAGTTGAGCCTCCATCTTAACCCTGTAATGGGCACCTCCATCAGATGCATTGCCTGTGGTTTCCACAGGACCTTTGCACATGCTGTCCCGTCTACCAGGAATCTCATTCCCCAATACTACTACAGGTTCTCCTCTTACTTTATTCAGGAGCCTGCCCAAATGTTCCCTCATCAAACAAGCCTTGCTGCCTCCTGCCATAGTTGTTATTTATTATTTTCTTCCTCCCTCCCACCCGACAGCTACAGCACGTGAATGTAAACTCTATGATAGCAATCCCAAGACAGGGTTATGTTACTAGGGTTCACTGGCCTCGCCAGGTGTTTCCAGGTTCTCAGCACCTTAGTCAAAGAGCTGAAAAAAGAACACAGATTGCCACGTGGCAGGGGGAGTTTTCAGAAGCAAAGCAACCGGGGACAGATCAGATGTGATCTACCTTAAGGAGCAGCAGGCTGTTTGAACTAGGGGACTCAGGAGTCCAGGTATTATCATGCCTTCTGTGTCAGGGTCTGGGAGGAGGAGCTGGTTGCTAAGGGATATAGAGCCACAGGGTTTCTGCTTTGGTTGACAGGCTTGGATCACGTGAGCCTTTGCTCACTGCACATGTCCTTTCCCATTGTGCATCTGATTTTAAGCATGTTATTCACCCAGTTATGCACAGACATAAGACTCCTTCCTGTTCTCTTGGAGGATATAGTGTGCCTCATTGCTCATGCGCCTGCCATTCCTTCAGGCCAGATTAGGTTCCTGGCTCCTCTACTCAGATATGCTCTGGAACACATGTGTGTCCCGGGGAATACACAAAAGGGGAGTTACCAGACATGCACGATGGCTAGGCAGTTAAAGGTGCTTGGTGATCTGAGCTCAATCCCTGGAGCCCACACTGAACGAGAGAACCAACTCCCAAAAGCTAACCTCTGACCTCTATAGAGACACTGTAGCGGATGTGTAGCACATGCCCATACTCACAGACTCAATAATATATTAAATTGTTTAAGAAGTGGAGTTACGCCAGGTGTGGTGGCACACCCCTTTAATCCCAGAAGTAGGGAGGCAGAGGCTGGTGGATCTCTGTGAGTTCAAGGCCAGCCTGGTCTACAGAGGAAGTCCAGGACACCCAGGGTGGTTACACAGAGTTGTTACTCAAAATCCTGTCTTGAAAAACCAAAGTAGGAGAGGGGGGCCAGTTACCAAGTGGATCCAAAGGAAGGGTTAGCTGATTCTGTTATTTGGAGATGAGTGTGCTTGGGCATACACCCCACGCCAAGTGGAGTCCCACTTCGCTGAGCTATTCCCTGTACTTGCCTGCCTCAGTTAGGGTACCTCAGGCATAGTACTGTGTGCCAAAACTTGAGACATGACTATCAGCCATACTTTTAACACAATTTTTAAAAAATTCAAATCAATTCCAAAACTCAGTAATAAAAGAAAATCAGCATTTGAATAAGGGTAAGTGATTGTAATTCAGGTCACAACCCTGTATCATTGTACAGGAAAAACAGTTTCCAATCAATCCTGATTCCTTGGCCGAAGTGGTAGTTAAGTCTCTATGTGGCAGATTTACCAGTGTGACAACA
Source organism: Lophiomys imhausi (assembly GCA_907164525.1). Taxonomy (NCBI): domain Eukaryota; kingdom Metazoa; phylum Chordata; class Mammalia; order Rodentia; family Muridae; genus Lophiomys; species Lophiomys imhausi. The sequence continues at coordinate 1,203,865 of CAJQZJ010032083.1, forward strand.
GTAGAAATGGACTGGCTTTTTAGAGTCCTAGTGGGTTGCCTATGTGTGTGTGTGTTTGTGTGTGTGTGTGCACATGTGTGTATGTGTGTACGTGTGCACATGTGTGTGTATGCGTTTGTGCATGTATGTGTGTGTTGTGCTGTGTATTTACACGTATGTGTACATGTTGGGGAGTGTACATGCACATGGTATGTGCATGTAGAGGCCAGAGGAGGACACTAGTTATCCTCTATCCACTCTCTGTCTTGTTCCTTTGAGCTCCTGAACCTGGAGCTGGGCTAGCAGCAAGCCAGACACTGTAATCCTCCTGCCTCTACCCACCCACCCACAGTGCTGGAGTTACAAGTGCATGTGTGACCACACCCAGCTTTTTATGCAGATGCTGAGGACCAGAACTCAGGTCCTCCTAGGTGTGTGGTAAGCGCTCACTACCCACCAAGCCTTCTCCACAGCCCTGAATTTTATTGTGTAGATTTCATTCACTTTTTCCACTTGATCCAAAGTATGGAAAAATGAAAGCATGTTTGGGGGATCAGTTTGCTTCTGCCTAGGGCTAGAACAGAGCCTGGCAGGCAGTGGGAACCAGAAGTGTCTGCTGAGGAGACACTTAAAGTGTCAGGAACAGAAAGAGTTCTCAGCCCTCACTGCACTACATGGAGTTTTCTTTCGCCTTAATACAATTTAGCATCCAAATCAAGCCTATGTTCTCCATCTTCCTCGCCAGCCTTCCCCAGACAGGATGAGACATCTAGAGTCTCAGCAGGAAGGAGCTGGAGGAGGGCAGTGCAGTCCTCAGCCACTCAAGGTGCCACTGGGGTGTGTCCAGCTTCTATCCCTGGAGCTTCTGATAGTGAGGCTAGCCATGGTCATAACTGCCTCACCCCAGCCAGGGCTTAGCTCCTAAGTGGACCAACTGAGTGAGGGCCTCACAGTGGGGAGGCCAAGGGTCCTCAGCACTCTGTCCTCCTCAGTGGGTTTGAGCTGTGAGGAATGAGGCCAGGAACTACCCACTGCTGGTTGGTCCTTTAACCCACAACTTCCAACTTGCTCCTTTGTGTAGGGAAAGCTGGAAGGAAAGAGCTGAGTGGGGCTCACAGGGTCACTCCCGTTCTGCCATGTCATTGTGCGAGGGAATGGCAGAGCCTGTGGGTCAAGCAGAGAGGTGGCTGCCATTGTTGACGCATACACAAGACCCAGCAGCTCCCATAATGCCCAAGTGTGCCACACAGGAGCCCAGCAACTTACAGCAGCTCAACTCCGTGAGTGACCAGCCCCTCCCGGCGCCAGAGCCTTGTTCAAAGAACTGAAGATACAGCAGGGAGCCAAGGCCAGGAAAAACTCATGTCTTTGAGGAGGAGAAAAAAGGCAATAAATGAGATAAATCAGAAATACAGAGAAAAGCCAGGCCTGGGTGGTGGCACATATCTATGGTTCCACTGTTGGGAGACTGAGGCAGGAGGATCACCAGTTTGAATCCAGCCTGGGCTTCATAGACAGAGCCTCTGTTAGAAAGAAGAAGGGAGAGGGGAACAGAGAATGAAAGAAAGTATGAAAAGGAAATGAGGAGCAGGAAGTACCACAGGGGCTCAAATTCAATTTCCGGAAAGGCAGCCTTACCGAGAAGTTATGTTTGAATATAAAAGAGATGAAGAAATGGATGCCCAGTAGAAAAACAGGGGACTAGCACGTCCCAAGGTCTACCTGGTGAGCATGAAACCAGCAGAGAGGCCAATTCGGCTGCAGCAGGGCAGGAGTGGGGACAATGGGACCAGCTTTTGCTGTGAAGCAGAAGCCCTGGGGTTTGGGGAGGAAAAGCCAGAGTTCTCACTCAGAAGAAGCCCTGGCTGCTCCCCAGGGAGGCATAGTTGGAGTTAGGGAGAAGGTGCTGCAGTCAGGCTGAGAGACTGTTCACTCTAGGGGATGAAGCCAGGAGGGAGAAGCATAGCAGGCTGGATCCGTTTTTAAAGAACCAACCACAGATAAAGATGTGAGGCAGGGGCCAAGGAGGCGGCTTGTCAATAAAATGTGTGATTTGCAAGCATGAGGTATTAAGTTCAATCCTCAAAACCCACATTAAAAAACCAGGTGCAATGACACACTTGTAATCCTAGCACTGGGGAAGCAGAGACATGCATGCGAACTGGAACACACACACACACATACAAATACAAAACATATGCACATACAGCACACACATATACACACATATAAACATACATACATACACACACTACACACACATATACGCCCACAAACACACGTATACACATATACACCACACACATACAGCAGAAATTTTCAAAATAAAAATGATCACGTTACTATTTTGACACTGCTAAGGTTCAAATGAGAAGGGCCCATGGACATTAGTTCATCCCGAGGCCCTTGGATAGGATCCCAACCCCCCACCCACCCTTACCCAGCTCTCTATTCACAGCTGCCTCTCAGACATCTAGACCTTTCCATCCTCTTAACAAACACCAGCCAGAGTGCTTAAGGACCGCTGTTTATTTTATTTCTTTAATGAGAAAACCTTCGCGTTCCTCCAGAGTTCAGCTGTGTTTGTTTACATTGTGCTGGGCTCTGAGCCTGCAACAGGCTGAGGAGCCCAGCCCCAGAAAAACACAGTCCTCAGAACTCTATAAAGTAGACTCTCAAAATAAATACTGCCTAATTCGCTCGGCAGAGGTGGATTAAGTCAAGATGAATACAATTTAGAGAGGATTTGCTGAGGAAGTGGGAGATTTTGTTCCCCCACTGGAGTTGAGCTCAGAATCTTTTCTCCACCTTCAGACTCTGGCAGTTAAAGCTAGCTGGTTCTCCTGACAAATGAGGAAACAGTTTGGACGGGTGCTTCCGAGCCACGGAAGAATTTTGTTTGTGGTACTAGGTAGGGGTCGGGGGGTACCTTTCCTGGCCACCACTTTGCCCACCCCGTGAGGCACTGAACACAGGCATCTGCTGTTTTGGGGTGGACCAGGAGGGAGCCGGAGATGCTTTGATGGCTGCCGTGCAGGTGAATGACACTCACAGGGCCTCCGGCAGGGGGTGGTACCCTTTGTTATTTTAATCCCTTGTAATGGCGTAACCCCAAGCAGGAGCCTAAGTGCTGAGGGCCTGGGCTTATATGTTTTCTTGGCATTAAAGGATCCCACCCAACAGAAAACATAGGTTTTGGTGACGGCTAGGGGTTATCTAGAAAGCGTTCATTATGATCTTTCTTTGAAGCCACTTGGAGAAGCTGTCTCCTTGTGGAATCCCCCAGCTTGGGTTGAGGGGTTGGTGCAGCCTGCTCCCTTTGCCAGCCCTGCTTACCCGCTGGAGGGAACCTGGATGGAGAAGAAAGAGAAAGGTTTCGCTCACCTCTTAGGAAAACCTAAGAACACTCGCTAGGGTTGGGGTGAGAGGTTCCTTTTGTTCTTTAAATACAGGGGCTGTGCTCTCCATGGTCGCAGTGAGAACTGGTTCAGTGCCCTGGAAACCGAAACAATGGCAGGGGCTTTCCTTTTCAAGTCGAGAGGTCGCTCCCCACCCCCCAGAGCACCCACCTGTGCGTCACGCCTTTTAGTCTCCAACAATTGGGGTTCTGAGCGTGTCCAAAGGTTGCTGGGACTCCTGGAGGCTCTGGGGATGAAGCGTGGCTGGATGGGTGGCAGGTGGGCATCAGCACCGTTGCTGTGGTTGTCTGAAATGGCAATGGGATGTGTCCCTCCCTGCGCCAGCTTCCCATACTCCCCCTGAGTTTATGGACTCATAAACTTTGGGGCCCCGCTAACGGCAAGAGGCAGAGTTCAGGGGGACTTATTCTAAGTAAGAACATACAGCTAAAGGGTCCCTCTAGGGACACCACCGGGTCCCCAAGCAGGACAGTCACTTGGTGGAATATCATTTGGTCATAAAGGGGAATGGAGCAGTGTTACATGAGACAGCGTGAATGAAAGCTGAAAACATGGAAGAAGAGGGATTGACAGGTGAAGTGCCGTACGGCTCCAGGTGGGCGTGCCCATCACCGGGTGGGCGTGTCCATCAGCTAGGGTGTGGACCGGTGGTAACCTGGGGAAAAGGGTGGTAGAGAAGCAGTGTTTTGTTGTGGTGTAGTTTTACTCCTCAGTGAGGAAAACTTTGGGAAGTAGATGGAGGTGCTAGCTGTCCCTGGATTACATACTCCAAAAAAAGTTTGTGGGCTGGAGAGATAGCTCCTGCAGAGGACCCGGTTTTGATTACAGCATCCTCTCATGGACCGCCAGTTCTAGGGAACCTGACACCCTCTTCTGACCTTCTTGGATATCAGGCAAATGTATGGAGCACAGACAGACATGCATCAAAACACCCATATTCATAAAATAAACCAATGTGTAAGAATTGTGCCAGACACAGTGGAGCACACCTGCAAGCCCTGCACTTGGTAACGAGGTGGGGACTGGAGGCAGAGGGATCGAGAGTTCAAGGGCAGCCTCACTATATAATACCCTACTCAAAAACTTTGTTTTCTTTTGGACTTTGCTAAGGATGGAATCCAGGGTCTGTGTATGTTCAGCAAGGGTTCAACAGCTGAGACACACACACACACACACAAAGTTTTTTAAAAACAAACAGAAGCTCAAGGTCATTCTCCACCACAGAGGTGGTTGAAGACAGAAGGAGATTTTGAATGAGAGATGATGAGTGCTTGAGGATGTATGTGTGCTCAGTGGATCATGTAGGAACCAAATAGTACACCATACTCTGCACATCTGCATAATCAGTACATACATACCACAAACAGGAGTGTCAGTTATAAAGAGAAAGGTCCATATTCCTTAGTTATCATGCAAAGCCAAGGTTCTTTAAACATTCAGGGTTTCTCCAGCTCACCACAGCTTCCAGCCCTGACTCCAAGGTCAGGATTTTGTGCTGTCTACCTTTTCCATTCTGTGTACCAAATGTGGCCCAGCAACTGTCTTTGTAAATAAAGTTTTAATGGCACACAGCCACTCCTGTGCGCTTATATATTGTCCATAGCTGCTTTGGGGCTACATCGGGAGGGTTGAAGGGTCATAATCGAGACCACACAGAACATGGAGCCTAAGCTACCTGCCTTGTATTTTAAAAGTTCACCCATTTGTGGTCCAGGGTGTAGACAATGGAACCAGATGGCTCAAATTCAAAGCCAGCCTCACTCCCTTAGCTGTATCTGACAAGTTGCTTGGTCTCCCTGTGCCTTCTCCGTTTCTACCTGTGGAATTGTGATATCAACATCCCTTGCCTCTTTGCCTTGTGGTCAAGGTTGGAATGTGCACATTAACACATCACAAGTACTTAGAAGGGCTCATCTCTGTGGTAGGCAGATCCTATAAAGTGAATGAATGTCAGTGTCTTACAGAATTGACTCTTAAACCATATGTGGTAATGAACATGTGTGATCCTAGCACTCCAGAGGTTGAAGCAAGGAAGATTAGGTTCGAGGCCAACCAGACCCTCTATCAAAAAAAAAAAAAAAGGAAAGAAGCCAAATGTGGTGGCGCACACCTCTAATCCCAGTGCTCAGGAGGCAGAGGCAGGAGGAGCTCTGTGAGTTGGAGGCCAGCCTGGTCTACAAAAGGAGTTCCAGGACAGCCAGTAATTTTACACAGAGAAACACGTCTCAAAAAAAAAAATGAAAACAAAAGCAAAACAAAAAAGAAAGAAAGAGAAAAGAAAATAAAAATTGAATCTTAAGAACCAAATCGGCTCTGTCATAAGTACTGAACGTGTTGGCTGAAATGGGGCAATAACCACAGACAATACACAAATCGTACATGTGATTGTGTTTCAATAAAACTTTATTTATGGACAGAAAAGGAAATGACTGTTTAGAAGCATGCTGCTGGAATCAGTAGTGATGGCTCATGCCTGTATTCCTAACACGAGGGAGAGTGAGAGAGGGGCAGGAGATATCCCTCCAGTTTGAGGGTCAGTCTGGGACACAGAACAAAATCTTGTCTCAGATACATCAAAAAAAAAAAATGCTATTGGCCGTGTCCAGTCCTATGTCTGTGGAAGGGGATCTGAAGGACTGCTACTGTAATGAGCGAAGGGCAGGAGCCACGGGGTGCTGGTCAAGACAGAGGTGGAGGAGCATCAATATGGATTAGGTACCATCCATCCCTGCGTGTTCAAAGCAGCTCTGTAGACACACCAGGATGCAATGCCATCCGTGCCTCTCCATGCTGTACCATCCTGGACGGATCTCAAGTCAGGGTGATTGTCTCAGCCAAACTTTTGAAGTTTTCCCACTTGCAATATAGGTAGTCCCGGGGTCCAGGGCAAATAAGATGGAGTCTGCTGCCTCCTCTGTTTCTGGCTTTGAATTTCTGGCCTTGGATAGAGTGGAAAACACTACGTCTAGAAGACATTGTGTTCTTTAAATGTAAACGATTTAAAAAAAAAGAAAGAAAGAAAAAGAATCCATGTGCTGTGGGGCCACATGACACCGGAGAGCAGAGGTGACAGAGACAGCTTTGTTTTCTTCCTCTTGACCCTGACTCCATCATGTGTCTTCTGTTGGCTCTTGTCACCATGACGGAATTTCTCCCAAAGTCCTTGGTGGAGTTCTTGTTCACACAGATAAACCCATTTGTTGAGCTTTTCCTATTTTTCTCACTCTCCTGTTCTCTGGAACTACCAAGGAAGCAAGTTTGAGGGTTGGTTTTTTTTTTTTTTTTTTTACTTGTTTTGTTTTTCTTTACAGTTCAAACATGTGAATTAACCTTTTTCCCCCCTTCACAATCATCATTTTCTTGTCTTTCTCTTAAAAAAAAAAAAAAAAAAAGGTCTCCCCCCCCCTTTTTCTTTTTCTTTCTCTAACAAGTTGATCTGTTTTCCAGGAGTTTCCAAGTAATTAAACCCAATTAAAACCATTAAATTCTTGCTTTTAATGACAACTTTATTATGGAAGGCTAACCACAAGGAGGAGATTTAGCTAGTAGAGCCTTCCACTCTGTGCTAATCCGCCCCTAACCTCTGGCTGACACTCAGAGAGATAAGCCCCACAGAATAGGCGAGCTGCCTTAATGAATAGCTTTAATTAGTACTTTTCTTCCTTGTGGCAGAGTAATTATTTGCTAGGCTTCTAAACAGCTACTTGGCAGGGACATTTAAAAGCCCTGTTGATTTGGATGGTGTGATGGCTTCAATTGGTTTTGTGTGTGCAGGTGGGAATTTTTTTTTTTTAAAGGAAGAGATAGATCTTCATATGAGAATAGACGCAGAAGCATGTCACCCTGAATATCATACTGAAGTTGGGGATGTCAGGGCAATTGACACAAAAGAAAAAGCCAGGTGACCGCAGGCGGCAGGCTGTGAGCCAGCTCTAGAGTTGGCGCGACACCCACCCTGTGTAGGGAACGTGGGCAAGCCCAGACAGCGCCACTGAGAGACACAATCCTGGCTCCAGGGCAGTCTGGGTCCTGACAGGAGAGGAAAAGGCCTGGGGTGGCACAGTGCCAAGCCAGAGCCCTCCCTCTGCCCCCAAACCTTTCCCCAGGTGACATCTGAGGAAGCAAAGACCAAGTTTTCAGGATAGATGTGGCCAGAGAGGTCCAGGAGTGACAGCTGGGCCCTGTGACCAGACTGTTGCTGGCGACCCTCCTCTGAGAAGTGGGTGCTGTGGCTACTCAAGTCAGGATGAGGAGCATGAAGCTAAGTGAGCTGCCCCAAATCACCTTCAGAAAATACAGTCAGGGTCCCAGTTTGCACCCATGGTCCTCAATATGGTGCTTGGAACTGCTGGGTCGGTCCACTTCCTCCTTGAAAAACAAAAGAGGCACCTCCTGCCTGGCGGTTGGGAGATTTCAGTTTGGGGGTAGAGGAGGGTCTCACGTAGCTCAGTCTGGCTTGGAACTCTAAATAATCAAAGTACTGAAATTACTGGCGCGCACCACCGCTCTGGGTTTATGAGCTGCTGGGAATCGAACTCTGGGCTTTGTGCAAGCTAAGAAGGCATTCTACCAGCTGAACCCCAGCCAGCCCCAGCCCCAGCCCCAGCCCCAGCCCTGGGTTTCTTTTGTGGTTTCTTTGTTTTTGGTTTTTAATGTAGTTCAGTTTGTGCCTGAGTTAGAAAGTTAGCTTCATTTCAATGTGTTCCACTCTGGAATTCAAAGTTAGTTTGCTAATGCTGCATATTCAGAAAACCACACTGAGGCTTCTCAACTGGAGTGACTTTGGCTCCCGGGGCCTGTTGGGCCATGTCTGAAGACTTCTGAAGTGGCTATCATCGCTGGGGGGAGGGGGTTGCTTTAGGTAATAGGGGGTGGAAATTAGAGATGCAAATGCCCAGAAAGGACCTCTCTGGAAATCCTATTAACACTGAGCTGGGGGCTGGAGAGATGGCCCGGTGGGGAGTAGGCTATACAAGCGTGAGGACCTGAGCTTGGCTCTGTGATGCCCACGTGAAAGCCAGGTATGGCAGCACGCATCTGTAACTTTATTGCTGGGTGGTGGGAGAAGGAATAGCAGAGACAGGTGGATCCCCAAGGCTCACTGACCAGCCAGCCTAACTGAAGTGAGCTCCAAGTGAGCACTTGCCTGGTACTTACAGAGACCTTGTATCCAGAAGCACAAGAAAAAAAAAATTAAGCAGCCCATTGAAATTGTTAGCTATCCAGAAACACATTTAGGGAGCTGAATGCCTGTGGGTGAGTTCTCTGAGAACTCTATGGAGTTGGTTCTCTCCTTCTGTCTTTGTTTGGGTACCAAGAATCAAATTCAGATTGCCAGGTTAAGCAGAAAGTGCCTTTATCCACTAAGCCATTTTTCTGGCCTTAGTGTAAATCTTAAAAAGTAGACAGCCATTGTCTTAAATTAGGCATTTATCAAAAGAAACATGATCATTGCCTTCATTGTAGTAATAGTAAAGTGTTTTGTTTTTATGTCATTGTCTCTACAAAGATATATTCAGGGAGTGAAGTTTTTTTGTTGTTGTTGTCATTTTGTTTTGTTTTTTGAGACAGGGTTTCTCTGTATAACAGCTCTGGCTGTCCTGGACTTGCTTTGTAGACCAGGCTGGCCTTGAACTCACAGAGATCCACCTGCCTCTGCCTCCCAAGTGATGGGATTAAAGGTGTGCGCCACCACCACCCGGCTTGTTTTGTTTTTTGAGACAGGGTTTCTCTGTGTAACCCTGGCTGTCCTGGACTCGCTAGGTAGATCAGACTAGCCTTGAGCTCACAGAGATCCACCTGCCTCTGCCTCCTGAGTGCTGGGATAAAAGGTGTGCACCACTATGCCTGGTTGTTTTTATTTTTAACCCACAGAGATCAGCCTGCTTCTACCTCCTGAGTGCTGGGATTAAATGCTTGCACCACCACGCCCCAGTGTTTTTTATTTTTTAAATTTGGACGGTCCTTGGTTCATTCCCAGCTCTTGGCACTTGTTAGCAGTGTGGCCTTGGAGCCTTGATTTGTCTGGAAGAAATAAGCCATGTACAAAGCTACACACATTCATGTCTGAGAAGAGCATGCTGGAGCAACTGCTGGTCCAGCTGTGACCAGATATGAGGATAAGACCCTAGCTCTGGGGGCTGGAGAGATGGCTCAGTGGTTAAGAGCACTGGCTGCTCTTCCAAAGGACCTGGGTTCAAATCCCAGCATCCACATGACAGTTTACAGCTGTCTGTAATTGCCAGGCGTGGTGGTGCATGCCATTAATCCCAGCACCCAGGAGGTAGAGGCAGGCAGATCTCAAGGACAGCCTGGTTTACAAAGTGAATTCCAGGGCTACACAAAGAAACCCTGTCTTTAAAATAAAAATAAACAAATAATTTTTTTAAAGCAAGGAGAGACTGGAGAGATGGCTCAATGGTTAAAAGCACTGGCTGTTCCTTGGAGGGCCCAGGTTCAATTCTCACCAGCATGGTGTCTCAGAACCATCTGTAAGTCCGGTTCCAGGGGATCCACTGCCCCCCTCTCCCCTCCATGGGCACTAGGCATACACAGACATGCACCCAAGCAAAACACCTTTACATTTTAAAAAGAAAAAAATAAACTGTAAGAAGGACTGTGGCTTAGTTGGTGGAGAGCTGCCTAGCATTCTCAGAGCTCTGGCTTAGATCCCCCAAACTACCTAAAGTAGGCAAGATAAATGCAAGCCTGGAATCCCACCACTCAACAAGTGGAGTCAGGAGGATCAGAAGTTCAGGGTCATCCTCAGCCACATCAGGAGTTTGAAAGCAGCCTGTGACACTAGAGACCTGCCTCAAAAAATAAACCAACAAAACAATTGCCAAAGTCTGCAAAACTCAAGGTTAAATGGTTACATGAGAGTGTCTAGATGGGAGGCATTTTCTGTGGGAGATTCTGGGCCCTGCAGCTTTTTGCTAACAGTTCCTAGGCCCCAAGAGTTTTCTTAAGAGGTATCAAGCAACACATTACCCCCAGGAAGCTCTACAAAGTCTCATTGCTTTTATTCAGATGAAGACAATGGGGCTCAGTGAGGGGTGACTGTCACCTCTGATGGGCTTGAGAAATGGCAGTCCAGAACCTGAGCCTAAGTCCTTCTGGCTCCAGGGTTGGTATGACCAATCATTTGACTCCTAGAGATCCTTGTCTGTGGCCACTGGCTTGGACACCTTGTCAGTGATGGAGGTAGTCTGATATTGATTGAAAGAGGCCACGTGCTCAACAGGTTATGTTGGATCAAAGAGAGACTATTAACTCCAAACTCATTGCAGAACCCAGACCCTGAGATGCTATGGCCAAGGCCATCTTGGTTTGGATGAAAACAGGCCTGGGTAAAGTTTGGTCCTCCGATGTGAAGCTTGTGGGCTAGCCCACAGAGCACTCTGGGCTGGAAACACCCATCTTCGCAAGAACACAGGATTAGACTCCACAGAGTCAGAATCTTTTGGGGACTGTAGCTGTAACCCAGCCAGTGGTACAACTCTTACCTAGTATGGGCCCATCACCAGAAATACTGCAGAGGATGGTCCTCTAGATCCGGGGCTGGCAAGATGGCTCAGCAGGTAAAGATGCTCGGTGCTCGTTGCCAAGACCAATGACCTGAGTTCAATCCCTGGAACCTACATATGGAAAGGAGAGAACTGATTCCCAAAAGAGCTGTCCTCTTACCTCCATGTGTGTGCTGTGACACATGTGCAACCACACATATGTACACAAGAAACACCTTTTCATTACAATTCAGTGCAAGTGAGTAAACTTCAACGAACATTATTATAAGCTAGAAAAGAAGTTGTATTTGCTTTTGTTACCAGAGATATTGTATAAAGAGATATGTAACCCAATTAAAACTGGCCTATAAGCTAGGCATGCTGGTGTATGCCTTTAATGCTAGCACTCAGAAGGCAGAGGTGGTGGATCTCTGAGCACCAGTGCCCAAGACTTATCACAGTGGGATTCACACATTCTAATGCATCTGCTGTGAGTGACAGGACACATGCCTGCCATTCTCTGTTACATTCTGCCTGATCAGTCTCACCCCAGGCATGATGGTGTATGTCTGGTGTGTGTGTGTGTATGCACCATGCACATACAGGTGCTCCCAGAGGCCAGAAGAAGGCACCAAATCTCCTGAATTCAGAGTCACATGAAGGTGAGCCACCTGACATGGGTGCTGGGACCCAAACCTCTGGGAGAGCACTGGAGTCATCTCTCCAGCCCCAGGAACCAACTGCTGCAGTCAGTTGGTTCACACTGAATAATTCGTCCGAATTCACCTTTCAAAGCCTCTCCAAGCCATGCCCCTTGCCTTCTTTCTTGCTTGTTTCACACCAGATCGATTTTGTTTTAGGAAAGACTTTCCTTTTTTTTTTTTTTTTTTTTATAGTTTTACCCTCTCCTTTCTACCCAAGAAATACAACCACACATCCCAAGACAGTGTAGCAACCACCAGGCTGGTGTCTGAACAGCCCACAGGATGAAACACCCTCCTCTAAGTAAAAGAATTTCATCAAAAAGGCATTAGAATTGGGTCCCCATGCTTCGAGAGGATCCAGAGTGCTGTCTCTTCCCTGAGGCATTCCCACCATCCCTCTATAGCCCCCTAACCAAGACATGCAGAGACCACCACTACACCATCAAAGCCCATTCCAGAAACCCACAGAACATTAGGGCTTACTGGAAAAATCTGCCAAGTCTGGGCCTGGTTTATACCTTCTCAGGGAGACAGCCTCCCACAAACATACTAGGCCCACGAGAAGGACATTCGATCCTCCCCACCCCACCCCAGCACAGCCCTTCCAGGGGGGTGTTCCACACTGAACTTTTCTCCATTCTCCGTTCTGGTTTTAATTGCCCTTTGTTTTTAAAGTCATTCATGTACAATGGTGCTTGTTTAGCAAATTAACCACTGGACCCTGCTCTAATCCAAAGAGTATGCCATGGTTAGAGAGCTGCCTTTCAAGTGTCTGGCATCTCCAGCGCCCACCGTGGGATATCAGGTGCTCTTGCTGCATCTTTGATGGAGGGTGTGAGGAGGTGGACAGGAGTCCATGGGATATGAGCTGTACTGGGATACCAGGCAAGGTGTTCACGCTTGTGCCGGACTGTTTAAACCTCCGTGCACCGTGCACCATTGGCTGATACAAGGTTCAGTGTGGATCTGAAAGTGTAGTGAGAAAGTTGCCACGCTTTAGGCCTTATCTGACTGGGTCACAATGCTGCTTGTGCAAGTGATGCCAACAGAGCAGGCTGGTGTGTCATGGAGGGTGTTCAGGGTGCACCCAGCCAGCAGCTGGAGGTGCATATGGGAAGCTTTTGTCCAGCTCACACACCTGAGTTCTGGTTTTCTTTTAGCTTATCTTTCCTCTAAACAATATTATATATATATATATATATATATATACACACACACACACACACACACACACACCTTCTCAGGGAGATAGCCACCCACAAATATATATATATACACACACACATATATGTGTGTGTGTGTACATGTGACACATATACATGTATATGGTTCATGTGTGAATGCATATGTGTGTGCTGCCAGCTAGCAAGTTTCAGGAACCTACCCATCTCTGGTCTACCAGCACTGGGGTTACAGATAGCCACCATGCCTAGCCTTTACCTGAGTGCTGGGGATACAAACTCAGGTCCTCATGCCTGCAATGCGGGAAATTTATCGACTGGGCCATCTCTCCCACCCCTCAACAATCTATTTAAAGTATCTGTATCAACTCAAGGAAGTCTGTCAGATTTATTTCTGCTGAGATTTGGTTTTCCCATTTTGCTTCTTCGTCTCCTTCAGCTGGATGGTTCAGTTAGTTCCAATCTTTTGCAACTTACCATCAGTTCTGTATAGAATGCTTCTCAGCAGGTTCCCATGTTCATAGTTTATTGGTGGTTTTTTGTTCTTGCCGTGACCAAATACCTGATAAAAAGCAACTTAGGGAAGGAAGTGGCCCCTTTGGCTAACAGTTTGAGGGGGACACAGTCCACTGTGCCCGGGGGTGGAGGGGGGTAAACGTGGAAGCAGGTAGCAACATGGCATCCTCAGTCAGGATGCAAAGAGCATACAGGAAGTGGGACATGTCTATCAAATGTTAACACCTACCCCCAGTGACCCACTTTCCTTATTTTATTTTTGAGACAGGGTTTCTCTGGGTTGCCCTGGCTATCCTGTAATTCACTCTGTAGACCAGGCTGGCCTTGAACTCACAGACATCCACCTGCCTCTGCCTTCCAAGTGCTGGAGTTAAAGGCATGCTCCACCACGCCCAGCGACCCACTTTCTATAGTGAGGCTTCTTCTACAGCCTTCCAAAAGAGCATCACCTACCTGGTACCAACTGTTCAAACACTTGAACCCGGAGGGGCTTTTCACATTCAGATACAGAATGAGTATGAATTTTTCCTCAGACGTTAAAAAAGCAAAGTGGTATTTCAGAATATGCTACCAATTGTTCTTAATTGTTTTAACCCAAGAAAACTCTACATATTCTTTGAAATTCATTATGTTCTATATAGGTAAGTATATGAGAAACAGCTGTTCCCCACTGGCCACTACCTTTGCTTCCTGCCAAGAGACAATTTTCAACTTGTGCTGAATGGTTTAGGTGTTTACCTCCAAGTTTCTTTTTTCTGTCTTAACCATGATCTCTGATTTGGCAAAATGCCAAGATAAAAAAAAAAATGTAGTTCTCAGCTAGGCATGGTGGTACACGCCTTTAACCCCAGCGCTCGGGAGGCAGAGGCAGGCAGATCTCTGTGAGTTTGTGGCCAGCCTGGTCTACAAAGTAAGTCCAGGATAGCAGGCTCTGTTACACAGAGAAACCCTATCTTGAAAAACAAAAACAAAAATTAATTCTCTTACGGCTAGGGCTGGAGCCCAGGGGTGACGCACTTGCCTAGCATGTGCAAAGCCCCTGAGTTCCCTCCCAGCACCAAAGAGTAAATACAAAAGACCTGTAATCCCAACACTTGGGAGATGGAAGAGGAGGCCCAGGGGTTCAAGACCAGCATTGGCTATATAGTAAGTGGGAGGCCAGCCTGGGCTACATGAGGCCCTGTCAAAAACAGAAAGAATGTCCTGTCTCTCACCTTGTTGTGGTCACACACACAAACCTCCTACGCACGTCCTGCCAGCATCAGCCAGTCATGCTCTCAGCTTTATTCATATCTGCGATCTGTCATCTTATAACTATATACTTTCCCCAGAGAAGAGGATTTTCACCCAGTAAAATCCTGTTTTGTCTTGTTTTTCTGAGTAAGTCCTTTTGGGGCCACATGGCTGCTCTCCTCTCTCCTCCTGGGTGAGAAAACCCCCCTCATAGCCAGGTCCACAAAAGCCATGTCATAAAGAACATGTAGTGACACAGTGGGCTGTGTTTGGGATGACCACAACCTTCCCTGGGTCACACTCACTCCCTCCAGGCAGGCTCCAAGAGGTTTTGCCCTCAGGTACCCTCTCCAGTTACAGAGTCCCTGTCTGCCACCTCCTGGCCAGGACCCTGAATGGGAGGCTCCGAAGCTCTGATGAGGTGTTTGGCCAAAGGCCACTCACTGTTCCTGGCTTGGTACTCCATAGCCGTGTGTGTGTGTGTGTGTGTGTGTGTGTGTGTGTGTGTGTGTGTGTGTGTGTG
>CAJQZJ010032083.1:1218934-1242138 GCA_907164525.1 Lophiomys imhausi
GTGTGTGTGTGTGTGTGTGTGTGTGTGTGTGTGTGTGTGTGTGTGTGGTGTCAAGATCAGCAGCTTCCTTCATTCTTTTCTGTTGTTTTGTTTCATTCTTTTTTATTTTGTTTTATTTTAACGATCAAAAGGGGTGTGTGTTGGGAGTTATTTGCTTTTATTGCAGGAATGCTTCTCTCTTTGTGTGTGTGTGTGTGTGTGTGTACACATGTGTATGTATGTGTGCATGTGTGTATATGTGTGTGTTGGCGCTCAAGGACATGGAGGCATGTGCACATGGAGGCCACCGGACAATCTGTGCTGTTACTACTCAGCATCAGTCACCTTAGTTTGAGACAGGGTCTCTCACTGGCCTAGAGCTCACTAGCAGGAAGCCACAAATCTCTTGCCTCCTAACACTGGGAACATAAGTCTGCACACTACACTGGGTTTTTCATGTACATTCTAGGGACCAACCTCAGGCCCTCGTGCTTGGATGGCAAGCCTTTCACTGCCTGAGCCATCTCCCCAGCTCTTGATCCACTTTTCATTTAAGGCTTGTTCTAGCCTGGTTTCTGTTGCTGTGATAAACACTGTGACCAAAGGCAACTTAGTGGGGGAAAGGCTTTATGGCTTACACTTCCAGGTCACAGCCCCTCACTGAGGGAACTCAGGGCAGGAACGATGGAGGAACACTGCTCATTGGATCACTGGCTCATACTTAGCTACCTTTCTTACATAGCCTGGGCCCACATGCCTAAGGATGACGCCTGTCACAGTACATGGCCCACCCATGCCAGTCATCAATCAAGACAGTCACTCTTAGACGTGGCCAAAAACCAGTCTGGCTCAGCCAGTTCCTCAACTGACCTTCCCTCTTTCCAGGTGACTCTAGGTTGTAGCTAGTTGACAATAAAAACTAACCAGCACACCCGTCGAGTCCATTGTCACCTGCAAGTCTAGCCCACATCATCTTTAACCAGGAGGGCAGGCACAGGTTCATCTGGAGCCTGAAGATATCTCTGACGTGGGGAGAGAGAAAGCGTGGGAGACTGCCAACTGGACTTGAGACACCACCCACGGCATGCAAAACCCCTAAGTCCTCAGGGCCCAGCAGATGTATTTTCTAAAGGCCCAGACAGGGCTTTCGGGACACACAGTCTCTCTACAGGGGCAATTTGCCTCTGTCTTCATAGGCTGAAAACACTGCTAGTGTTTACAAAGCAGTGCCCAAGCGCCTAGAAAAACAACTTTGAAAAGGGAAGATTAACTGTGCTCACACGTTCCAGAGGGTGTGAGCACATGGTTTCTCCCCTGGACAGAACACGGCAGCATTTGTGTGAAGAGGAGGCTGTTCACCTCATGAGGGGAAAAAAAAAAGCAGAGAGAGGGAGGGAGGAAATCAGGGAAGAAGGGAGAGAGTGAGGGAGGGAGAACAAAGACATGTCTAAAACAGGATACAACCTGTGAGGGCCCACCCATTGTGGCCTGCTTTCTCTAGGTAGCACCCTCCTCCCCTGCTGAAGTTTCCAGAAACTCCCAAAATAACACCACTGGCTGAGGATCAAGCATTCACCACCTGAGCCTGTGAGGGCAGTTCAGAATCAAATCTAACAAACACTGCTTTTTAAAAAAATGTAAAATAGGGCTGGAGAGATGGCTCAGCCGTTAAAGGCTAGGCTCACAACCAAAAATATAAAAAAATGTAAAATACACGAGCCTGGCAGTGGTGGCCCACACTTTTAATCCCAGCACTCAGGAGGGAGAGGCAGGCGGATCTCTGAGTTCAAGGCCACCCTGGTCTATGAAGTGAGTTCCAGGACAGGACAGCCAGGCCTACAGAGATACAGAGAAACCCTGTTGGGGGGGGGGGGCCAATTTTAATTCTGAAAAGGACAAAACAAGAGCACTAACCATGTTCACTGTCCACTGGAATGTGTCTTCCTCAAGGAGGGGGGACAGGGGGCAAGGCCTTATGTTAGTTACTTTTTTTGTTTCATGACACAAGATCCCTGATAAAAGCAACCTAAGGAAGGGAAGGTTTTATTTACTCTCATGGCTTGAGGGTACAGTCTCTCATGGAGTAAAAGTCATCATGGCAAGAGCCTGAGGCAGCTGGTCACATTGGGGCCCCAGTCAGGAAGCAGAGAGAGATGAAAGCTCCGCCCAACTTGTTGTCTCGGTTTCCCTTTTCATTTGGTCTGGGAGCCCAGTACAGGTAATGGTGCTTTGCACACTCAACTGGAACTTCCCACCATGCAAACCTTCCAGGATACATCATCATAGGCACGCCCACAGATGTGTTTCCATGACAGTTCTGTGGCCAGTGAAATTGACAATGACAATGAACAGCCAACCATGTTATATACAGCTGGGGTAGGAGAACAGACACACACTAGCATGACTTGACTGAGCTTCGAACCTTGCGCTCTGACCGGCTTGCTTCCGTCCCTCCCTGCTGTCTCTTGGTAATTGCTTGTAGCCATCACTCTAGAGTGGTGTCCTTTCGTAATATCTGCCTCATCTCTCCTGGTGTAGACCAGCCATCCTCATCCCGGCCATGTTCTCAGCCACACGAGAGTTGAGAGCTGTTCAGAGGGCATGGACTCCAGCTGCCATCCAGAGCAAGGGAGGGAACCCAGAGGCCGCACTTGCGTAAAACGGCCCCTTCTCTTTCCCACAGGATACCACGACATCAGTGCGCATCGGCTTGATGATGGAGGAGATGATCTTCAACCTTGCTGACACACATCTGTTCTTCAATGACCTGGAGGTCAGTACGCTTTCACAGTTGCTGGGGTTGCTCGCCTACGTCTGGGGGAGGTGCTATCACTGACAGAAATTTTTTCCTTTTCTTTTTTTTTTGGGGGGGGGTTCAAGACAGGGTCTCTCTGTGTAGCCCTGGCTGTCCTGGACTAGCTCTGTAGACCAGGCTGGCCTCAAACTCAGAGATCCACCTGCCTCTGTCTCTGGAGTGCTGGGATTAAAGGCGTGCGCCACCACCGCCGACTGCTTTTCTTTTAAAGACTTTACTTTTATTTTATTTATGTATGTGTGGGTGTGTGTGAGTGTAGGTGCCCTCAGAAACCAGAAGAGAGCATTGGATCCCCTGAGGCTGGAGTACAGGCTGCTGTGAGCCACTTTGATGTGGGTGCTGGGAACAGAATGTGGGTTGTGTAGAAGAACAGACTACTCTTACCACTGAGCCATCCCCCAGCTCTCCCTTTACTCTTAGAGACTCGAATCACTTATGAACGACGCCTAAGAAAGTACAGAACTGTAGTTGGATTCCTTTGGGGGAACACTCTTGTCAGGGTGACCTTGCTGGCCCTCCTTTCTCCCTGCTCCAGTCAAGTGGGATGGTGGTTCTGCTAATACAGTTAAAACTGGTGGCTTCAGGGCTGGAGAGACGGCTCAGCGGTTAAGAGAACTGGCTGGTCTTCTAAAGGGCCGGGGTTCAAATCCCAGCACCCATATGGTAGTTCACATCTGTCTGTAATTGCTGGGCATGGGGGTGCCTGCCTTTAATCCCAGCACTCGGAGGCAGAGGCAGGTGGATCTCTGTGAGTTCAAGGCCAGCCTGGTCTACAAAGTGAGTCCAGGACAGCCAGGGCTACACAGAGAAACCCTGACTCGGAGAAAAAAAAAAAAAAACGTTTTAAAAAAAGCCCCTAAAAGCTGGTGGCCTCTTCTTCCTTCTAAAATGCTTTTATTTAATACTTCATTAAGGCAGACTAGTACAGATCCTCTTGAGCAACAGTAATTAGCAGTGGGGCCATCGAAGAAGCTTTTAAAAAAGAGTTTACATTCTCCTGGCACATGTTTTACAGAGAGAGAGACAGGGACAGGGACGATGGGACAGAGAGAGAAAATATCCTTGGCGTGTTTGCCCCGAGCCTTGAACTCCTGAGCCAGAAGCTCCAGGCACAGCTTAACTCATTTGTTTAGACCTAATCTATGTTGAAAGATTTGGGGATAAATGCAAATGACAACACAGTGAAAGAGAACTCCTCCCAGACTGCGAGACCGCTCAGAAAGTAAAGGTGTTTGGGGTAGCCTAATTTCGACCCCAGAACACACTTAAAGGTGAAGGGAGACAATGGACTCCAAAAGCTGTCCTCTGACCTCAAACACACACTGTGGCACATGCACACACTCACCTCACATGTATGTCACGTACGCACACCCAATAATAAAAATAACAATAATAAATTTTTAAATTTTAAACTTAGAGAAAGAGAATTCTAAAAATAAACTAAAATAAAGTAGAATAAAACTATAGAAAAAAAAAAAAAGGCCAAGCAATAGAAATCCATGTCCTGGATGAGGGGAAAGAGTTCTCGCCCAGGCTCAAGATAACAGCCGTGGTCAAGTTTAAAGGTTACCTGTGAGCTTCTTGGCAGACAAAGCAAGCAGGGAAATAGGAGTCATCCTTCCTTGTGATAAGGGGACAGCCCTGCTCAAGGGGAAGAGGATGGGTTTCCAAGGGAGCTGATGGACTCACAGGAACAGCCCTGAGGACTACATTGTGAAGTAGAAACCATTCCAAGCAGAGGCTGGACCAGCCCCGTCATCACCGACTTATGATGGTGAAAGAAAACAACAGGCGGGAGGCTGAAGAGTCCTCCAGGGTGTTGAGGAGCCTCGTACAAGCCTGAGTGATGACAAGCATGCAGCCAGGGAGAGCAATGGAGGCAGACAGCAAGTGATAAGGCCCTGGGGTGAGGAGGGAGAGGCAATCTGGGCTCAGGGAGAAAGGATATGTCCTAGGCACCAGCTCATTCTAACTGCTGAACCCAACATGGGGCTAGAAAACACTGGGCAGGAAGGCCTGTCTGCCATGGTTTACATGGGAAAAGACCATACTAGGAGTAGGGACAATTGCTAGAGTGCTTGCCTGGGATGCACAAAGCCAGCACTCAATATCCAGCACCATGTAAATTGTGCATGGAGGCACATAATTATATTCCCAGCATTCAGGAGGTGGAGGCAAGAGGGTCAGAAGTTTGAGGTCATCCTCAGATACATAGCAGTTCAAGGTCAGCCTGAGCCACATAAGACTCAATCTCAGAGGAAAACACTAGCTGTTTCATGGCCAATGGGAAGTGTGAGGGTGACTAAGAGGCAGCTGATTGAAGAATCTACAGCAATGGCCTAAGAAAAGGTGGGGTTAGACCCAAGTAGTAAGATTTGGCCTCGGATGGGGAATGGCCGGCAGGGTTTTAAAATGGAAGATGTGGATGTGAGAAAGGCAGCAAGGACTCTAGGCCTATCCCGAGGGACGCAGAGTCCTGTAATAAGATGGGTGAGACATGGAACTGCAGGAACCCATCATCCTGCCTCAGGGACACAGCTAGAGACATCAAAACCCCAGCTTAAGTGGTTGGGCAATAGGAGGCCCAGGCAGGCCCAGGGTACTCTTTCCATCTTGGTGAGACAGGAGTCAGCCAGGGGCCCCTCGGGCACTTGAAAGGAGACCTGAAGTTGGGGAGGGAGGGGACTGTGTATATGTGGAGGAAGAATCTTCCATACACAGTGAACAGCAGTGCAGAGGGGGCATGAGGCACTGCCAAGGTTGGTGACTCTGGGAACAGAGAGGAGGCAGCACAGCTGAAACAGAAGGAGCAGAAGGTGGGGTACACAATGGGGGTCAGTGTGAAGCGTGGAGTCACATTCTAAGAGGGGTAAGAAGCAACATATGCTTTGAACCTCAGTAAGGACTGGGCAGGGACAAGAAAGGTGCTGACCTCAGTCACATTCAGCATGTTTGGGATGTGAGCCATTTACTGAGTACCCAGTGCTGGCCTCATAACACCAGCTGGCAGGCGTGTTCCTTAACTGTGTTTTATAATTTAAAAGATCAATCTGACAAACTTGCTCTGTCCTCTAAGAATAGAAATGCTGACATCCCAGTAGCAATGAACCATCCAGCAACCAGAACCTGGCCTTTCATTTGATTCTTCAACATGAGGGGCCTTGAAGATGGCCCTGGAGGTGGACAAGGGGGTAGACAAGCCAGAAGCATCTCCCAGAGTCAGAAAGCAAGAGGCAGATATGGTGGTGCACATCTGTAATCTCAGCACCCAGGAAACAGAAGCAGGAGGATCAGAAGTTAAGACCAGCCTGGGCTACATAGTGAGGCCAACCTGGGCTACATAGTGAGTTCAAGGCCAGGGGCTGGTACAGAGTGATGCTGTCTCAAGAGATATGTGGGGGGGGGGGGGAGGAGGGGAGAGAAGGAAAGGGGGGAGGGGGGGATAATATTAACACTGTTTTTTTTTTTTTTTTTGTGATGAGGACAATTCAAACCATAACATAGTCCCAGCGCTCTGTTTCATCTCATGTGTCTGTGTGTGTGGGGGTCTGTTTGTGTGTCTGTGTGTGGGGGTCTGTGTGTATGTGTGTGTGTGTGTCTGTGTTTCTGTGTGTGTGTCTGTCCGTGCGTGTGTCTGTTTCTGTGTAGTATTGAGGACTGAATGCAGAGCCTCCTCGTCTGTTTTATGTAACCACTCTCCCAGTAGGTTATATCCCCAGCCCTTACCTGTTTTTATTGTATTTTCTGCACTAAGAAACTTGAGGACCTGCCCTGGTCTTCTAGGCTATGGAGTTGGAGTTCCCCTAATGGGCATGCCACAATTCATTCCACTCCATTCCAATAGACAGAAGAGGGGTAACCCGTACCTCACTGCACCAATAAGCAGGCATTGTCCGCAGTTGTTCTCTCTGATCTCTTCCCTAACTCACACATCTCACCTGTGTCAAGGCCACAGGAACCCTTTGTCTGTCTTTGCCAGTTGATCCGTGGAAACTCCTTCCTCAAAGAGGGAGTCCTTCTTTGACCTGAGATAGACCGGAATTTTCCTGCAGTCCATGTGAATATGCCTCACCCTCCAGCCTTGAGG
This sequence comes from Lophiomys imhausi, assembly GCA_907164525.1. NCBI lineage: Eukaryota > Metazoa > Chordata > Mammalia > Rodentia > Muridae > Lophiomys > Lophiomys imhausi. The sequence continues at coordinate 1,225,816 of CAJQZJ010032083.1, forward strand.
ACTGTCCCACACACCTCGGGGGTACAGAAGAATTAGGGACAGCAGTATTCCTCCGCAGAAGTTCAGCTGGGCCCCCTGTCCTCTACACTGTCCAGTGGCCTGGCCGCTGTCTTGGAGGGTAACTTGATCCAGGTCAGCTGGTGGAGTATGAGGTAGCGTCTAGCGAGTGTCATGGTTATTTTATGAAGTCCGAAATATGATCGCTACTGTTGTCACACTTTAGCGCCCCTGACAATCCCCTCACAAATGAGAAAAGCAGAGACTCCTCATATACCTTTCCCCTGATGTCAGGAAAGCCCTGAGAACCTGCGGGGAGGAAGGAGGTGTTGCTGTCTGACCCCTGCAGGACACCCTGTGCCGGGTTTGCAGGGCATGTGAGACAGAGGAGGGCTCTCACTTTGTTCTCCCTGTGCCTGGACCTGTGAAGTCAGTCTTGCATTATAAATGCCGATCATTAGGTGGCTGGGAACAATGCTCAGTTGGCAGAGCACTGCCTGGCATACACAAAGCCCTGGTTCCATGCCTGGCACCACATAAATGAACCGTGGTAACACATGCCTGTAAAGTGGCCGAGGCGCTCAGGTGGTGGAGGCAGGAGGATCACAGTTCTGCATCAGCCTTAGCTACATGGTGAGTTAGAGGCCAGCTGAGGCTGTTTCAGAAGGAAAAAGCAATCAATGAGCATGTCAAGATGGATTCTGGATGCTTCTTCATACAGGATGGCTATGAAGCAAAGATCTCAAACTCAGATGTCTACATTAGCTAAGCTAACACAGTACAGTCAGGTGAGGCTAAGGCAAACGGGGCCACAGGAGAGACTGCAGTGTGGACTTCCAGGCCACAGGATACAGCCAAAGTTTAGTTCCAAATGACACAGTGCCAGAACCCTGAGAGAGGTCACCTTGGCTTACATGTTAACAGTCATTTCAAAAAAAAAACTTTGGAAGGGTCTGGAGCTACGGCTCAGTGGTTGAGAGCACTGGCTGCTCTTCCAAAGGACTCAGATTCAGTACTCAGCACCCACGTGGAAGCGCACTCAGCTGAGCTGGTCACTTGGCTGATACATCAGACCCTGTCTCAAAAAACAAACAGAAATACCAGCTCCGCTTCAGACTAACTGGCACATTTTTGCTCTTATCATATTTCCACAAGGACTGTGACCAAATCCACGTGGATGATGTCTCGTCTGATGACAATGGCCAGGATTTAAGGTAAGAATTTGGGCCAAGGAGTTTCCTTCCAGCTTGGGGACTTCCACATAGGTCAAACTGGACTCTTGTCTTTACCATTGAAAAGAACTTCAGGACAAGCCAAGATGGATTTTGTTTTCTTTGTTTTGTGTTAGTGTGCGCAGATGTGTTTATTCTGTGCATTGTGTGTAAAGCCAGATGTCACCTGCCTTCCTCCGTCACACTTATCTTATTTTTGACATGGGTCCTCCCAGCCTTGAGCTTACTATTTCTGCTAACTGACTGGGCCAGGAGCCCCATGGATCCTCCAGTCTCTGCCTCTCAGACACCCCAGCCCAGCACTGAGGTTACAGCTCCACACACTGCAGTTTTCATGGGTCCGAGGATCCGAACTCAGGCCCTCACACCTGCATGGCAGGCACTTTGCCCACTGAGCCATCCTCTTGGCCCCAGATTTTCAGCACAGAGTTTGATAGAGAGAGAGAGAGAGATGTTTAGGAAAAGAATAAGACTCAAAGGAGAGGCTACTGTATTGACCTTACCTCGAGATAGGTAAGTAAATAAGTTGATAGATGATACATAGATGATTGATAACTGATAGACAGATGGACAGATGGACTGAGACAGTTAAATAGATAGATAGATAGATAGATAGATAGATAGATAGATAGATAGGTTGATTGATTATTGATTGCAGAAAGATAGCTGCTGACATCTGTAAGATCTTGTGGCTGACTAAGCTGCTTCAGAAGTGTAACTTACAAGGCTTAAAGATTAACCAAAACTCAAAATTTAAGTGAAGTTTAAAAATTAAGTAGAGCTCCGTGAGCCAGTTTACTTAATCCTCTTATCTTCAAGAATTTTGTGATGAACACATTGGAGGCATATTGCTTAGGGGTAGGGATGACAGAGGAGTACTGGCATGTCAAACTCAAGGTTCTAAACACTTCGGCCCTCATAAGCACAGTTCCCTGGCGTTTGGAATTCCACGGGGCAAAGATAGAGGCTTTCTCAGGCTTGGCCACTGTGTGCAGGGGCAGTGATAGTTCCCCCAAAGAGTCTAGGGGTTCAGTCTGATGCCCAAAGACTGAATCAAGGGCCCTACTTGGCCCCAGCAAGCATGCCACCTTCTTAGGAATCTAATGAGAGCTGAAGTCCCCCCTCTCCAGACACACATCCGGACGCGTACCCTTAGTGTGGCCAAGTACCGATGGATAGCCCAAGGCCTAACATAGGCCCAGGGACTTGGATCTCCTCACACTGATGTCACCCCCTCCTCTCTCTCCAGCACATACAACTTCTCCACGGATGGTTTCCACAGCACCGCACCGGGGGCCAGCTTGTGCCTGGGTACAGGTGTGCACGGTGGTGTGGACTGGATGAGGAAACTAGCCTTCCGCTACCGCCGGGTGAAGGAGATGTACAACACCTACCGAAACAACGTGGGTGGTGAGTGACCAATGAGAGGGAAGAGACCAGGGAGTGCATGGGACTGAGTTGGGTACTCTGGACTCTGCGTTGGAAGGTTCTGGCGGATTTATGAATATAAGAATACCAGTGGGCTCTTTGGTTTGAGGTGTGTGTGTTGTGTGTGTGTGTGTGTGTGTTCGTGTGTGTGTACACATGTACATGTAGGTACATGTGTCATGTGGAGGCTGGTGTCCAATACCTTCCTTATCACTCTCTACCTTGTTTTTTGAGATAGGGTCTCCCACTGAACCTGGGCTTACTGTGAGGCTCGGCTGGCTGGCCAGTGAGCCCCAGAGACCCTCTTGTCTCAGCTTCTCCATCACTGGGATTATAAGCTGGTACTTTTTACATGATGCTGGGGATCCACACCACGGTCCTAATGTTTGTACAGTGAGCACGTCAGCTACCAAGCCATCTCCCTAGTCCTGGTTTGGCATTTGACGCATAACCTCTCTCTGTAGACAGGCTGAACCTTGAACTCACAGCGATCTTTCTGCCTTGGCCTCCCAAAGGTTGTGGTTACAATGTCTACCAACCACTGGCAGCTGCCTTGAAGTACCCAGTAAGTGATACATTTTGTCTTAGAACACTGCGTCTTCATGGAGTCCTCTTAACACAACCATAGCCACTCTGATGGCAGACTACATGTGCTCCTAGGAGAATACAGATTCCTGGCCCCACCCCCACCATCTGTCAAGGCTCCTGCTTGGAGAAGGTCATGGTCCCTCCAAGCCATGCTGGGTGAGCAGTTTGAGGACCAAGTGCTGTCCCTGGAACAGCTACCTGAAGCTGATTACAAATGCATACCTGGACTGGCTCAGGGCACAGGGCAGCATTATGTCCCAGTGAAGTCACCCTCTCCAACACAAGCTGGCTCAACACCAAGCATGTGCCACCCTGTCCCCAAAGATGGCCCTATGGTATCCTACAAGTCTCTCCTGGCCCTGTCTTGTTAGAGTAGACAGTTTGGAGGCTAAGCAGACATCAAACACATGATAACAAAGCTGTTGGTGGTGGTGGTGTATTGTTTTGTTTTGAAGACAGGGTTTCTCTATGAAGTAACCCTGGCTGTCCTGGAACTCACTCTGTACAACAGGCTGGCCTCAAACTCATGGAAATCTGCCTGCCTCTGCCTCCTGAGCTGAGGAATTAAAGGCATGCACCACCATGCCCCCCAGTTCATGATCATAAAATGAAGCCCTGGGAAGAAGAGGTCCATGTGTTGAGAAAGGCTACACTGCAGGGACTTGGCCCTCGATGCTGGGTAGAGGACTTATCTGGGTAAAAGATGAGGAAGATAAGAAGAGAATGGTTCAGGATCTGTAATGGAACACGCAAAGGTCCAGAAGCAGGCACACACCTGTACTTCAGTGAACGAGGAAAGCCCTGAGGCTGGAACAGAGAGACACTAGAGCCCTGGCAGGGAGGTGAGACTGGCAGCTGAGACAGGATAGTCCGGAGACTCTGAACTTTATTTTAAGGAGGCCGAAGGCTAGCTGAGAAAGACAATTCAGAAACATCGTGGGAGTCAGCTGTCATTCTCTCTCCGTTATTTCCTCCTGTGTTAAGCAGGCGTGTCAACCACTTGCAGGGTCTCTTCATCTAAAAGGCAGAGTAAAATTAGTGCCCACCTCTTGGGCTTCTGTGAGGACGAAAGAAAGGGAGTCACATTAAAAGCACATCCTCAGGCTGGAGAGATGGCTCAGCAGTTAAGAGCACTGGCTGCTTCTCCAGAGGTCCTGAGTTCAATTCCCAGCAACCACATGGTGGCTCATAACCATCTATAATGAGATCTGGTGCCCTCTTCTGGCCTACAGGCATACATGCAGACAGAATACTGTGTACATAATAAATAAACAAATAAATAAATCTTAAAAAAAGCACATCCTCTGTGCATAGTAAGATCCCAGCAAAGTTGAGCATTAGTATCTTCTGCTCTGTCTTTGTGTCCATCTTAATGGCTTGAACCCAGTGCCTGTTACGATACCAAACACATAGAAGACAGTCTTGAAATATTGGATAAATGAGTGGATGGTGGATGGTGGATGGTGGATGGTGGATGGGAGGGTGGATGGGTGGATGGGAGGAGGGTGGATGGGTGGATGGGAGATGAGTGGATGGGAGGGTGGATAGATGGGTAGATAGGTGGGTGTATGGTTAGACTGATGGATGAATGGATAATAAGCAGATAGGTGCATAAATGAATGGGTAGGTGGGTTAGATGAACAGATGTGTGTGTGGATGGGTGGGTGGGTGGATGGATGAATCATTTGTGATCTGAAGATAAAGAGGAGCAGCTAAATTGAGTTGACTTTGAGTACCTCTGACTCGAGCTCCCTAATTCTCCTCAGCTCTTTCTAACATGAGGATCTCCTCTTTGTTCCCTTTACTGCAGGCTTGATAGGTGCTCCCAAACGAGAGACGTGGCTGCAGCTGCGTGCTGAGCTGGAGGCCCTGACTGACCTCTGGCTCACCCACTCCCTGAAGGCCCTCAACCTCATCAACTCTCGGCAAGTGGCCACCCCTCACCCATGCACAGGGCAAGTGGAGGGGAACTTCCTAACTCTCACTCATGTGCTTTCCCAGTGTGGGCAGGAGCTTAACTCTTCAAGGCCCAGTGGACACCTATGGGAGTAGCTGAGATCTTGCTATAGTAGCCTTCCAGGTTCAGAACTTTCAAAAGATTAGAATTGGCCTGTGCCATCCTGTGGAACCCAGTCGTCACCTGTCCAAACAGTCCCACACTTGTTCTTGTCACATGACCTGGAACCTTGTAGCTAATAAGCTTGCCAGCTCTTGCAATAAATTCTTGCTTCTAAGTAAGGAAGGAAGTTGATCGTAGTAGGCACACTGTTAATCCCAGCACTCAGGAGTCAGAGGCAGGAGGATCTCTGTGAGCTAGATGTCATCCTTGTCCACATGACAAGTTCTAGACCATCCAGAGCGTCACAGTAAAACCCTGTCTCAAAAACATGTAAATATAAATGAATGGATAAGGAAGGAGTCCCTACACTGCACACCAATGTCAGGCAGCCTCAGGCCAGAAGCAGCTACAGTATCCCTGGGCACCACCCCACCTGAAGGTAGCCCAGCCATCCCACAGAATGTGCCTCCCCCTCCCCCCCCCCAGATCCCACAGACAGACACCAGCCCCTGCCTCGATCCTGCCCAAACTCACTCATGACACCAGGACTGGCCTGGCAATACCTTTGGGACTGACATAAAGTTGCCTTTGTCCCCAGACCCAACTGTGTCAATGTGTTGGTCACCACCACACAACTGATCCCTGCACTGGCCAAGGTCCTGCTGTATGGCCTGGGCAATGTGTTCCCCATCGAGAACATCTACAGCGCGACCAAGACAGGTAAGGTGGGCGGCGGTTGGAACCTCAAACAACACAGGCCTCCCAAGAATATAACTTTGAGCACAGGGCTGGAGTGAGAAGAATCAATGGCCCTGTTGGCTCTCAGCTCCTTGCTGAATGAGTTCCTTGAAAATTTTAAGGAATGGTGTCTTTCTTTTTCTTGTGGGGAGGCTCATTTTTTTCATTCTTACATCCCACATGTACACAGGAATAAAAGGTAAACCTAGGTCCGGAGAGATTGCCTAGTAGGTAGAGTGCTAAATGCGTATCATGAGGACCTGAGTTTAGATCCCCTCACTTAAAAGGTGAGTTTAGATCACTCACTTTAAAAACCTGGTCATGGCTACGTGTGGTGGCGCACGACTTTGATCCCAACACTTAGGAAGAAGAGGCCAGCCTGGCCTACATAGTGAGTTCCAGGCCAGCCAACGTTATATGGTGAGACCCTATCTCAAGGGAAGAAAAAAAAAAAAAAAACAAAGCTAGGCAGGCTATACATGTTTTTAACCCCAGCACTGAGCAGGCCCAGACAGACAGCCTAGAGGAACTGGAAAGCTCCAAGTTCAGGGAGAGACCCTGTCTCAAACAACAAAGGTAGAGAGAGATATAGGAAGACAGCTGGCATTGACCTCTTGCCTCCACAGCACCTGCATGGGCAAGTGCACACGAACACACATACATACATGCATACACCACACACACAGGGCAAGTGTACATGAACATATATGCTTACGCCACACACACTCTCACAAATTCTCATTAGTTGAGATGGTTTTATTTTAGTTATTTTTAAACTGCACTCTTTTATTTTGTGTGTGTGAGTGTGATGTATGTGTGTGTGATGTATGTGCACATGTATGTGTTCATGGACATGCACATGCCTGCATATGCAGAGGGCAGAGGACATCAGAGAGCCTCCTTTAGCACTCCTCCCTCTTACTCCATTTTGAATCAGAGTGTCTCCCTGAACCTGAGCCTTGAATCTATTTGCTTATTATTTTTTTAGGCTAGGCTGGCAGCCAGAAAATCTTAGCTATCCTGTCTGCATGAAGGAGTGTGTATGCGTGCACATGCAAACACTAGTGCATATGTGTGTGTGTGCGTGTGTGTGTGTGTGTGTTTGTGTGTGTGTGCATGTGTGTGCACAGGAACCATGCCTGGTTTGTTACATAGGTGCTGGGATCTGAATTCAGGTCTTCATACTTACACAGCAAGCATTCTTACCAGCTAAGTCATTTTTCCTTCTTTAATTTTTCATTGTGTCAAAGTAACAATATAATTATTTTCTGTGGTTCTGGACATTGAACCCAGGGCCTTGTTCACTCTAAACAAAAGTTCTATTACTGAGCTTCATCCCCAGCCCTATTTTACTTTGAGATAGGTTCTCACTAAGTTGTCTATGCTGGCTTTGCACCCACTTATACCCCAGGCAGACGTTCAACTTGGGGTTCTCCTGTTTCAGCAGCACTACTACACTTGGCTGCAGTTTAAAAATTTCTACCATTGTTCATTTGGGGTCTGGGTTACCCCAGCAGTACTAGGGGATGAATACAGGATAGCTAGTCTTCTATTAGCTTGCATTGCCAAGGCCCAAAGAGTAGCACTGTAGACGGGGGCCCGCTCAGCCTCTTCCTGGGGACAAGCTGCTCAATTTGTCTGGGTGGCCGGAGTTGGCCACCTTTCTGTGAGACTAATGACAGTGCTGAACTGGCTGGGGGATGCATGGAAGGGTGGCAGTGGCTGCCCTGGAGAGCTGCCACCTATACTGTTCCACTCCTTCTGGGATCTCCCAGCTGTGGTCTCCTTCCTTCTTCTCATATCCATGCAGGTAAAGAGAGCTGCTTCGAGAGAATCATGCAGAGATTTGGCCGAAAAGCCGTCTACATTGTGATAGGTGACGGGGTGGAAGAAGAGCAAGGAGCCAAAAAGGTATCAGGACGTCTGTGCACCATGCTTTCAGCTCTTTCCCAGCCTGCCTTGCACCTTGCCAGGGGCTCTGTTCTCCAAGGCTGCTTATGTTTGCAGATCCTAGAAGTATCCTGAGTAATTTCCTCCTGCAAATCCCCCTTGTGGCCCTGGCCACTGCCCCTGGCAGCCTGGCCCAGTTCTGGACCCCAGGGATACTGTGGACCAGTAGGGCCAGAGCACGTGTGGGCATTTTATTTCATGCTGGGGGGTGGGGAGGGGGAGTAGCAGGTTCCAAGACTGCTTCCCTGCTAATAAAGGCAGCATTAGGCTAATGAAAAGACAATCCCACATTTGTGATCTCAGCCTCCAACAGAGCACAGGGGCCTCTTGGAGAAGAAACAGCTGCTGGGACCCTGGATCTGGCCCTGTCAACAGCACCCCAGAGAGCACCCACCCCCAGGCCAGGCCAGCTCCCAGTTAATGTCAAGAAGCTTAATTCAGGGACCTGCTTTTTCCCTTTGTTCCTATTTAACACATCCCATGGAAATTCGAATGTGTTTAGGGTCCCAGTGGGAAATCTCAGAAGAGGCAAGGCCCCTAGGAGGCCACCCTGCAGTTCTCTGGCTAACAAAATGACTTCAGTCCTGGCCCTCCCACCTCAGCTAGGTCCCCTGGCCTATGGCCCAGTGCTGCCACATTCTGAGGGCTGTATTAGCTGAGCATCTACTTTATGCTTCCCACCATCCTAGGCCCAAGATCCTGCCCTCACCACTCAGCCAGCATATAGCCTGGACCAGGAAGCCCAACATGCATGGCAGGGGTTGGCAGGAGCTTGTGGGTAAATGAAGCAGAGAATGGCAATGGAGGTTAGTGGGGTGAGGGGGAAAAAGGTCAAGTCGGGCCTCACTGAGAAAAGAGCAAAGACAGGACGGCATGTGAGCCAAGGCAGCAGCAGGAAGAAAGTGTTCTGAGAGGAAGTGAGCTGAGTATCTGCAGGCTAGAGGCAGCAGGCAAAGGTGCTACCACAGTGGGTCGGGACAGAGTGGCCAGAGGGGAGGGAGACCAAATCTATCTTTGTAACTTTAAATGTACCAAACAGTCCCAGGGAGGTGGCTCAGATGTTAAAGTGCCTGCTGGGTGAACATGGGGCCTGAGTTCAGATCTTCTGTGCCTTATGTAAAAAGTAGTGGAAGCCGGGCGGTGGTGGTGCACGCCTTTAATCCCAGCACTTGGGAGGCAGAGGCAGGCGGATCTCTGTGAGTTCGAGGCCAGCCTGGTCTACAAAGTGAGTCCAGGACAGCCAGAGCTGTTATACAGAGAAACCCTGTCCCAAAAAACCAAAAAAAAAAAAAGTAGTGGAGTGCCGGGCGGTGGTGGCGCACGCCTTTAATCCCAGCACTTGAGAGGGCAGAGGCAGGTGGATCTTTGCGAGTTCGAGGCCAGCCTGGTCTACAAAGTGAGTCCAGAACAGCCAGGGCTACACAGAGAAACCCTGTCTCGAAAAAACAAAAAACAAAACAAAACAAAAGTAGTGGGGAGGGGGTGGGTAGAGAAAGGTGGATCTCAGTCTAGACAAGCTCTGGCTTCAATGAGAGACCCTGACTCAAAACAAGAGAGGAAGACAGTAGACATCTTCACTGGCCCAGGAACACCCTTCCTGGGACACCCTCCCCTTCAGCCACCAGCAGAGCAGGAAACCCTCATTCACCCTTGAAGGCCTGAGACAAACCTTCCCATTCTCTGGGCCACTCCCACCCACTTACTGCCACCCAAACAGAGGCTGCCTGGCTCTACTTCCTGTATGATGGTCTGCTAACGTCTGCCTGAGGGCTCTGCTGCACCCTGAGGCAGCAGAGAGTTCAGGCCTCACTGAGGTTGCTGGGCACACAGGGGCCTGCCGATGTGGTCTGGGACCCTCCAGGATGGCCGGGCGACTGGTTTGAACACATATAACTGGCTGCTTTCTGTCATAGCACAACATGCCTTTCTGGAGGATATCTTGCCACGCTGACTTGGAGGCTCTGAGGCACGCCCTGGAACTGGAGTATTTATAGCAGTGACAATGGCAGCCACCACCTGCCACCCACCACCTGGGCCCCTGTCATCTCACCGCACGAGAGCCCAAAACACCAGAAACTGGGTAGGGGCCCTATACCCAGGGGACACCTCCCATGGCCATCTCAGAAGTGTCCTCTTCCCTCACAGACAGCGAGCCGGACTGTGCTGTGGAACCCAGAGACACAAGTGAGGGAGTGTCGGCTCTGGAGGGCACCAGGGCGGCTCGCCTTGTTCTCTTTTTTTAATTTATGGACTGATCACGTTACTCACATTACCCACTGACCCCTGTGCTGTGGGTTCGTGGCTGTTGGTCTGGTTGGGGGTTCTAAACTGCCTGTGGGGTAGTGAGTACCCAGTTCTGTGCTTCAGGGACAATCATTCTCTGGGCTTTGGTGAGGGAGGCGATCTAGGGCGGTGGGGAAGCCTGTTGCGTACTTTTTTATTTTCCAAGCCCTTCCCTGATGTCATGTGGACAGTGTGCGTGCCTTATGCCGCCATCTTGTTTTGTAGGAAAAGGGGGACTGTGGGAAGGAAGAAGTACTTGGTGATGGTGGTAAAAGGCATTAAATAAAACCACGTTTACATTTAAGTTGGAAGAGTGTGGCAACCCTCACCCATTGTCTCAGCTTCCTCGTGTTAGCATCTTCACGCTGCAAAATAATAAAATCCAATTTGAACTTGAACTGGTTTCGGTGAAGCGGGGAGGAGGCCTCGGCTGTAATACACAGAACCTGCATCTCCTCTGCCAAATCTAGTCAAGCTCTTCCCGGGAAACTGGATATAGGGATATTGACAATTAAAACAGAACAAAACACACAGCTGTCACCTCAAAGGTCACAAGAGATAGTTTACTTCGCAGCCAAAAAGAGTGGCCACCGCCCAGGAGTACTGGAGGTCACCCGGAGTTCCATGCTCCAGCCTGGTGACAATTCATGAGGACTTGTAACAACAGAACAGAGGCAGCCATAAACTCTGACAATTTTTAAAGATGACTCGGGGGAGCATCAGGTGGGAGGGTTACAGCAGATCTAGGTGGCCTCTGCTGCTGGCCGCAGATGCTGCCTGATGTGCGTAGCTTTCAGGTTGGTGAAAGCCAGTGGTCTGTTAATACATTCTAAGAGGTTCCAACTGTGGGTCACAAAGACGGTCAGACGCAGTTGGGAAAGCAAGAAATGGCCGTTGAGGGGGTTAGAGATACCCCAAAATAAATGGTGATTAGGCTCTGGACCTGCAATATTCCAACCCCTCCACAATCACTTAAATTCTAATCCATGAGACGCCTTTAAAGAAGGCTCCTTATCAAATACAACTTCTTTCCAGGAACTCTGGTTCACCTGGCTGGGTTTGCTCATGGACAGCCAGCTGAGTGGCTTGTCTCCCCCAGGGAAGCCACCAGCAATGGTGAGTGAGCTCCTGCCAAACAAACTGGGAAAAAAAGCAGGGAGCTGCCAAATGCTCACCAGTGATGCCAGGATCTGTCTAGTCGTGGGACTTAGCTTTGAGGAGGACAGGAAATAGGCTAAGGAGCCAGCATAAGGGGCAGGAAGGACAGCAGAGAGGCGCGGAGGACACTGTGAGCATGTCACTGCACAGGACCAAGTCTGTCTGACTGACGCTGAGCAGAGACACACGGGCTCCTTCTCTGTGCAGGCAAAATCCATGGTCCTTACCGCATATTTCAATAGACAAAGGAAGGTACGGATGACAGCGGTCCTGTAAGATCACATATCCTGTGTTGTAGCTTCAGCTACACACTTGGAGTCTTGGAGACCTGGGAAGGAAGAACCTCCGTGGAAGAACTGAATAGATCAGAATGGCCATAGGCAAGTGTGTGAGGCCTTTTCTGCATCGCTAATTGATGTAGGAGCCATCCCTAGGCAGGTGGGCCTGGGCTGGATAAGAAAGGGAGCTGAGCAAGCCAGGGAGAGTAAACCAGTGAGCTAGTTCCTCCATGGCCTCCACTTCAGTTCCTGCATCCAGGTTCCTGCCTTGGTTTCCCTCGGTGATGGACTATGACCTGGAAGTGTAACCCAAATAAACCTTTTCCTTGTGTAAGTTGCTCTTGGTCGGTGTTTCAGAACAGTAGCAGAAAGCTAACTAGAACACCGTCGTAGCCACATGATGAGAATCACTTAATGGCACACTGCTCAGACTTCATCCGCAAGTGACAGCTGAGATGGTCCAGTGGGTGCTCAGGCAGGTTGTGGCGTTGGACAAGTGTATGAAAGATGGCTAGGTAGTTGGGTCAGGAGTGAGTACATCATGTTCAGGTGAACGGATACTTGAGCAATTGGAAGACAGATAGATGGATCGGTACCTACGCTGGGTGATGAGCTGGATGGCTGGGTAGATCGTGGGTGCATAGATGAAAGACAGGTTAGGTGGGTAATTGACCAGTGATCATGTGGTGAAATGAATGAATGGACAATGGTTGGGATGAGTGGGTGGAGGAGTGGAGAACGAGTGATTAACAGGCAGCTTTGGAAGAAGTGTTGGTCACTTTCCTTACTGCTGGCACAAAATGAATGACAAAAACAATCTGAGGAAGGGAAGGTGTATTTCTGTTCACAGGTAGAAGGTACAGTCCACTGTGGAGGGGAAGACATGGCAGCAGGAGCTTGAAGCAGCTGGTCACATGGCATCCACTCAGGAAGGCAGAGAGAGATGAACGCTGGCGCTTGGCTCACTTTTTGCTTTGTATGTAGTTTGGAACCCCATCCCGTGGGATAATACTGCCCATATTTATGGTGCTTCTTCTGTCTCAGTTAGGGTTTCTAAAACACCATGACCTTTTAAAAGCAACCTGGGGAGGAGGAGGAGGAGGATTCACTTCGGCTTACAACTCTCAGGTCTCCATCACTGGAGGAAATCAGAGCAGGAACTCAAGGCAGGAACCTGGAGGGAGGAGCTGATGCAGAGGCCATGGAGGGGCGCTGCTTACTGGCTTGCTTCCTCCTGGCTTGCCCAGCCTGCTTTCTTACAGCACCCAGGACCACCAGCTCAGGGGTGGCTCGTCCCACAGTGAGGTTGACCCTCCCACATCAATCAAGAAAATACACCAGTCTTGCCCACAGACCAATCTGTGGGGGCATTTTCTCCACTGAGGTTCCCTCTTCTCAAACAACTCTAGCTTGGGTCAAGTTGACGAATAAAAAGTAACGAGGACATCTTCCCACCTCAGTTAACCTAATCTAGAGAGTTCCCCCACAGACACTCCCAGAGGTGTGTCTCCATGGAGACACTGAACCCTAGCGAGCTGACAACATTAACCATCACAGAAGGGTGACTGGGAGGAGTGACCGGTGGCTGTCGGGTGGCTGAGGGCCATGCAATGACAGCCGGTACACAGATGTAAGGTAGCTTATGGGTCAGACAGACAGGTAAATGGAAGCAGAGTGTAAGAAATGCGTACAGTCCAGTGATGTGGAGTGCGGTCAGACAGACAGTGCAGGTATAATCAATCCCTAACGTCTTAGTGTCTGCTCTGTTTCCCAACACTCCACCAGCCTGGGTTTCTCCAGGATAGTGGAAAGACATGATTGGCTGAACTGGCTTCCTTTAGGACCGAGCAGAGACCGGAGCCAACCTGGCCTGGGAATCTGCATCATGTTTATTCAGGGACTCCTGTGTACCAAGGGCATCCCACCCTTCTACACACATACCTCAGGCCATTATGACCTAGCAGTTCACATCCTGCAGCCACCACACTTACATGCAGGGAACTTCTGTTTAGAATTGAACGGTGGGGGGGGGGGGGGGGGCTGCAGAGATGGCTCAGTGGCTAAGAGCACTGACTGCTCTTCCAGAAGACCGGGATTCAATTCCCCGCACCCACATGGCAGCTCACAACTGTCTGTGACTCCGGTTCCAGAGCTTCTGATACCCTCATACATACAGTTGAAAACACCAGTGAACATATAAAAAATAATAATTATACACAGAGTTGAGCAAGGAGCAAATCATTTATACACATGAATTTTTTTTTGTCTTTCATTAGAAAAATTCATAGAGGGGACTGAAGAGATAGCACAGCAGTTAAGAGTGCTTACTGCTCCAGAGAACCGGAGTTTGGTTCCCAGCACCCACACTGGGCAGCTTACAACCACCTGTAACTCCAGCTCCCAGGGATCTGATGCCCTCCACGGGTACCTGCACATACATGGCAGCATTCATGTCGACATACCCATACACACAAATAAAAAATATTTTTAAAAAAATATGAGTCAAATTTTAACCTAACAGAGTAAGGTTAAGGAGAGAGGATGATCTTACCCCCAGTCTTGTTACTTTTCTGTCATGATGGCTTCTGTCAGGCTGCTCTGACAGAGGGAGTCCACAGTCTCAAAAGCAAGCATTTACGGTTGGAAGTCTAGGTGACTCAGGGTGACTATGGGCAAGGGTAGTATCCTTCCCATCTCTGTGTATGTCAGAGATCCTGATGGAGACAGAGCACTTAGGAATGCTGGGAAGGGGTGGCTGGGTGGGTGAATTGATTGATGGATGGTTGGGTGGATAGTTAGGTATGTGGATGGAGGATGGATGGATGGGTGGGTAGGTGGGTGGTAGATAGATGAATGGGAGATGATCAGATGAATGGATGATGGAGATCTGAGTTAGGTCTAACCCTGACCCTGACTCTGACAGTTGACAGGATCCTATGCACAGCCTCTTGAAAGAAATGGCAATACCTGTTCACATAGAGAGGAGTCCCAGTCCTGGGGCAAGCTCCTGAAATCTTCTTGTTGGATGAAATTTAGTTTATTTTAGAGTGTTTACATATTTATCATTTTTATTTTTGAGACAGTCTCACTACATATCCCTAGCTGCCCTGATCTGTGTAGACTAGGCTGGCCTCAAACTCAGGGATCCACCTGTCTCTGCCTCCCTAATGCAGGGACTAAAAGTGTGCCACCATGTCCAGCTTAAGTTTTTGTTTTTGAAATAGGGTCTCACTATGTAGCCCAGACTGGCCTTGAACTCCCAACAATCCTCCTGCCTCAGTCTCCAAAGAGCTGGGATTATAGACATGTGCCTCCATACCTGGCTCAAAAGATTTTAGCTTTTAGTACAAGACATGGCTCTGATTCCTGAAAGCTAGAGGCTACTGTCCTCACCAGTCTAGGGTGGCGGAGTGGCGGGAAGAATTGGGATCACATGCAGTACATGTGGGTAGATGACCTAGAGTGGAGGGGTCTGTGGGCTGGTTGCTCAGATAGAAGAATGGAGGCCAGAGAAATCATTGTAAGGAAGGAAGTGACAGCATTAAAACCCACGGGGGTGGCAGCCTGGTCTACAAAGGGAGTCCAGGACAGTCAAGGACACACAGAGAACCCCTGTCTCGAAAACCTAAAAAAAAAAAAAAAAAATCCACAGGCGTGGGACAAAGGGACCTTAGGGGAATGCTGAGGGGGGCCAAGACAGAGGGACACATGGAGCGCAGTTGCCCTTAGGTTGGGGATTTCATTTTAAATCTCTTTAAAAGCCTTGGGAGGATGCAGGCGGGACACCATGTAGTCTGACTGATGCTTTCGACACACCCTGGTTTGAAGGGGCTAATGGTGGCTTGGTCACATTGCCTGGTCACAGGGCTCCTTCCTGGATTTCAATTTTTGTTATTAGGTTTTCCATTTTACGAGCAACATAAACTTTATGACACAAATCTCAAATCTCACCATCATGGTGTATTTACACGATTCCACTGGGGTGGTTACGTCCCACAGACAGATCAAAACAGAATGGAGTCCAGAAGGCCCGTCTGCTCCTGCCACCTATGTGCTATAACCTCCGCTGCACTAGTTTCTGTCTCTGGGCCTGGTGCAGAACATGGACTCAAACAGAATGCCGCTTGGCGCCCAGCTTCCTTCATGTGGAATGTTCAGAGGTGCGATGATATGGTAGCTCAGACCTGAAGCTCGTTCTGACGAAAACATGGTCTTGAATTAGGGGATCTGGACCTGTTCAGTATGTTGACATTTCCCTGTAACTCGGGAGGCAGGGGCACAAGGATCATGAGTTTAAGGCCATCCAGGACTACTTAGGGAGACCTTGTTTGAAACAAAAAAAAAAATTAAGAGGGCTGGGCATGATGACACACACCTTTAATCTCAGCACTTGGGAGGCAGAGGCAGGCAGATCTCTGTGAGTTCGAGGCCAGCCTGGTCTACAAAGTGAGTCCAGGATAGCCAGGGCTACACAGAGAAACCTTGTCTCCAAAAACCAAAAAAAAAAAAAAAAAAAGATGACAGATAGATGATAAAGTTATAGACTGGTTGATGACTAACAGATGTAGATAGATAGATAGATAGATAGATAGATAGATAGATAGATAGATAG
>CAJQZJ010032083.1:1246053-1256828 GCA_907164525.1 Lophiomys imhausi
GCCAAGGGTGACTCTTGAAGTTGTGATTCTCCTGCCTCCACCTCCCAAGTGCTGGCTGGGACTACAGGTGTGTGCCACCATGCCTAGTTTTATGAAGTGCTGGGAATCAAACTCGGGGCCTTGAGCACACCAGGAAAGCACCCTACCAACTGAGCCATATTCTCAGCCCTCAGATTCACAGTTTTATAAAACCCACTATTTTCCTATCCACCAGTAGGCACGTCAAGTCTTCAAGTCTTTTCCTCTGTGCAAGGCTTAGGGAGTTGGGGGTGGGAGGCAAAGGAGAAGGCCTCGAAGCTGCTTTCTGAGGGTAGCCCTTAACAATCCTTTTAACACCTGGGGACACAAGTGGAAATAGTGACAACCCTCACAACTCACACCCAACTGGGACACACACCCGAGCATATACATCTATATACATGCATATGCTCATATACAGGCACCACATATGTAGGCATGTGTGAGCCCCAGGCCAGAGATATGGGAAACGTCAGCCTTCTAAGATGGACCTTCTGGTCTAGGGTCAGAGGGTGATCAGTACTTGTTGTTTCTGAGTGGCCTCTGGGTGGCATTAGCACTGGCTGCTGGCAACACACTCACAGAGCCCCAGCTCAGGAAGACCTGCAGCTACCCTGGCTGGTAAGAAAGTGCCTGCCCAGGCCACCCCTGGAGGGTGCCTGGGACCACAGGGGGACCTTCCTCGTGTGTTTGGGCACTCAAACCCGACACAGTCACACCCTGGCCCATGGGGGATTATCACGACTGTTTTGCCAAAACAGTTTAATTTTTTAAAAGGTGAAGAATCAAAAAATCGGGGCATTAAAAGGAGAGAACCCAGAAGATCGTAACCGCGAGAGACCACTGGCTCAGTCACGAAGAAACGCCATCATCAAAAAAGATATTTAAGTTTAATACAAATTTTATACAAAGAAAATGTGAAAAAATACTCCCATATGCTAAAAGCAATTATGCTTCCCAAATAAGGCCAGCTAGGCTAGATTGTTTTTTGTTTGTTTGTTTTGTTTTGTTTTTTTGACAACTGCAATTCACAAATGTTCTTTCTCTCCGGTTTTCTTCTAGCATTTCTTCTTCTTCTTTCTTCTCTAGTAGGGGGTAGGGGGTAAACTAGCTGGACAATGCACAGCTTGCATTCTCTTATCAACAATGAAGAGAAAGTAAACAAAGACTAAAATGTACAACGGAATGTACTGGAATGGTACACAATTAATTTTTCTCATATACACACACATCACCTTTTGCTTCGGTCGATGCTTGTCTTAAACAACATACGAAATGGAACTACAGCAGACGTAGCGTTAACGGACAGCATGACAGGTCCTGGCTTTCTCTCACACTGCCTGTGTTTCATGCTTACATAAAAACGTAGAACTCCAGCATATAAATAATACATACATGCTCCATCCCCAGGCTCACATGTCCTCATCGTGCACCTTGCCTTGAGTCCTTGCTTTTGAGAAGCTCATCTCTTCACAGATCTGTGTGAGTCTTTATGGAAAAACCTCAGCAGAGAGAAGTCTCCCAACATGAATGCCGCCTACATTCACGACAGCAAGTTGGCGTGGACCTTCTGTAAACAGGAGGCCGCTTTGCCTTTTCAGGAACCATAGCTGAAAACACAGCAGACACACACACTTCTCTGTGTCCTTCGAGCCCAGCAAGCTTGTGTTTCATAACATCGTCTTGTAGGGTCTGTGAGGGGCCGATGGCTTGGTGTGATGGGTCCAGGACAGCACAGCCTGAGAGCCCCAATCATGGTGTGCTGCCGAGTGACAGTGGTTCCCTCCCTCCCCTGGGTATCCAAGGACAAGGACCTGTCTGAGAATAGCAATCCCTGGGCCCAGCCCTGACACCACAGTGAGGCCAGAGGGCTAAGCTAGCCCTCTGGATTATCAAAACATTCTTTTTGTTGTAGATTTCTTATATATAACTTGTTTTTGTTTTCTTTCTTTTTCTTTTTTTTTTTTTTATAAGTTAAGGTCAGTATAGATATGAAAAAGGAAGGTAGGCTAGGTCAGTGACATCACAAAGTGTACCTAATTACACCTAAAGTGTTTGGCTCACAAAGTCGAGCAGTCCCAGCCAAGGCTGAAGCTGGGATGGAGTCAAGTTCGCTGCCCATAGGCAGAGCCTGAGTGGTGGAATTCTAAAGGTGGCAGGTCTCCAGTTTCTGCTGCTTCCTGTTGTTTGGGTTGTTTTCCCCCACAGGAAGGTATTCTGGCTTACAATGCACCCCTAGTCCCAGAAGGTGTCTAGCCGAGACTCCCGAGACTCTTTGGGAATGAGGTTCTTCGTACTGGTCCCTCCACTGTGCTCGGAGCGGGCTGACCCTCGCTTCTCCTCGCTGCTGCTCCACAAACCCGTCTTGCTGCTCCGGGAATGGTCTGTTGAGGAAAGGTAACAAGTTCAACTTCCCTGCCTACCTGACCTCTCCCAGCTGGGAGCCACCTTCCTTCCCTTCAGCTGGACAACACCCATGGTTCCTGCCACTGCTACCACTGAGGTCCCCCGGCTGCAGGTGTACAGAGCAGAGGGAGGACAGCTGAGTTTCAGGCTTAAACTACAGCTAACCAGAAGATGATCAGGGTGTCATCCTTGCTGAGAATGAAGGCGGGTGAGTGATGGTGTCCCCATTGATGGGGAGCCCTTATCCTTATGAAGCGACATGGGGGCCAGGCACTTTGCCTCTGACCTTGGCTCTTGGAGAAAGACCCTCAGAATCTGACATGCGGTCTCCTCATGTTAACAGAGCTCCTAATTTATAAGGCTCACATCCAAGCCAGGAAGAGATTGTAAAAGAGAAGAAAAAAGGACCCGATGAGATGGCCAAGCCCACATGGACACAGAGCCCCTGGACTCTCAGTGAGGACCATGTTAGGGGTTGGATGACACCAACTGACACCTGGGCTGGCTTCAAGAACCCACAGGCACCAAGCTAGGTAGTGGCTGAGGAAGCAAAGAGGAAGTTAAAAGAAGAACCACGGAAGCTATCTCAGAAGAGGACAATAGCCCTAAACTGTGGGCACCACTGGTGACGAGATGATAGCCTTAATGGCCAGCCCTTTGCTGCTTAGACCATTTAGTAAGTTCCCAGATTTTCTAACTCTCCTGAGCTGCGGAGGGTCAAGCTTACAGATGGAACGGGGCCAGTGAGGAAGGGCCGCGGCTGGCCCTCTGGGACTGTAGTTCTTAATTCTTACTACCTGTCACGAAGTACTGCCAGAGAGAATGCTCCGGTTGCTTTTAAGTTCAGCCAGAAGGGGGCAGTGTTCTACCAGGACAATCGGGGTTCCAAACCGTCCTCTAGGTACAATCCTAAACCTGGCAGTTACACTCTAATCTTCTAGAAGGTCTTTGAGGGGATGACATGGCTGTAGTCACACATCACCAAGTTCTTCCGACTCTGGGAAGAGCCAAGACCAGTGGGGACACTAAAGGAACAGAACTCGAGATCCCAGGGTCTGTAGGCCTGAGCCTCAAGTGGACTGGACCCAGGTTGCTGGTTAACATGGCCGATTGTGGCAGGGGAGACGCAGTATCCATCTAAGACAAAAACAAAGGCTCTGAAAAGCCAAACCCTATGGCATCCTACAGCAGTTTTCAAAGGCAGTGAGAGGAATAGACAAGAAGACTGACGGCAAAAGTCGAGGAAGACTCCACTCCAAGTATAGAACACACCCACATAGACACACACAGACACACAAAACAAGGCTTCTGCATGCCAGGAATGACTCCCCAGCAGTTCCCCTGAGACAAGGTCATACTTACACTTCTGGGCTGGGTAGTTGGGGTGCGGCTGGTGATCTGTAGTGGTTGGGGTATAGGCAGGTTGCTTGTCACATCTCTTGCTAACTGAAGAGAGCACAAGGAGCCTTAGAGTCCATCACAACTCAAATTCCACACAACCCCAGGGGCTGACACCCACGGTCACCGACAGGCTAGCTGTTCCTTGATGTGAGCCACTCAGGTGACTGGGACTTTTAAAAAAATGTGTGTAAACCACAAACAGGGCTGCTGGACGCAGCACCACACATCACAGGGAGGAAAGTGGACGGACGTACAGGGACATAAAAGCAACCCCACACTTTGCAAGCCACAAGTCCTCAGGGTACTGAAAGCAAAATGTTCCGAACCATAAGCTCTGCCAAGAGCCTGAATCTAGCAGGGAAACTGAGGCTGGACTGAGGCACACTAGGTTTGGCAGGCACCACACAGCAGAGCAGAGAACAGACTGTGAGGAACAGGAAGGCTGGCAAAGGTGCCACACTGAGGATGGCAGAGGATGGCAACTGGGAGGGACCAGATGAGTAAACCCTAGGCCATGATAAAGGAACATCCACAAACCACATCCAAAGTCAGAGTCAAAAAACAAAAACAAAAACAAAAAAATCTTAGAAAAGCCAAATGTGCTCCTCCCCTGTCATCCCACCCCTCAGGAGCCTGAGACAGGAAGGATCATGACTTTGAGGCCAGCCTTGGCTCCACAGCAAAAGTGCCTAAAAATCTAAAACTGTGAAGTAGAAGGAATGTGTATGCTAATGAACACCCTGAAGAGTTTAGTAGGGGGAACAAACGGGATTAAGAGAAAGAAGGAGAGGAAACAGAAGTGTCACCACAGTAGGCCACATGCCTGGGCCCAGGGCTAGTGCAAATGGAACCCCGGGATTGCAACTTTTCACCCAGAGAGGAGGCAAGAAGAAGACAGCAGAATGGGCACATTCTCAGTCTTGATGCCAGCAGCCCACAAGCGGACAGCGTGGATATGACAGTGACCCAGGAAGGAGAAGGCAAGCTGCCAAGAAGAGAGACTGGCTCTCCCAACAGGCTGGGAAGAGGGTAGGCTCATGGCCAAGGTGGCCAGACCACATAAAGCAATGACCTCCAACACAGGGAGGGGAAGTGCACTGATGAAGACGGGTCAGAAAGCAGGCCTGTGGAAGTCCCCAAGAGGGCCAGCGTGGCAGTGGAGTCAGGTGGAGGACGCCTTGGTGGCTCTAGTCCAGCCTCTGTGCTTGTATGCAAGGACATTCTGCCTAAAACCCATAAAGGACACATTGCTGCTGGGGACGTGGCTCCACAGCGAGTCCTTGCCCAGCACACATGAGGCCCTGAGTTCAATCCTCCATACCACACAGAAGGCCATCAAGTACAGAGGACAAACAGGAAAGGTCCACACAGCCTACTGGGGAATGTGTGTGTGTGCGCGTGCGCACTCGGCGGCGGGGTGGATGTGGGTGTGGGGGGTGTGGTACATGTAACTGCAAGCGTGTGGGGATCCAGAGGCCAATGGTATTTTCTTCAATCATTTCTCCATCTTTTCCTTTTTCTCGAGTCTAGTTCTCTCAGAACCTCATGTCTGGCCAGCAAGTCTTAGAGCTCTCCAGGTCATGGTGCTGGGATTACAGGAGCATGCTGCCTCCTCTGGTCTTTTACTTGGGTGCAGAATTCATGCCTTCCAATCTGTACCCTCTGAGCCACCTCTCTATCACTCCTGCCTCATTCTTTACCCTAAATTCAAGATAAGGCTTATTGGGCTGGATAGATGGCTCAGCGGTTAAAAGCACTGGCTGTTCTCCCTAAGGAGCCGGGTTCAAATCCCAGCACCCACATGGCAGGCTGTAATGGTGGAGTGTGGTGGTGCATGCCTTTAATCCCAGCACTCGGGAGGCAGAAGCAGGCTGATCTCTTTGAGTTCAAGGCCAGCCTGATCTACAGAGTGAGTCCAGGACAGTCAAGGACACAGAGAAACCCTATCTCAAAAAAAAAAAAAAAAAAAAAGATAAGGCTTATTCTGAAATCTCCACCTGTCAGCTGGGTTGGGTTCAGAGAGGAAAACACCAGTCTGGCATATACAAGGATTTGGGGGTCTCTCCATGCCCATCACTTTAAGAGAGAGAGAGAAAAAAGAATAAAACATTTAGACTTCTAAATGTCCTTGCTTGTCAATGGCTTCCCTTCCCTATTTTTTTTCTTTTCTTGAGATGGTATCTCACATTAAAGATTGAAGGCATGTGCCACTACACCCTAATGAATGGCTGTCTCTCTTAAGACAATGGTGACATGCCAACACAGAAGCCAGATGAGTGAGCTGAGGAGTTTAGTAGGGTAGATGGAGGCAGGATGGAACAGAATGTCGAGAGACTGTCACCGGCCTGGGGAAGCAGAGTGTGCAGGCTTCAGGTTGTGTTGCTCAATCCAATAACCACAAGCCACCAAAGTTACTATTTAAATTACCTAAAAGAAAATTTCCAATCCTGTCCCTTAGTCACACGAGATCCCGGTCTGACATACAGTTCCAGGATAGACAATGCAGACCTGTCGTTTTGTTTGTTTGATCAGTTGATTGGCTTTTTTTTTTTTCTTTTTTTGAGACAGGGTTTCTTTGTGTATCTCTCTGGCTTCCCTGGACTCAATCTGTAGACAAGGCTGGCCTTAAACTTGCAGAGATCCGTCTGCCTTGGCCTGTGCCTCCTGAGTGCTGGGATTAAAATCGTGCACCACCATACTTGGCTCTGACCATAAGGTCTTATTGTGTCATTTTCTATCAGAGATGCAGGGTCTGGCATGGAGGAAAGAAAGTGGAGAGACTCAGGTGAATTTATCACCACACCCCAGGAAAGATGTGAGAGGCAACTTAGCAGCCAAGGTCAGGAACAGAGAGGCTGGTCAGGTGCAGGAGGTCGGCCTGCCCGGGCAAGGCAGAGAGATTGCTGGCGCTCTGCTTAGGACAGCGCCCACACGGGATGCTCACAAGGATGCAGAGGTCGGGAGGGCCAGGCCTGTGGTCCAACAGGAAAGGGAAACTAGGGATCCTGCTGTTATGGAGTAGGGAGGGAATCAGAGGCTCCTGTTAGGGGTTAATAACGTGACCGAGCAGGTGAGAAACTACACCAGGGTGATCAAGTTTGGCATGTGGCCGGGTGTGGTGGCACACACCTTTAATCCCAGCACTTGGGAGGCAGAGGCAGGTGGATAGTTCAAGACCAGCCTGGTCTACAGTGTGAGTTCTAGAACAGCCAGGGCTACACAGAGAAACCCTGTCTTGAAAAACCTTAAAAAAAAAAGACTGGCATGTGTCATGAGAGGGGTTTGCTTCCCTGGGTCAGGTTCTCCCGCTGAGCTGTAGGGCTCAGGTGCAGCCTGAGGAAATCGTGGAATGCTGAGCTTCCATCAGGTATGCATGCAGAGGAAGCAGAGGCCTAGGAGACTGGGTTCCACTATGGGAGCTTCTGATTGAAGGGTGGGCCAGGGAGACTCAGCTGAAGGTGATGGGATAGAAAAAGGAGGGACTGGACAAGCCAAGGCCTCTGGCTTCCACTAACAACAGTTTTGTGGGGTCTACCCACTACTGGCACTAGGGAAGGAACACCTGCACAGAAGCCCTAGCTCTCACATCAGCTAAGCTAAAAGCGGCTGCTCTCTCAGAGGCTACGAACAGCAGGTAGCGTTTCCTTGGAGCGAGCTCTTCTCACAACTCCCTCTCCAGCACTCAGCCATTCCCTCTGACCCCAGATTCTTCAGGTCAGGTGGCAACAAAGGGGACCCGCAGGCCCAAGCAGCATGTCTGCTCTGTAAACCAAGGTTTGCTGGAGCATGGCCCGCCATGCTATTGGCTGTTTGGTCTGTGACTTGCACAGCTGCCAGGAGTCCTTTAGCAGGTTTAGCAGGTCCGCACTGGCTTCAAGGTCATTCCTAAATGTCACTTCTCAGTTCTAACTCCTCTACAGCTCCCTAGAGTCCCCAAACCTCTCCACAGCACCTCAGAGCCCTATTGGTATTTCCTAACTTGGATATTGCTAGCTCCACTCTTGGAATAAAGACATCCCCACAATCCTCTTCATCTTATTCCATTCATGGGTTCCTTTGCGTGTTTATATCAGACAGAGTTTCACTCTAGACCAGGCTGGCCTAGAACTCACAGAGATCGTACTGCCCCCGACTCCTAAATGCACAGCCACCATGCCTGCTTTATATTTTAAATTTATTTTTATCATCATCACTAAAAAGTGGAAAATCCATTAAGGCATCTCTTCAAACATGATTAAAAAAAAATTAGCCAGGCGTGGTGGCGCACACCTTTAATCCCAGCGCTTGGGTGGCGGAGGCAGGTGGATCTCTGTGAGTTCAAGGCCAGCCTGGTCTACAGAGTATGTTCAGGACAGCCAGGGCTGTTACACAGGGAAATCCTGTCACAAAAACAAGCAAATAACAACAAACAGTAGTGTTCTATGCTAAGAGCACCAAACTGCTAAAATCCAGTCCATTCTGTCCTTGTGAAGAGATTAAGCCAGAAAAGGTGGTACAGGCCCATTACCCCAGAACTCAAGAGGCTGAGGCAGGAGGATCATGAGATCAAAGATCAGAATTTGAGACAACCTATGGTGCTAACAACATTGTGGGATGAATGACTGACAGAGCACCTGAGCTCATCAACATGGAGGACTGATGGACATTAGGGGAGCAGGCTGCTTTCTCCACCAGCAGGCTTCAATCACTACATCACGGGTTTGTGACTTTTTTTTTTTTTTTTGGTTTTTCGAGACAGGGTTTCTCTGAATATCTCTGGCTGTCCTGGACTCGCTTTGTAGACCAGGCTGGCCTCGAACTCACAAAGATCCGCCTGCCTCTGCCTCCCAAGTGCTGGAATTAAAGGCGTGCGCCACCACCGCCCGGCACGGGTTTGTGACTTTATACCCTCCCCACTGTCAGCAGCTTCCACTCCCTCAGACCTCCGTCCTGGGCGGCACTCTTCGCTGCACTCACTGTGCATAAGTAAGCCATTAACTTTCAGTTTTCAGCTAGAGAAAAATCAACGGGCAGGAACATTCCGGAGCCAAGGCGACAGGGAAAAAAAAAACAAAACCTCAAATTGGCCAAAACTGTCATTGAGAAGCAAGTCATGGCTCTGAACTCTGGGAACAAGTTCAGAAGAATATAGGAAAAGACACCCGAGGCTCCCGAGACCAGAGGGTGGCTCAAAGCCCACAGCAGCTACAAGGGGAGGCTCATCTCAGAGAATCTGCTCATTGTCATCTTCCTCACTAAAGGCTTCAGGGGTCTTCATGAACCAAATATGGCCCAAGGACCTCAGACACCTGAGGGAACACCCTGTGTCCCAGTGAAGGGTGCCCTCAGGAAACACAACACCCACAGGTGGCCAGTGCAAGGGAGGCAGCTGGATAACGGCTTGCCTAGCCACCCCTCCCCCCCAAAAAAAATCTCAAACCTTTGACTTCTCCCAACTTGATCAAGTGAAATATAAAATACCATCTGCCCACCAGGGGTGACATACCAGAGCCTTGGTTGGAACCTAAGAGAACGGAGGACGGTGTCTCTCTGGAGCCAGAAAGGTCCAGGGTCTAGAAATACAGACAGACAAACTGATAGGACCACAGAACCCCAGGGAATCATGGGAGGGCTCACCACTCACTCCCACCACCCAAGACACCTTAGAGCCCTCTACCTGGTGATCAGACAAGAGCCAGGGCAGATGGATGGCCACCCACCTTATGCCCTGCCTGCCAGATTCAAAAGGCCAGAACAAAGCATTTGAGAGATTCCTCATTATCCGTACTGCGTTCAATACTTCTTCAGTTCCACTCACAGACCCACCCAGTACCCTGCCTTGCAAAGAAGGTATATACTGCTGAGAAATGCTACCAATTTGTTTTTCATTCCATGTTAGCCTCTTACCAGGCGACATTATGAAGTCAATATGGCTTTTACTGACCATCTGCTGCCACACACCCCCCAGGAAGCAAGCAGCTGTGAGGCCGATGGCCCAGTGTGACAGCATTGGCACATGTGGCCACTTAAATCTCAAGTAACTTTAAAATAAGCAGATCCTTGACCACATTAGCCACACTTCTAGTCCTCAATAGTGACATGTGGCTGGTGCCTTCCAGGCTCAGCAGAAGAGACACTGCTTTACCTCTGCAGGAGGTCCTAGCAGAAGCACCCTTCTGAACTGAGGGACCCTATGGAGGAGCTGAAGGTCCCACGCCCGCACCCACCACCCAGGCGCTCCGTAGTTTTGCATGTGGGGCACACTGGCCAGGAAGAGCCATTCCCCACCCAGATAACCCCAGGCAGCAAGGGACATCCAGGGGTGACAGATACAGAAAGGGTCCCTGCCACAAGGTGGTCATGGGGGGGACCCTCACCGAGCTACTCTCCTTGCTCTTCTCTGCTGATGCCTCCTTCTCTTTGGAGGCGCTGGCTGCTTCTGAAGATGCTGACTGTGCATTGGAGGAGCTGCCCTGGGATGACTTGTTTCCTGTTTCCATGCTTGCCTCAGCATCTGCTTCCTGCTGAGGGGCAGTAGCTGGGGACCAATGAGAATGAGAGGAGTCATGAGGATGCTTTTTCAAGCCACATGTGATGCTTTCAGGCCTCATTTGAAGGCCACATCTTTAAAACTGCACCACACCTCGATTGAGGTCACACCCCCCACACTCAGTGCCAATCTGACCCTGCCAGGCTCCTTTCCTCCCAACCCCACCCAGAGATCTAGACGTGGTCTCCAAATGTCAGAGCTCTAAATTTTATCTAAAACTAGACCTTTTTTTTTTGGTTTTTCAAGACAGGGTTTCTCTGTGTAACAGTGCTGGCTGTCCAGGACTTGCTTTGTAGACCAGCCTGGCCTCGAACTCACAGAGATCCGCCTGCCTCTGCCTCCCAAGTGCTGGGATTAAAGGTGAGAGCCACCACCGCCAGGCTAAAACTAGACCTTTTTTTTTTTTTTTTTTTTTGTTTTT
>CAJQZJ010032083.1:1256928-1274161 GCA_907164525.1 Lophiomys imhausi
TTTTTTTTTTTTGGTTTTTCGAGACAGGGTTTCTCTGTGTAACAGCCCTGGCTGTCCTGGACTTGCTTTGTAGACCAGGCTGGCCTCGAACTCACAGAGATCCGCCTGCCTCTGCCTCCCAAGTGCTGGGATTAAAGGCGTGAGCCACCACGCCCGGCTTAAAACTAGACCTTTTAACATTTAGCAAATTCAAGTTTTAAATCACTCTGCTGAGGAGATTATGTTCTCCAAGCAAAGGAAGCTTTTGCGGAGCCAGGCTGTGAGCACCGAGGGAGCCTCTGGGCTTCAACTGGTGCTTTAGATCACCTCAGCCCAGCCGAGGCAGAGTGAGGGAGATTAGCATTCATTGAGAGAGGCACAGGGCCGCTGGGCAAATAGAAAAGTGAGGAGGTGTTAGAGACACAGAGAAAGTTGAACTTGTGTTGTCAGAGACTGACTATCGCAGAAGTACCAGCACAGAGGCCTCTCCCTAATGCCCATCACTGAACATAGTGGCAAATACTCCAGAGTCATGTTACCGAAAACCCTAACTACACAACTTAGCCACCGCCAGGGCTGACAGGCGGCCTTTCCTGCTGAGGACTCTTTGGGTCCAAAAGAGAGTGATGGCTACCATGGCAGTCTCAATGAGTTAGTTCCCAGCCGACAAATACTTTGTTGAGACAGGGTTTCTCTGTGTGTAGCCCTGGCTGTCCTGGACTTGCTTATTGTACACCAGGCTGGCCTTGAACTCACAGAGATCTGCCTGCCTCTGCCTCCCGAGTGCTGGGATTAAAGGCGTGCGCCACCCCCGGCAACAAACACTTCTTAACCAAAGAACTTGACGGCACCGTGTTGGAGGCAGTGGATCATTCATACCTCAAGCACAGACAGAGGTTCTCCGTGCCAGATCACCTGGTCAAAAAGCTCCGCAAGTCTGGCCATTGGAGGCTGCAGACGCTGCCAGGTTGTGAGATTTAACTCCACGCCTGCATCTCTTGAGTATCAGAGCCACAGCTGTTTGCAGCCGTTAAGTGGCAAGCACCCCTTAGCGGCCCGGCTGGCAGGCTCCCCGACGTTGTTACCTGACTGGGTGCAGGACTTCATGTGCTCGGGCCAGTGGGCCTGCTGACACGGGTAGTCGCAGTAGCTGGTGTTCCAGCAGCAGTAGAAGATGGCCTCCTTCTTGCAGTTCGCGCACCACTGCTTCTTCTTGGTCTCATCCACTGCCTGCTGCTTCTCCAGCTCCAGCTGCTTCTTCACCTCCGCAATGAGCCGATCCCGCTCCTGTTCCAAGCTCTGTCGCATCTCAGCCATGGTCAGCTCTGATGAAGGAGGACATTAGCTGCATCCCTGACCCCAGCACGGCACGCTGGGTCTCAGACCCCTAGACACACACACCAAACCTAAGCCTTGACTTGGAAATGCCCCCCCCCACCAGCTTGGTGACCTTGGGCCAGTAACCCAGCAGGGACATTCGTCACTCAAGTCTGATAGCCTGTCATGCTGCCAGCAATGTGCCTAGTATGTAAGTGTCAGACCCCAGTGATGTCATCCCAAGTAGACCCAAGCTGTAGGAATTCCACAAACCATTCAAACAATTCCAGCTGATACTCATTCTCTTTTTCTTTCTTTCTTTTGATCAACGTAATATGTACACAGAATCTACTGTGTGCCAGTGGGGTCCTAAGCACTTTATACTTATAACATAAGCCTTGTCATACTCTCAAAGATAAGCTCTACCCTCAGGTTGAACAGATGAAGAAACAGAGGCACACAGATAATAAAGGCACAATTTTCTTGCAGTCCCGTCTTGAGACACTGACTGGGGGCTCAGTGTCTGGCTACTAGCCTAACAGAGCAGCTATCAAACCTTACTCATTTTAGGAAATTCCAGGCAGTATACACATTTACATTGAAAGTAAACAGTTCCTCAATTTCTCACAAGCTCTTCTTGAATTAAAAAGACCAGCAGAGGGCCACCAATATGGCTCAGCTGGTAAAGGTACTTGTAGCCAAGTGCCTGATATCCTGAGTTCAATTCCCAGAACCCACACGAAGGTGGCAGGATAGAACACCCTGTTATCTTGAGAGGAGAAAGTGGGTCTGCACCCTCACGCCAGCTTCTCCAAGCTGAACCCTCCAGGACTGCGCTCCCCTTAGTTTCGATCCATTCACATCTGGGCTGACCTCACCCTGGGACCTCACCCAGGTTGTGCTTCATTTCTGAGAGCTCCTGCTGGTGTAGCCACTGCAGCTTCTCAATCTCGATCCTCAGCCTCCGGATCTGCAGCGAGGACACAGGAGCCTGAGATGTTGCTGTGGTAGCTGCTCCCTCTCCAGTCCCCGAGCTTTGCCCAGCAGCCTGGCTCTGAGCCTACTGTCCCACGGCTCAGGGTTAGTGGGAGGTTGTCACATTCATACACACACCCAGGGCTACTGAGATGGCTTGGCTGATGAGGGTACCTGGCGCCAAGCCTGGTGACTAGGGACAGACAAGAGAGAACTGACTCATCCAACCCCACCCTATACACAGTCCCAGTGTCCCATGGGTCATTCTTGACATTCCAAATCCTACACCTCTGAAGACCAAAATGATCTTGGGGGAGTGATAAATTTGGGACCACTCATTTGGAAGGAAAAAAAAAAACATACCAAAAGTACCCATCAACAAGGCTCTCCCCACCAGGGCAATCAGCCCACTCATGACAGTGATAATGCCTTGTGTCATTCTGGGTTGTCCTAACTGTGCATCACTTCTGACTTGGAGGGCACAGACAGCCAACAGCTGCTCGACACCCTCCAGCCTACATAGGATGCCCCAGAGGGTCACCTGTGTCACCAGCCTCAGCAACTGAATGAACAGCCAAATGTCAATGCAGAGGAGATACGTACGGCCAGGTTGGTGGCCAGAGGAAGGGAGCGCAGCCATCCTAGCATCAGCTGAACCAAGATTTCAGTGGAGACACACAGCCCAGAACTCCAACCATTCACAAAAGCTTAACATGAACAAAAGGGGGCTGAGAGTAGTGGTGCCCGCCTTTTATACCAGCTCCCAGGAGGCAGAGACAAGTTCCCTCAAACTCAGTGAGTTCAAGGCCAGCCAAGGATGCATAGTGAGAGCCTGTTTTCTTGCCCCCACCCCTAAAAAACAAAAAGAAAGCGGGAGGAAGATACAACAGAGAGGAGATTTCTATTGCTGATTGACCGACACTGTCAGTGTAATCAGAGTCCCATTTATAAAACACACAGGCACACACGCATGCACATGCCTGTTTGTGTTTAAATCTCCAGTGATTTCCTCAGGGCCTCTCTCCTAACCCTTTGTTTTGCTTTTTTTTTTTTTTAAAGATTTATTTATTTATCATGTATACAGTGTTCTGTCTGCATGTATACCTGCAGGCCAGAAGAGGGCACCAGATTTCACTGTGGATGATTGTTAGCCACCATGTGGGTGCTGGGAATTGAACTCAGGACCTCTGGAAGAGCAGTCAGTGCTCTTAACCTCTGAGCCATCTCTCCAGCCCCACTCTCTCCTAACCCTTTACACTCACACTGTCCTCTGTTTTGTTGTCATAAGAAAACACTGCCTCGGGGCTGGAGAGATGGCTCAGCGGTTAAGAGCACTGCCTAGTGCTCTTCCAAAGGTCCTGAGTTCAATTCCCAGCAACCACATGCTGGCTCACAACCATCCACAATGTGATCTGGTGCCCTCTTCTGGAATGCAGGTGTACATGCAGATAGAGCACACATATGCATAAAATAAATAAATCTTTAAAAAAAAAAAAGAAAAGAAAACACTGCCTCAAAGGCCAATGTATCCACTTGGGATTCATTCTCAGCCATCTCCGGAGGCCTCAAGAAATCCTGCTCCCTATGTGTTGTCTCATAACCAGACCACCAGGCCTGCATCGTACTGTCCACACAGATAACGAGGTCACTCCCTGAGCTGCCTCAGAGGGAAGTACGGGGAGGAATTTTGTGTGTGTGTTTGTCTTTGAATAAAAGTAAGCCTCATGATTTACTTCTAAGAGGTGACTTCATCAGTAAATAGTTCAGTATTTTAACCGCTGCCTATCTTTACTCACAGAGCCATGGGCCTCCAGTATACAATTCTTCGACAAGAAGTGCTTGTCTAAAAGGCCCAGGACAATGGAGAAAACTACAGCACTGATCACACATAAACCAAAGGTGTCCAGTCTTGCTATGATCGAACAGGATGTAAGCAGGAGGCAGGGCCAGTCTCCCCAGGCACCTACTTAATGAAACACCCACCCATGCCCACCCATGCTCACAGCCCGAAAAAGCCAGACACTTGGAGCTAGTGCCCCAGAGGGGCTTCCAGCCCAGCTTCCCATGGCCCTGACTGCTGGGGTTCCCCAGTTGCTGCTAACCTCAGCTATTGTGCTTCCGGTGGTGTTTTTGGAAAGGTCATTGTAGATTTCCGTCATTGTCCCTTTTATGGCATCCATCATCTGGAAAGATAAAAACAGCTTCTGCAGGTGACATGAATATAAATCAACACTAATGAAGTCTGGGGCACGGGTGTCTCTCCTAGACCCTGGGTGCTTTAGGCTGTCAAGATGTCTGATAGAGCAAAGAGGGGCTAGTGGCTGCTCCTAGTACCCAGGGGTAGAAAAGCCAGGGAAGCTACTAAATGACCTATAGTAACCTACATGTGTAAGCCAGCACTTGGCTGAGCTAAGAAACCCAGCACAAAACAATGTGGACACTGCCAGTCCTTTTCAAGAGCCAAACTATCTACCCCAGGTGTGTCTTGTTGAGTCAACATAGCAGGTTTAAGAAAGATTATTTTGTCCTTGTTTCTTTAAGTTTTTCTTCCTTTATTTTAAACAAACAAACAAAACAGTGTGTGATGACACACATCATTAATCCCAGAACTTGGGAGGCAGAACCTCTTGAGTTCAAGGCTAGCCTGGTCTACAGAGTGAGTTCCAGGACAGTCAGGGCTACACAGAGAAACCCTATCACAAAAAATAAATAAATAAAACAAATTATATGGGGTTTTTTGCGGGGGCGCTTGTTTTTGTTTGTTTTATTAAGTCAGGGACCTTATGTCTCTCTACCTGGCTCTACGAGCTTCTGACCCCTGACCTCACCCAGTTTTTAAGTTCAATGGTGGACCTAGAGTCCAGATATTTCATGCATACGAGGCAAGCACTCTACCAACTAAACTAAGCTGCATCCCAGCCCACCTAAATTTTGTTTTGTTTTTACGAGGCAGGGTTTCTGTGTGTAGCCCTGGCTGTCCTGGACTCATTCTGTAGACCAGGCTGGGCCTCAAACTCACAGAGATCCACCTGCCTCTGCCTCCCGAGTGCTGGGATTAAAGGCATGTGCCCACCACCACCACCAGGCTAAAATAAAAATTTTTAAGTTTATTGTTAGGAAGCATATGTGTGCAGGCATGAATGGTCCACGAAGACAACTCTGTGGGGCTGGCGGTTCTTTCCTTCCACCATTACATGAGTGACAGGGACCAAACTCAGGCCCCCTGACTTGTACAGCCTTTACCCACTGAGCCATCTTGCTGACCCCAAAGTGCACTTTAATGAGAAATAATTAACACTCACTTCCCAACTACAGTGCACATTCTGCTGGCTTTTAGGTGCTGCATGCTGACTAGCATGCACGCACATTCAACGGGTTTTTTTTTTTTCTTTAAATGTACGCACATTCAACGGGTTTTTTTTTTTTTCTTTAGCATGTCTGGAGTTATCCAGACAATGGCACAAGTAATTCTAGAACATTTTCACACACACACACACACACACACACACACACACACACACACACAGAGAGAGGAGACTCCACCCTCCCTTTAGTCTCCACTGCAGTGTTAAACACTGTGACCAAAGCAGCATGGGGAAGGTGAAGGGTTTGTTTGGCTCACATTTCCACATCGCTGTTCATCATCTAAGTCGGCACAGGAACTCAAGCAGAGCAGGAACCCAGAGGCAGGAGCTGATGCAGAGGCCATGGGCGAGTGCTGCTTACTGGCTTGCCCTTCACAGTTTGTTCAGCCTGCTTTCTTATAGACCCAGGACCACCTGCCCAGGGATGGCACCACCCACCCACAACAGGCCGGGTCTTCCCCCATCAATCACTAATTAAGAAAATGCCCTAGAGGCTTGCCTACAGCCTGGTGTTACAGAGGCATTTGCCCAATTGAGGTTCATTCTTCTTGAATGACTACAGCTTGTGTGAAATTGCCAGGAGTGGTGGTGCATGCCTTTAATCTTATGGGCACTCAAGAAGTGGAGGCAGGCAGATGTCTGTTAAGTTCAAGGCTAGCTTCGTCTACAAAACTGAGTCCAGGACAGCCAGGAATAACACAGAGAAACCCTGTCTCAATTAAAACAAAAACAAGAACAGAAAAACTAGGCAGTAAAAATAGTTCCTGCTCCCATTCCACCACATCCACCACATTAATATAAAAAACTGCTTTAAGAGAAAACTGAGCCGGGCATGGTGGTGACACCTTTAATCCCAGCACTTTGGAAGCAGAGGCAGGTGGATCTCTGTGAGTTCAAGGCCAGCCTTGTCTACAGAGTGAGTCCAGGACAGCCAAGGATAGACAGAGAAACCCTGTCTTGAAAAACCAAAAAATTAAAAAAAAAAAGAGAGAAAGAGAAAACTGAAAGACCAATCCACTACTAATGCAAAGCTTAACTGTGAATTTGGGGACTGACACTCACTTCCAAACAGCCAAGGCCTCAACTTTAATAGTGTCCCTCTGCCCAAATACCCAAATCTGGGCCTTCCAAGGTCACCTTGCTGGTTCATCAGCTCCCACAAACGTCCCCATGTTTAGTTTCCCAACTACAAAGAAAGAATCTCCCCAAATAGGTCACTCTCCATTTTGGCTGCCAGAAGGGCACTGCAGAGAGTGATGGGACTTAAATGGCCTCGGAGCTGTGGCAGAACCACTCTGTAGGCCTCAGTTTGCCTGTTTGTAAGTAAACAGCCTCCCCTTCTGCAAACAAACAGCTGGGCCCAATCAATGGAGGGTGGCAATGGGCGGGGTGGGCAGTTTTGAGTCCCCCCCCTTAAACCGGTCCACTCAGAGCTACTGCCTTCACCAGGATCTCCCCTTTTCCCAACTCTCATTTTTACCTGGAGTACCCTCCCCCACACGCCTTTAATCCCAGTACTCCGGAGGCAGCAGCAGTGCCCCACCCTGGTGTATGTGTATGCAGTGTGTGTGTGTGGTGCACACGTGTAAATGTGTGGGTGCCAGGGCTTTACTTTCTCTCTCCCTCTCCACTTTCCCCACTGAGGCTAGGGTCTCAAAACTGAACTCACTACGCACCAATTCAAGGCAGTTGAGCTAGCCAGCTTGCCCTGAGGACTGAGCCACTGGTTTGGGTGACAGAATTAGAGGCAGGCCAGAAGACCAGACCCCTATGCTTGTACAGCCAAGTAAGTGCTTTATCCTGTGAGCCATGTCCCCAAACCCTACAATCCCCTCCTCATCAAAAAGAGGGGACAGGGCCGGGCGGTGGTGGCGCACGCCTTTAATCCCAGCACTTGGGAGGCAGAGGCAGGCGGATCTTTGCGAGTTCGAGGCCAGCCTGGTGTACAAAGCGAGTCCAGGACAGCCAGAGATATTCAGAGAAACCCTGTCTCGAAAAACCAAAAAAAAAAAAAAAAAAAAAGAGGGGACAGGATTGTGTCTGTGTGTGTGTGAGTGTTGTATGGATCCTCTAGGTCTCATGGACCTCTGTCACAAGTACTAGGTGACATTGAAGTGTAAAAAGAAGGAATTAAATCGAGCAAGTTACCACAGAATACAGATCTTAGGTTTCTTTCCCCATTCAGAATTTTACATTTCTGCTGACAACTCAACCCAGTAAAGTAACTTTTAACATAAAACTATCAATTCTGGCTGAAGAGGTGGCTCAGCAGTGAAGAGCACTGGCTGCTCTTCCAGAGGACCCAGGATCGATCAATACCCAGCACCCACATGGCAGATACCAGCTCACACCTGTCTAACTCCAGTTCCAGAGGGTCCAACACACTCACCCATACATACATGCAGGCAAAATACCAATCCACATGAAATAAAAATAAATTAAAGATTGTTTTGTTTTGAGACAGGGTTTCTCTATGTAACCTTGGCTGTCCTGGACTTACTTTGTAGACCAGGTTGGCCTTTAACTCACAGAGATCTGCCTGCCTCTGCCTTCTGAGTGCTGGGATTAAAGCTATGCACCACCATGCCCGACTAGAACTTTTTAATTTAAAAAAAAAAAAAAAAGATTAATTCCAAGCAATAGGGCTGAAAGATGGCTCAGTAGTTAAGGGCACCGACTGCTCTTATAGAGGACCTGGGTTCGTTCTAAGGACCTACATGGTGGCTCACAACCACTGTTAACTCAAATTACAGATCTGACTTTCTTCTGGCCTCTGAGGAAAAGAAACACACTAGTGGTATGCTGTGACAAGACCCCAACCCCTGACCCTGACCCAGTCTAACCCTGACCCTGACACTCTTATCTAACCCTAACTCTTACCAGACTGTGTCTAACACTGATCCTACATGCAGGGAAAATATCCATACAAATGAAAATAAATTAAAGAAAAAATTCCAAGCTGGGTGGAGTGATTCACATCTTTAGCCCAGCATTCAGGATGGGAGAACTACTAAGAATCCGAGACCAGGCGGGCTACACAGCAAAACTCTGAGGGGGTGGTGTTATGCATTCTAAATGTTAATAAATTGGTCCTGCTTGCTGTTTGTTACTTACATTGTCTCTGATTGGGAAAATAAAATACTGAGGCCTGAAACTGGGCAAAGACAGAGATAGGTGGGACTAAGGGGTCAGAGACAGACAGCATCTTGGGAAGAAGAAGCCTCCAGGAGAGAAGCCAGGAGCAGGCAAGGAGGACACACACCATGGGGTAGATTAAAGAAGATCATTCCACGTGGCCTGGAACATCGGCATAGCGTGGAGAATAGCAGTCCAAAGGGATATATATATATATATGGTAATATTTGGGTAATAGAATTATGAGCTAGCTTAGATGAGCTAGAATTGCACAATTCAGGCCAAGGCTTGTTAAAATCCATGTAGTGTCTGTGTGCTCATTTGTAATGGCGGGTTAAGGATTAACGGTCGCCCGAATCAATTAAATATAACCTAAAAACTAGTTAAATAATTTAATTAGCTTTTTTCTACAAAACTGTGTCAATAATAATAATAATAATAGAACGACTCAGTAAACCCCCCAAAAAAGAAAGAAAAACAGAACAATGACAGGCAAGAGACGCACTGTTTACCCCTCTTTTCATCTGTGCCTCTACAGCTTGAACTGCTCATTCACTAATTACTAAATACTCATTTCCTCATTAGTAAAAACCAAACTGTTCTTGCTCACACATATAGGAAAGTATTTCCCGTTAGCTATTAAATTGCGGGCACTGATGAGTCAGATAAGCAGGCAATTGCCTAACATGGGACTTAGCACTCAGCACCACCTACACTCAGCACTCAAGTACCACCTCCACTCAGCACTCAGTACCACCTCCACTCAGCACTCAAGTACCACCTCCACTCAGCACTCAGTACCACCTCCACTCAGCAACAAGCAACCAGCACTCAGGCATCAATCCCATCAGCCAAACACCAGGAGAAAATGGAGCCTTGGCGGGGGTGGGGGTGGGGGGGTGGGGGGTGTCACTAACATGGCTCTGCTGACACCTGCAGGCCACTGTAGAGGTCTCCATAATGCCAAGGAGAGCTGTAGGTTTTATTCCTTCAACCACAGACATACAAGCACTTGGCTCATTTAGAGAGAAAAGGAGAAATGTGCCAAGTTCACACTCAGTAGGCCATCCTGCCAGCCAGGCCACCAGCAGGGACCAAGTCCTGGAGAGTGGTTGACTTAAGGACGGAGCCCCAGTCCTTCTCACCTTGCTGGTGTCACAATGAAGATTTAGGAGAGTGACTCACTCCAGTGCTTTCATATCTGTCCTGCAGGAGCAGCTGGGGATTTGGTGAAGTGGTGGTGACTCCCCTGGGTCTTGGGGATTTTAAACCCAGCCCTCTTCAGTTAGTCTGCCGTGGCGGGGAAGTGTTTGAAACATCCCAATTGAGGGAGGAAAGGAGCAAGCGCTCACTCACTGGACACCTGAAAGTTCTAGGATTCACAGGGCCCCAAGATTGTATGAACAGTAACAGAAACTGGGGGGAAACTCTTCCAAAGCTCGCCCCAACTGCAAACTGCATCAAAGCTCCAGGGAGGCAGCTTCCTTGTTCCTATCATTGTTTTTGTTTGTTTGTAACTGTTTTTGTTTTTGTTTTTTTAGGTTTTTGGAGACAGGGTTTCTCTGTGTAGCCTTGACTGTGCTGGACTCACTCTGTAGATCAGGCTGGCCTTGAACTCACAGAGATCCGCCTGCCTCAGCCTCCTGAGTGCTGGAATTAAAGGCGTATATGCCACCACGCCCGGCTGTTTATAAGTGTTTTGTTTTGTTTTGTTTTGTTTGGGGGGGTGGAGTGGGGGTGATGATGCAGCTAGCTACATGAATCACTCCAGCTTCTAAATCTAACCCTTAAAAACGCACGGGTCCATCAAGCAAGGGCTTTCTCTGGTCTGTTGTTAGTGCCTTTTGTAGAGTAAACAGACATTTGTTCACATCTCCCACAAAAGAAATCAAACAATGCCAGTCAGTATTTTTTCTATTAAGAACTAATCTGCTAAGGCAGGCAGGTCTCTGTAAGTTTAAGGACAGCCAGGGCTACACAGAGAAACCTGTATCTCTCAGGGAAAAAAAAAAAGAACTAACCTGCTGGGCATGGTGGCACACACCTTTAGTCTCAGCAGTGGGGAGGCAGAGGCAGGTGGATCTCTGTGAGATCAAGGCCAGCCTGGTCTACAGAGTGAGTTCCATGACAGCCACATTGGAGACCCTCTGTAACTACCAAGCCATGGCCCCAACAACCCCACCCCAGCCACAGCAACACCTACTCACTTTGCCAGTGTACTTGGCAATGTCTGCAGCCACATCGGCTGAGGCGGTGGCAATGGGCAGGTCTGCATTGATCACGGACGCCAGAGTGCTTGCCGAGCCAGAACTGCTGACCAGGGCTGCTGGCTGTGTGCTGGTCACCAGCGTGATGGTGGACGTGGATGGACTCTGGGTGACCTCCTTCTGCTGGACAGCTACGAAAGCAAAGTATCTGGTCACCCCACCATGTGAGGAAGCGTGTCCCAGCACCAGCTGGGGGAAGGAAGGGAACTCTTCACATAGCCCTGGGCAGCTTTTAAACTGTGAATGCCAGGTGCCAGCGTCTCACCTTGACCAAGCTCAAGCCAGAAGCTACTCTGAGCTCTTCTCTTTTCCAGTAGGCCCTAACCTTAGACTACAAAGACTTGAGCAAATGCAAACATCTTTCTCTAAGAGTTCAACTATGGTGTAGGCGACTTAAATTAGCTTTGAAGAGCCAGGCCACCAAAAGAACATAGAGGTGGACGCAGCCAACATCTGAAGATGTGAAGCCACTGTTTCTCCATCTCTGTTCTCCACTGTTTCTCCATGAGAAGGTAAGAGCCTGACAGATCATTGGCAAACCCAGACAACTTCATACACAGACCTCCATTATAATGTTTAATTTTCCTGTCTCTGCAAGCCACCCCCTGCACCGCTCACAATGGACTCCTTTCTCAGGTGGGGCAGAACCAATGTTCTACTAATTAAAATCACTGCCTACCACTCTCCCTGAAGGGAATAATAGTCCACCACTCGTTAAAATCTCGGTCCTTGACAATTTTGGGTTTTGCAGTTGGGACCTGAACCTGGGAGCTATGTGCATGCCGGGCAAGCATTCTAAGACCAAACTACACCCATGGCCCAACAACTTTAAAAGCCCAACAGCACAGTACTCATTAAAATCGACGCCTACCATTTTAATTGGTGGCAAAACAGTACCACACTCATTAAAGTCAGCCCTTGCCACTGTAGCTAGAAGCTATGAGTGCTTAGTCAGCCATTTTAACGAATGGGTGCAGGATCGCTCTCCTGATCAAAGTCTGATCCCATGGGGTGATATACTGCTTGCTGCTTGAAATCTATGCCAGACACTTTACAGGTGGGGTAGTGTATATTACTAATTAAAACTGGCCCTATTCAGTTGAAATAAGTTTTACAACCTGACCCAGAACTATCTGAAATCTGAGGACCGTACTGCCACCAGGTCTGGGCCCAGAAACCACCTACCCTGCCTGCAGGGACAGCCTTCTATGGAGACAGAATCCAGCGAGGGGTTGTCCTACTCAAGCTCCACTCCAAAAGTTCCTATAACCATCATCAACCCAGCTCACCCTTGACCTGTCCAGTTTTTCAGGCCTTCTCCACCCACCTGGCCTTGAATCCCTGCAGGTGAACCTGGGACCAGCCTCACCACAGGCAGCTTCGTGGAGTTTTCTCACCTGGGTGAGCTTTGATGGCAGGAGGAGCACAGGGGAAGGAGGAGTGGGTGTACAGGAAGCTCCTCTGCCCCAAGGAACCAGGCCAGACTACTGCTCCTGTGCAGACCCACACCTGGGCTGAGCCCATCAGTTGCAGGACGGGCACAGGCTTCTAACACTGAGGGGACCATGCAACTGCATCCCATGGTTCCTAGAAGCTGGCTCATCTTCAGCATGGAACCTCTGTCCCTACCAACTCCTCACACTCTATAGACTTTGCCCCCCAAAATGCCTAGAGGTTCACTCACCCTCCCAAGACATATTACATGAGAATATATTCATTGCAGCATAGCTTATAGTGGGAAAAAAACTGAAAGCATTCTAAATGCCTACCAGCAGGGGAGTGCTTTAAGTCAATTAGGGAATACAACGCAGCAGTCCAAAAGAATAAGACACAGACAGACCTCTAAAACATGCTGATGAATGGGAGGGAAGGGGGGGAAAAAATCAAGAACGGTACCATTTTGCTTTAAAAAAAAAAAACAAAAAAAGAAAAAAGGTAGTGTTTTTATGGTATAAAAACAAATGTATGCATGCACTGGAAAACGCTTTACAACTACTCGTGCGTGACTGTCACAGAAGGGCAAACAAGAACACAAACAGTGAATGGGGCCACAGTTAGCACTCAAAATTCTATATACATATTCTGTCCCCCTCTGTAAGGAGGAAACATATATCATTTATAAAACAGAAAAAAAATCTTAAAAAAAAAAATCAAGTGAATAATAACTAGCAAGCCAGTTTTTAAAAATAACACCATATGAGCCGGGCGGTGGTGGCGCACGCCTTTAATCCCAGCACTTGGGAGGCAGAGGCAGGCGGATCTTTGTGAGTTCGAGGCCAGCCTGGTCTACAAAGTGAGTCCAGGACAGCCAACAATACACAGAGAAACTCTGTCTCGAAAAAACCAAAAAAAAAAAAAAAAAAAAATAACACCATATGAGATGGATAAGGCCTGCGATGACCATGACACACACAGGAATGGGGGGGAAAAATTAAACAGGGTGGCTTTTCTCCTGTTGATGTGGCAAAAAGGGAGCGGGCGCCACAGAGAACAGAAGGGGGACGCGGTACCTTTCACAGCCTGCCTGGTCTGATATCTCGTCCCCTGGGAAGAGTGAGGCTGCTGCTGCTGCTGCTGCTGCTGCTGCGGGCTCTGCTGCTGCTGCTGGCTCTGCTGATGCTGCTGCTGCTGGCGCTGTATCTTCTGCATGTGCCACTTTTGGGAGGACGTTTGAAACTTACTTGATGCGTTCCACACGACCCGCTGCACGGCTGGGACAGTCTCCTTTGGCAAGAGCGGCCTCTGCTTCTTCACGGGGCTTCCTGTGACAGCGGGGGCCGGCGCTGGGACCGTGATGGCGGCAGCGGACATGGGGCTGGCGGTGGCGGCCACAGTGACCCCAGCAGCGGCGGCGGGCGCCTGAGTGGCTGAGCGGGTGAGCACCGGCGTCTCGGGGGGAGTCTGGTTGCCTGATGCAGCGGAAGGTGGCGGTTTCCCTACAGCCGCAGCCGGCCGGGCAGCGCAGAAGCAAGCAGAAACCGGATTACACTCCCGAGCAGGGGGCACCTCACAGCGCCGGCCAGGTCTGGGTCAAGCCCAGCAGAGGCCGACTGCTGAAGGAATTCAGAGTGCCCCTGGAGCCCCGAGAGGACACGCACCGATGGCCTCTGCAGCAGCCAGGAGTTATTGTGCCTTATAGAGCGCGAGCTCACATCCCTCATCAACCCGGGGTGAGCCTTCTGGGCGAAGGCAAGAGGGCGAGACCCACCCAGCCCGGTGCCCAGCAGCCCTAACCAGTGGCTCAAGCTGTGGGTAATGGGTTAAGGCAGCCCCACGGCACCCTTACAGAGAGGGGAGAAGCCCTTGGGCTAGGAAAATCAATCGGGCGTGGACCCCAAGGCTAGATGGCCCTGACTGTGAACAGCGGACAACACCAAATCTACTTTCACCCTAGCAAAGTCCCTGGGAGGGGCTGCTTAGACATTCAACAAAGGAATTCAGCCCTAGGCCTGAGAACCTTCCCCTAACACACTGAGCCCGGACTTCCTGTCCTTCAGATAGCCCAGTTCCAGCTTGAAATCTAGATGTTTCTGCCACAGTCCTCCATGCACAGCGTATAATACTAGAATTCCCATCATGTAATGGTCAAGTTTAGGTCCTCCCCCCACCCCCTTTTTTTTCTTTCTTTGGTTTTTCGAGACAGGGTTTCTCTGTGTAACAGAGCCCCGGCTGTCCTGGACTCACTCTGCAAACCAGGCTGGCCTTGAACTCACAGAGATCCGCCTGCCTCTGTCTCCAGAGTACTGGGATTAAAGGCATGCACCACCACGCCTGGATGACTTAATGCTTTTAATACAACTTTTCTTTAAAAAATTAAGGCTGGGTGTGGTGGCCCACACCTTTAATCCCAGCACTCAGGAGGCAGAGGCAGGCAGATCTCTGTGGGTTCAAGGCCAGTCTGGTCTGCAAAGTGAGTCCAGGACAGCCAGAGCTGTTACACAGAGAATCCCTGTCTCAAAAAAACAAAACAAACAAACAAAAAAAGAAAGAAAGAAAAGAAAAACCAAAAATTAATAATAAATAACCTGGTTTTAAAAAAACAGGCATTAAGTCAGGGGCTGAGGACACAGCTATTGGTGAGGACCGTGCTTACCCGTGGCATTAAGTCTGGGGGTTGGGGGGACAGCTGGGGGCAGGATGGGTGAGCCAGCCCAAGGAGAAGTCAGTAAAGAAGCTACTAGAAAACGGGTCAGAGCCAGGGCCCTGAGTTCACTAATGAACAGGAGATGGTAGTGGCCGCAGAGGTGCCAGCTTGTACTCCATCCCACCCAGGGTGCTCAGAAAACAGGCACCAAACCTGTACAAGGGGGCTCTGCCATCATGGACCACACTTCTTGGCATTTCATGAGGACCAGGCTTGTCC
This sequence comes from Lophiomys imhausi, assembly GCA_907164525.1. NCBI lineage: Eukaryota > Metazoa > Chordata > Mammalia > Rodentia > Muridae > Lophiomys > Lophiomys imhausi. The sequence continues at coordinate 1,272,330 of CAJQZJ010032083.1, forward strand.
TTTTAGATTCAGATCACCCAGGAAAACACATGGCTACTCCAGATAGGATCTTGAGCAAGCTTTGGATTACAGGAAGCCAAGGACAGTGGAAGAGAAGAGCTGCTGTCTGCTCTGAGGTTCCTGTCTGGGAAGCACCCTGCTCCTCTAGAGACCAGAGTTCAGTCAAGCTGGTGAGAAACTGTAAGAAGGCAGGGCTGGCTGGTCCTCTTGGCTGGACTGACAGACGCCAGACAGGTACAGAAGCAACTCTGAACTTGGTCATCCTACCAGATAGACAGGTGTGATGCCTAGCAAGGGTTCTAACCTGAGGCAACAGCTGAAGTGGCCTGCTGTTGCCAGTGACATAAATGTCATTTTCACTGCTGACTGGCTAGCCTGGCTCACTTTCAGGGACTCAAAAAGGTCAGCTCTTCTCTCCTGACTGACACCAAGGTGTGCCTGCATGGTGGTGATCTTTTCCCAATAGAAATTGTAGCAGAAACATGTGCTCTGGCAGAGATTTCTCTGGGTATGGCGTGCAGCTATCAAGAGTAAAGACATTTTTTCAATGGGACAAATTCCAGGAATGTCTTCAATGATTTCTTCAATGGGGAGAGTTCCAGTGTTTAGGGTGGGGTGGTTAGAAAGCTCCTGGAAGCCGGGCGGTTGTGGCGCACGCCTTTAATCCCAGCACTTGGGAGGCAGAGGCAGGCGGATCTCTGTGAGTTCGAGGCCAGCCTGGTCTACAAAGCCAGTCCAGGACAGCTAGAGATATTCAGAGAAACCCTGTCTCGAAAAACCAAAAAAAAAAAAAAAAAAAAGAAAGCTCCTGGAAATTCAATTGTCCTACAGAACTCAGAGAATATAACCAATCACTCTAAAGAAATGCAGACTGCCTACTAACCACATTAAATTAATAAGCCAGAGGTCAGAGCTCTGCCTTTTTAATAACTAACTAATAGCCCTGTGAGGATGGAAACACCCAGTTATGGGGAGTCAGGGAGTTCCCTGGGTACAAAAGCTGTCAGCAGCCCATAATGCCCTTCACTTCAGGACTGACCAGAGGGAAAATGGCTGTAAAGATGCTAAAGTGTCGCCTCTGAGAAAGAAGATTCACTCACCACTGATGTGGATTGCCAGGCATGGAGGGTCCTATCTGGGACAATGGTTTATTTAAGTAAGTTTTGCCTCAAGCTCTGGAAACCTGCTCTGATTGTGCTGTGTTCTAGAATCATCTTTAACTCAGTCTTCTACCATCTACCCAGGTTTTGCTGGATCTGCAGACGTTTCCTTCAGAAATCTAAACCAGGAATAGCTCCGCTGAATACTTCTGACTTTGTTAAACTACGAGATCTGTTAAGGAATCATGCTTCCCTTTCTGCTTTCATGGCCAGGGAGGCTCACAACCAAAATGGAAACTCTTGTTCGTGGTCCCCAAAGGTTGTGACAGCAGGTTTGGTTTGGTCTGGTTTTGTTGTTGTTGTTTTGGGTTTTTTTGGGGGGAGGGGGTAGGGTGTGATGTAGTCCAGGCTGGCCTTGAGCTCCTTATTCTCCCGCCTCTACCTCCAAAGTGCTGCTGGGATTAGAAGTTTGGGGCATCGGGTCTACCTTAGTGCACTTTATATATAAAACCTTTCCCCTAAGCCAGGGAAGAAGGCAAGTCAATCAAAAGGGTTGTCAAAATGACTCCGTGGGTAAAGTAACTTGCCACCAAGCATGCTGACCTGAGTTTAATCCCAGGACACACATGGTGGAGAGGCCTGACTTTCATGTACACCTACATTAACACCTATACATACATACATACACACACACACACACACACACACACACACACACACACACACACACAC
>CAJQZJ010032083.1:1278346-1328779 GCA_907164525.1 Lophiomys imhausi
CGAGTCATGCCAGTGCACCTCCAGGAACTGTGCCCACAACGCAGGCAGTCAGGCAGGCAGGACGCACCCAGTTGTGCTTTGCAACTCTCTATGGTCTTGTCCAAGTTGAGCTGGAACCGGCTTCGAATCTGCCTCTTGGGAGAGATGAGAGGGACGGGGGCTGACTGCTGCTGGACCGACTCACTCAGCTCCTTCAGGTCCATCTCAGCTTTGCTTCGATCTGGAAGACACCACCACACCCTCAGTCAGACCCAGGCTCTCACATGGAGGAGAGCAACCACCACCCACTGCTCAGGTGAGCAGGGCATTAAGCATGTTTTTATCATTCAACCACAACACAACAATATCCAGCTGCCCAGAGACCAGGGTGCCTGTGGCAGAGAGGGTAACAGGAAACACATGGCAGGCTTACTTCCCTCACGAACAATTGATTAACTATAGAAAATGCTTTATCCCAGACTGTGGTGACATTTCTGGGGCTCAGCTGCATTTAGAAAGCTGCCAATAATCTATCCAACCTCAACCAACAGGAGGGAAACACCTGCCTGGCCTATGTGTGGGGACAGCTTCCCTCTGGCAAGAGGCATGGCACCTCCACCCCAGAATTTTACAAACAAGAGGCTCTGTCTCATTCCCAGCCCATCCTCCTTGAGGCTTAAACAACCAAAATAGGAATTAGGGGACATACCCTTTCTAGCATGGGTGTCAGGGAGAGGCAGGGAACAACTCTCCTGTGGTACTGATCTGGGCCGAAAGGTCGTCTCAGGTGAGAACCTAAGTTCCTCATCCAGACACTTAGGTCTCAGGTTCTCTGCCAAGGGCTGGGCTGCTCAACTGGCTAGACCAGACTTCTAAGAATGAGTGAGTTCACTGTTTGAATGGTTTCCTACCTCTCTCCACAATGCCCAATACATTAAGAGAAAAACTGAAGGGAGATTTGCTGGTGGTGGGACTGAATGTCCTTCAGTAGACCTGTTCCCCCAACATCCCCTCCAAACTACCCCAGCTGATCCCAGACACAGGTCAGCGTCCTATCAGTGATGGAAACACCACTTCTAAGCCAGTTCCCTCTGGATCTGAGCTCCCTCCTTGCTACCGCAGGCTCAGGGCCTCCACTGCTGTCAACCAGAAGTGATCTGAGAGCTGGAGAGGAAGAGCTGTTCCTCTTTGGTTCCGACCCAAGCCATACCCCTTCCCATGTATTCTCCACCATCTCACAGTTCCCCCAAAACCCCTGCCGACCCATACATACATAGACAGGAAGCACCAAACAGCTCGGTCACTCATCACCACGATGGCCCCATTGTGAGATTGATCCCCCCAACACATAAAGCCACAGACACAAGCGCACCTCAAGATTACTGAAGGAAGAGAAGGAATGTTCCTAGCAAGCGGAGTCACTTCCCTTGTAACTCAAGACAAATGTCCCCACCGTTCTGTGTGTGCACTTATGTTCTTTCATGCAACTAGGATCAGGCAGAATCGTCTGTGTAGGATCTAGAGGGGAGCAAACCGCACCTGCAGGTCTCCTGCTCTCCGGACCTAGCACCCATCTTTCTGGATGCCTCTACCTGTGTCCTGTGAGCGCACTCAGGCGCGCTTCGGGGCGCTTTGAAGAGATGGGGAGAGAATGCTTTATAGAAGATGAACCATTGCCGGTTCTGGTGGCGCAGGCCGGTAGGATTTGCTGAAGGAGGCAGAGGCAGGTGTATCTCTGAGTTCGAGAAGATGAACCACTATTCTCCTCCACCCACTGTGTCCCCAAGCATCTGGGGCATTACCTCAGCTGGCCTGGAGGAGGGCAGGGCACTCAGGGCCAGAGAAGTTGGGAACCGAGTCTCAGACCAGGAAACACAACTTGCCTTAACTGCTGCGAGTCCACATCACAGGAAAGGAGGCAGACCTAGCCTGACGATATGGCTGAGCATATGGCTGTGTGTTAAGTGCATATGTCTGGGAGAAGATACTCTCCTTATCTCTACCATTAGGCAGGGGGATTGCCAGGAGTTCAAGGCCAGCTTGGACTACAAAGCAAACAGGGCAGCCTGGATTACTATGTGTGCCTATGTCTCAAAGATTAAACTCTGTAATACTATAATCCAAAGTACACACTTCACAAAATAAGGCTTCCCTGGCCACTGAACTGTTACTATCTTATCCCATAAGGACAAATCGCCCAATGCACAAGAGCTGGGATCAAGTCTTAGGAGCAGGCTTTTGGGACTGAAGCCAAACATAACCACCTGTCCTGGAGTGCTGGCCGGACTGTGACACTCCTCCCCTCTGCGGGCGTCACCCCTGCCCTTCTGAACTGGGCCGGGCTCCAGTTCCCCCCGGCTGCCAGCATTTTGAATGTTTCAGCTGACATAAAGACAGCTCCAGCTATAAATGGAAACCAAGGAGGAAAAACTGCTGTGCCAAAGAAAGGCACACTCCTCCGTTTCTGCAAGGAGCAAGAAGCCGAGCAGCAACTTCACAAGCATCTTGGCTGTGATCTCCAAATGTCAAGCCCATGAGGCCCCTGGCCCTCCCTTTTGAGTCTCTGGACTTCCCTCAGACATGGGCAAAAGTGTCTTTATCACAGCTATTTTCAGTATTGAAATGAACAATAACCTCCTGCCCATAAGTAAGGATGAAAGCTCCAGATTACCCATAAATTGGATTAGGATAAACGCAACTGCTGGGACACAGCAGGGGAAGATTCCTATGTCAGCATCAAAAGACAACCCATCCTGGGAAAAGGAAGCCAGAGGTCGAGCCAAGGGGGCCTTGGTGTGAGGAGAGAGAGGTAGGATGGGAATGTGAACCAGGTGCTCCTGAGGCCCTCTGCGTCGGTACTGATGACGACGTGGGGCTAGGTTAAGTCAGAGTGCGGGAGTGTGCTGCCCTGCTGGTCCAGCACTAGTAAAAACCCCAGCTGCCCGCTCTCTCCAGGCAGGGGCAGCCACATCTTAGAGAACAAACAGTACCAGCGATGAGATTCAGACCTGAGACTCAAAGGCACGCAGACACAAAAGGACAGCCACATATAGGAGACAGGAAGCAGGCAACAGTGTCGCCTCAGGGAAGGGGGAGGAGAGGTAGGCGCAGAACTATAGCGATGCTCTTCCCAAGGCTGTCAGTGCCATCACTAGAGGACAAGGACACACTGGCATTGTCAACAGTGCCAACTTGGAGCAGGAAGGCCCTCAGTATATATTGAGCTCAAGGTCAGTTTGAGCTACATGACAATCTGTCTCAAGAAAAAAAAAAAAAGAGAGAAAAGGGCCAGCAAACAGTGGTGAAAGGCATCATGCCGCCAAACCTAACAACTGACATTCTGGCCCTGAGCCCTGGAAGGAGAGAGCAGCCCCCCCAAGCTGTCCTTTGACCTCCACACACGCACGCAAAAATGTGTGTGGGCATGAGAGAGAAGAGGAAAGACTGAGTGAAGGACCTGTCATCCTGGCACTCAAGACACAAAGGCAGGCAGATCCCTGAATTCACGGCCAGCCAAGGCTACACAGTGAGATCCTGCCTTAAAGAGAGAAAGTAAAGGAAGAGGCAAGAGAAGAAAATGAGAAAGAGCCACTCCAGATTTGTAGTCAAACCCTCTACTGCAACCTAGCCAATCACCGGTCTGCCTCACACTTCCCTAATTTGGCTTTTTCCATGTGCTGTTTTAAATAAAACCCTGCTTTGTTGGACAATGATCTCACCATCAGTGGCCAGAATTCTGGATCACGTGTCACATGGGCAGACGAACGATGCACAATCACTCAGCATTCTCCTCCGCCCTTCAACCTTCCCACCCGTGCACAGTGCGCCCTGCATCCCCAGCAGAGCCTCTTTCTGTGAGGCTGAAATTCCATCCCAGAAATTCACCCATATACTCAATATTCTCACCCCCAGAGATGAGGCCTGTATGTACCCTAAAAGGAACTGCGGGGGAAAACAGGACAGAAATCATGGCTTCCCTAGGGCCACCTTCAAGCCACCTCCACTGTGGCACCCACTCATCAAGCCAAGCTTCGAAGACCCACGGTATCATAAGGATGCCCAGTGGGCTCCCTGGTTTACAGAAGGAGCTGTTCTTGCCGGGCATGGCTGGCAGATAGGAAATGTCAGCCTGAGAACGCCTCTGCCTGACACTTCTGCTATGAGTGTGAAGGTGGGAGGAAGCCACAAGAAAAGAAACCACATTTGCTAGAACAATGAACGTCCCTGGGACAACAAGTGAGGAGCCAGCTGATGGTTCTGGATGGAGTCTTGGCATGGACCTTGACTGTCCAACTCCAGCCAGGCTCCAGACAGGTGCTGCAGACCAAAGAGGCAAGAGGGTAAAGTGGACTGCACCTGGTGGCCACTAATCCTGTCACCCTGGGACCCTCAAGTCACCTACTCAGGTCTCTGTGCCGCTATCTGCACCAGCACTGTAAGTGGCATGGGCCTGGATGCTGCTGTGAACACACATGTGATCACTATGGTGCCGCACACAGGTGGCCTCCCTTCCCCCAGGAAATGTTCTGTCCCAAGGTCTCTAGGAAACCACCAATCCCTGGAGTTGTTTCCTCTTGCGGTGGCTCCTCTCTGTGTCCAGACCCCTGCTCTTCCTTTAACTCATCCTACCTTCTCCAGTGGTCCACGGCCCTTGCTCCTTCTGAACATTTTAAGCCTGGCTCTCAACTTCAGGATTCACTGGGGCTGGGTTGTTCTCTGCTGAGGTCATCATAAGCACTGAACCTCTGGCCTTCAACCACAAGGTGGCAGCACTCAATCACTCAATGAAATATGAGACCCACAGGCCCATGTCAGTCAACCTTAAAGATCCCAGAAATTCTCAACTTTTGCCCCTTGCTCCCTGGGATGCAGGCCACCCTAGGCTGCATAGAAAATTTACTACAAGCTAGAACTACATGGGTAGAGCCTATCTCGCATACGCACACCACAGCAACTGGAGCCAGGCCTGGTGGTACATGCCTTTATAACCACAAAACGTGAGAGGTAAAGACAGGAGAATCTTGAGATCCAGGGCCTGAGCTGCAATGCAAGTTCAGTTACGGAGAAGAATATTAACATTTTTTAAACATGAGGAATGGCCGCAGAGATAGCTCAGTGGTTAAAAGCACTGGCTGCTCTTACAGAGACGCAGGGTTGGTTCCCAGAACTGCTATGGTGACTTACAGCCATTGTAACTCCAGTTCTGACAGCCTTCTGGCCTCCACGGGCACTGAGCAAGCACACGCTACGCAAACTCACACCCATAAAATGATTTATTAGTTAATTAATAGAGAATTGAAAAAACTGTCAGAATACCCACTCAAAAACCAAGAGTCATGAAAGTTGCTTCAGTCACATGTAATTGCACAGTGGGAAACTGGTTTATTCGGATCGCTCGTGACGACTGGCCCACAATAACTTGTGGTAAAACACCTTTGCATGCCAGGGAGTCTCAGAAAAGCCCCTCTTCCTATCCCTTCCTCCTGATCACCCTTCACCTCCATCCACCAAAGCTTTTACATTTTTCTGCCAGAGAAAAACGAGTTCAGTGTCCAAGAACCACTCACAGAAGGACAAGCGCAGAGAGGCAGTTACTGCTGCCTAACACACACACTTCTGAAAACGCCACTGACCCAGGTTCAGGTTCAGGATGCTCCCCGTGGTGGAGGTCTTGTCCGTTTTCGTCATGATGGGTGCCGGGGCTTGCGGAGAGAAAGGCTTCGGGCTGCCGGACAGACTGCCTGCTTGCCCCGTCTTGGTGGAGGCTGGGGAAGCTGGAAAAGCGTGTCATGGTTAGAACCCGGCTTTACAAGTCGGTAAACCAATGAAACTCCCAGGTTTGGGGTTAAGGACAAGAGAGAAGGAACCCAAAGTGCAACTCAGTGTCCAGGGTGGGATGGGTTAAGAGGAGTGACCATGAACTGCCAGCAAAGGAGGGCAGCCGGGCTGGGAGTCTAGTAAACTGCTCTAAGACGAACAGCTAGGCTGCCACTGAAATTGCTTTGGCCTATTCGTGGGTGTAAATATCAAACAGACCCCTCACAGGTCAGCAGTAGGCTTGCCCGGCTTCACAGCCATTGGTGGGAGGCTGAGGGGGCTGTTCACACAGCCTGCGCTTGCCTCTCACCAGCCCCTAACTCAAGATTTCTCAGGATGCATGAGAGCAAGCGGGGCACCAGATGGAGAAAGGGAGGTGTTAGCAACTTGTCTTCTAACCCAGTGAGGTTCAAACTCCTACAAGGAGACCATGCTCCCCATGCCTGAGGATTTAACTTAATTTAAAATTATTTCTTTCTGGACTGGTGGTACATGCCTTCAATCCCAGCATTCGGGAGGCAGAGGCAGGTGGATCTTTCTGAGTTCAAGGACAGCCTGGTCTACAGAGTGAGTCCAGGACAGCCAGGGCTTTGTTACTGAGAAACCTTGTCTCGAAAAACTAAAAGAAAAAGGAGAGAGAGAGAGAGAGAGAGAGAGAGAGAGAGAGAGAGAGAATAACTCGTTTCCTTCAATGGTGAAAGCTTTTAGAGGAGCCAAGATCTTCCTAAGGATCCACCCAGTCATGACCAGTTAGCCTCACACATTACACATTTTTAGGACTTCCCAGCATGGCTCTTGAGTCCTGACAAGACAGCACCTGGCCAATTGGCCTGGCTGAGGCAAGGAGATGCTGTGGTGATCTTGTCATGGAAGTCATGAATGGCCCAAGAGGATATAAATAAAGCGAGACACCGAGGCACCAGAGACTATAAAAAATGTGGGCCTGTGATGTTTCTTTCTGTAATCCTTGAAGTGAGGAAGCAGGTACAGGAAGGCCAATTCAAGGCCATCCCCACCTACATAGCAAGTTGTAAGCCAGTCAGCCCCACACAGTGAGACATGGACAAAGGAAAAAGCTCCTCCATTTGGCTGGGTAGGGAGTGAGTGAGAGAGAGAGAGAGAAAGGGAGGGAGAGGGAGGGGGGGGTCCAGGTAAGGCTTGGATCCCTCATGGCTGCTGGGAACCAAACTCACATCCTCTGCAGATTCAGGACGCATTCTGGACCACTGAGCAATCTCTCCCACCCTGCAATTCGATTTTCAGGGTAAGGGGAGACTAGAGAGACCTGAACTCAATCAGAGGTGGATGCTTAGGGTTCAAATCCCCCCCCCCGCCCCGGTTGAATGCAGTTTTAAGCAAGATGCCTGTGTCAGCAGCAACCTTGGAAAGAGGTTTCAGGGACACCCTGACACAAGGATGACAAAAGCACCTACCTACCCCTGTCAGGTTACAGCCGGGACTTAATCTAAACAGTCAAGGCAACCAGCGACTGCCCGTGCTCTTGGTGTCGCTGACTTCCTGTTTCCTCGCTAGAAGAAAAAACCATGGAAACCAGTGGTCCTCAGTCAGTCCTCCCTGCACCATCCTCACCAGCACTTACTGGGCAAACACATGCAGCTAATTCTAGTAGCCATGGCCAGGGACATGGGCTGCTGCTGGTATCTTACTGCCATAGAAGCTAGATGTAAGTAAATATGCTACAAGGGACAAAAAAAAAAAAAAAATCCCCACTGTGAAGAATTATCATCTGGAGACTGGAGAGGTGGCTCAGTGGTTAAGTATGCTTCCTGTTCTTACAGAGGACCCAGGTCCAATTCTCAGAACCCACATCGTGGATCACAGGCATTTTTAGTTCTAGTTCCAGAGAGCCTAACACTCTCTTCTGGTCTCTGCAGGCACGGCCTGCACAAGGTACATGGACATACATGCAGGTAAACATTACACATGAAAAATTTTTTATTTGTTTTTCAAGACAGGTTTTCAGTGTAGCCCTAGCTGGCCTGGAACTCAGCGATCTACCTGCCTCTGGCTCACATAAACTTTTAAAACATCCATTTGTAACTCCAGTTCTGCGGGATCTGACAACGTGTTCTGGCTTCCATGGGCAATGCATGTATGTGGTGTGCTTATACACTTACATACATGCAAGCAAGATATTCATATGCATAAAAACTTTTTAAAAATAAATCTTAAACGTAAATTAGAAAGAATCAACCTCTGGCCTCAAATGTTGTTCCTGAATTGAGAAACCTCTGAATCATAGAACAAATATGGAAGTCCTTCTCCTCCTCTAGAAATGGGGCTGGAATTAGATACAAACCCACTGTCACTTGGCCGGTGCTCAGCAAACACTAAAAATTATTTGAGAATGAAGTTTTATAAATATTAAATTGAATCCATTTTACCACAGGGATTAGCAGACTGCCTGACCTAGTAACCAGGCAGGCGGCCTTCCTTCCCCTGCGGGCTGTTGCTGGGGTAATTGCTATTACTTCCATACTACTGAAACAAACAGAAACCAGAGCACTTGTTACATGAAATGAGAATAAACGAGCCATGTGTACATACACAGGCATGTTTGTTGGAGGGAGGGCACACGTACACATTTGTATACAAGTGTGTGGTGGTCAACATGCGACCTTGGGTACCGCTCCCTAGGATCTCTCCACAGCTTGCTTGTTTGATTTTTGAGACAGGACCTCATTAGCCTGGAACTCCACCCAGAACAGGCTAGCTGGTGGGAGCCAAGGGAACCGCCTGTCCCCTGCCCACCACTGGAATTACAAGTGCACCACCACCACACCTCGAATCCTTACATGGGTCCCAGGCATCAAATGAAGCTCACAAGACAAGCGCTTTACTGAGACATCAGCCCCAAATGAGGCATTCTGAGGCAAAGCTGCTACTACAGGAATGTTTTAAACAATTGAGTCACTGCTGTTTGGGACAGCTAAAAAGGATCCAGGGACTGTACCGCCCCCAGGGACTGACACCAAGGCTTCTCTAGCTGTGTACTCACTAAGTAAACAGGGAAGTCTAACAGGGCTCTGCTTGGGCCTTCGGGGATGTAATGAGGAGCCTGAACATGAAGGGCAACAGGAACCCAAACACACAGAAAACAAAGGTACCACTGCATACAGGCATCAGTGGAGGGCACCACATTTCCCTTAACAGAACGCCAACCAGCAATGCTAGCGTGCACCCCCAATCAAAAGGGGGAACACCTAGAGCCAGCAAGATGTCTCAGCTGGTAAAGCCACTTGCCACCAAGCCTGATAACCTGAGTTTAATTCCTGGGACCTTCATGGCGGTGACAAGTGACTCCAGCAAGATGTCCTGTCACCTCCACATGGGGGGTGTAGCATATGCACGTGTGCGTGCAAACACACACAAACACATTTTAAGCGTGATGCCATCTGGGGAGGCATGGCACACCAGTGCACACAAGCACAAGCTCCGAGCAGCCAGGATGAGCCAGGTTCTCTGCTTCTCCTTGCCCCATCACCTGTCAGTCACACTCCATTCCCTTCATGACTTGAGATTCAACTTAATAGCATGCCGTTGTAACTCCTTGGGAGAGTTGGCCATAGCAGGGAGGGAGGGTTAGTAGGGACTTAGCATTTGTCATGGATAGCCATTTTATGACAACTATTGATTTCACAATAAAATGGGAGTCTGTGAAAAACACTTTCCCTTCTCCCTGACAGCAAGTCCACTGTGGGAGGCCAAGACTAAAGCATCGTTAGCTCAGAGGGGTCTGCAGGCTGAAGATGGTACCATGTTACTTACACATTAACACTCTCACTGGGGTCCCTAAGAAATAGTTAGCAAACATTGATGGCTGAAGCCCAGCTACGCAGTGGCCCATATAAAGGGGTAGGAGTAGAAGCCACATTGTTAAGGGGTGGGATCTAGGGCTGTGGCAGCTACAGGTTCCCTGCCAACCAAAGGGCCCCTTAGAAAGCTGAATCTGCTAAGGGGCAACAGACAGGATGAGCTAACGGAGACTTCCAAAGGAAAAGACAGTCTTGGGGCCGGTGAGACGCTTCAGCGGGTAAAGGCATTTGCCATTGAGTCTGATGACCAGGAGTTCAATCCCCTAGAACTCACATGACAACAGCAGAGCCCCGACTTCCGCAAGCTGTCCCCTGACCTGCATAAGAAGCAAGCATGACCACCCACAGGCTTGCACACAGGTACACACATTTAAACCCAGCACTAAGGACACAGGCAGGCAGATCTCTGTGGGTTTAAAGGACAACCCATTCTACACAGTGAGACCCTGCCACCAAAGAATGAGGGGGCTCTCAATTCTCATACATTCTCATGTGTAAACGAGCTCCGTCATAGCATAAGGGGCCACTCTGGGTTCTGAAAGCCACTTACGTGGCTTTTCCATTTTGTGGCATGAAAAACTTTCTTGACATTTTGGATGCACACCAGCCTGATCCCAACTGTGCTTATCCCTGACTATGGCAGTGTCTACGTGAATATGTACACGTCTCCTCCCTGAACCAGGTTCTAGCTTCTGCCATCACTGCTAACAGCAGAGGGCGGGAGGGAGTAGTGTGAGCAGACAGGCCTCAGGGCCTGGCTGTGAGGTTTGGACTGTCACATGAGGCTTGACAGACTTTCTTCTGCTCCATGCAGTCTGTATTGACAGCTGGCAAACCTGGATCTATGGGTCTATGGGACGAATCTGTTCCTTGTCCCTGTACGGCCTGCTCTTTAAGAAGGGTCTATAACATTGGGGGTGGGGCACAAAAAAATCAATACTTCTTTTCTTTCCCCGTATGAGTGTTTTGCCTGCATTTATGTCGGTGTGCCACGTGCGTGCCTGGTGCCCAAGGAGGCCAGAAGAGAACATCAGATCCCCTGGAACTGGAGTCACAAACGGTTGTGAGCCAGGTGGGTAGCAGAAACTGAAGCAGTCTCCTCTGCAAGAGCAGCCAGCCAGTGCCCTTAACCACTGAGCCATCTCTCCGGCCCCATTCATGAGCTCTTAAAGCATGCACTTATTATAAGATACTCAAGCTTCATTACCCACCAACCAACACCAGTTAAGTTTTATTGAAACTCAGCTATCAATGTCCATCGATACAGCCATGACCAAAACACAGATCCTACCTCCGAAGTGTCTACTGTGGGCCCCACACAGTAAGGAATGTAAAACAGTTCTGAATGTCAACCCTTCTTCTTTCTTGAGGGTTTGGTTTGTTGGATTGTTTTTATTTTTTAGTGTTTTTGAGACAGGATCTCATGTAGGCTAGGCTGCCCTCGAACTCCTGATCCTCCTGCCCCTACCTCCCAAACGCTGGGGTAACCACACAGGCATCACTTTATCTGATAAGCCACCTTACAGGATTAGCAAATGTCTCAGGCATAATGGGGTGAGTGGGTTGTGTACTTTTAGAATAGGGACTTTGAAGTCTAAGTTCTCACTTAAAAAAAAAAAAAAAACCAATTCTCTCAATGAACAGGAATTTTGCCACAAAGTTTGATGCCACATATACCACCCAAGGGAAGACAGACACTAAATTAAACAAGACAGACATTCTTAAACTCCTATAAAACTGTTTTTTAAAATGCGGAACAAAGCCGGGCGGTGGTGGCACACGCCTTTAATCCCAGCACTTGGGAGGCAGAGGCAGGTGGATCTTTGTGAGTTCGAGGCCAGCCTGGTCTACAAAGCGAGTCCAGGACAGCCAGAGATATTCAGAGAAACCCTGTCTCGAAAAACCAAAAAAAAATAAAATAAAATAAAATAAAATAAAATGCGGAACAAGAGAGCAAAGGGGAACATGCACATGAACACTCTTTGTTTTATGATGCGTTAACTTCAAGCCAGGTTTTAAAGGGCAGCTGTGGCCTAGGGCCTGGAAGACATGAGTATCAGTAGTCCAAGACCAGTCCGGAGCACCTCGGAAAAATAAAATTTTTTTTTTTTTTTTTTGGGGGGGACGGAGTTTTTCTGTGTAACAGCCCTTGCTGTCCTAAACTCATGCTGTAGATCAGGCTGCCCTTAACTCACAGAGATCCGCCTGCCTCTGCCTGATTAAAGGCATGCGTCACCATGTCCAGCTCACAGAAATAAAAATAAATTATACATATTAAATCTGTGGCTCAATTTTGTTTGAGTGGAGAGTTCTACTCAAGGGGGTGGAGGATGAGAGGGTGGGACTGGGAGGGGTGGAAAGAGGACACTGTGATGGAGATGTAACCTGAATAAATAAATATTAAAAAATAAAAAATAAAAGAGTTCTACTTAAGTCACCCTTTCACTGTATCTCTTCTCAGATCCCCATAGACAACAGACTAGAAATCACCAGGAAAAATAATTCCATGGCCAATGCTGTTCTGGGTACTGCTCTGGTACTGCTGTGCTGTCCAAAGTCACACCAGCTGAGTGGGAAGGCTGGAATTAGAGACCAGTGTCCCCTCTGAAATGCAACACAGGGTGTGACAAAAGGTAACCTTGAAGGCAGTGTAACAGTGGGCACCGGCATCAATTTTCACCTTGATTCTCTTAACATCCAAGATAACCTTCACATAAATGTATGGAAAACTAACAACAAAGAAAAAACACAGAATCACAGGATGCTGTTGCGAACAGCCAAGAGGCCCTGCGTTGGCCTTGAGCCGGGCGCGGTTTGTGGCCATGTCCACCCGATTCTAGGAATGGCCTCATCTGGCCTCTGAGATCCAGTTTCTCATTTACCTAGTCCATCACAGAGCCCAGGGGCGGCTGTGGTGCCTGCCTGCTTGCACCCATGGGCGAGTCACCCAAGGACACCAGAGTGCACCAAGGAGCATCCTACCCCACTCTCCCAACTGGGGCTGACCTGCGCTCTTGTCAAGGAAGTCCATGGACTCCTCACTGGCGCTGAAGTGGCTGGACGGGGCCTTCTTCTCAGGGTCTTGCTCCACGTCGGAGCCCGTGTGCACAGAGGAGTTGGTACTGGTTGGGGAACGTGGCATGTCGGACAAGGAGATCCTGCGGCCCGCGCCCCCGCTCAGAAGGGGCTTGCTCAGGAGGATCTTGGGGGACGCTGTCATGTCAAAATTGAGCTTCACCTTCTCCTGTCTCTCTGTCTTGGCAGTGCCGGCGCTGGGGTTGCTGGGATCGAGCAGCATTTGGTACTGGCTATTGGGGGTGTAGGGTGTCCTGAACGGGGAATAATTAAAAACCCCAAACTTCCTCCGTATGTTCTCCACGTAAACTTCCATCTCTTGCATGGCGCTGTTGAAGATACTTTTAGTCTTTTTCACAGAAAAGGGGATTTCTTTAGACATGAGGTAGCAATTATTGATTGGAACCCAAGCTCTAGGAGGGCAAAAGAGAGACACTCTGAGTCAGCTTCAGTCATTTCCAAGATTTTTTTTTTTTTAATTTTCTTAATGCAAACCAAATTAGCCTGGCGGGCACTTGCCAAGAATCTTAAATGTGGGTTCTCCTTTTTATATAAATGACTTGTTTTGAATGATTAATGAATGATCCACTTCACAGAGGTATTAATGATGGAGCATGGACAACAAAATTTAGCCAGGATGTGAAAGGGCTCCACACATTTAGCCATCTTAATGTTAGGAACACAAAAGAGGCCTTTAAGATGGCACAGCACGTGAGGGCACAGCTGCTGCTAAGTCTGGCGACCTGCTCAGCAAAGCCCGAGGGGAGAGAGACACCTCCCTCCAGTTGCCCTTTGGCCTCCACACATGCTCTGCGGCACTCTCATGCACACACACAAAATTGAATAAATAAATGAGTTTAAAAACCAAAAATAAGCCGGGCATGGTGGCGCACGCCTTTGATCCAGCACTCGGGAGGTAGAGGCAGGCGGATCTCTGTGAGTTCACGGTCAGCCTGGTCTACAGAGTGAGTCCAGGACAGTCAGGGCTACACAAAGAAACCCTGTCTTGAAAAACCAGAAATAAATAAATATATAAATATATAAATAAGTGGATGGATGGATGAACAAATAAATATGAATGAGGCGACAATCCCTTCTCTTTTTTTTTTTTTTTCCTGTTTCAGAGTAAGAAAAATAGAGAGTCCTTCACAACACATCTTAAGAATGATATATTTTCTGGATCTCACTTGGCTGTACATGGACAGGGACCTTCTTTTGATTGCAATTCCAAATGGGACTATTCTTTGCAAGATCATGTTCCTAAAAGGAGGCATAAATTTCAGTTTTATTCGAGACAGAATCTCATTATGTAGCTCCAGGTTGACCGGCAATTCAGAATCCTCCTGCCGGCTCTGGAGAGATGGCTCAGAGGTTAAGAGCACTGGCTATTCTTCCAGAGGTCCTGAGTTCAATTCCCAGTAACCACATGGTGGCTCAGAATCCTCCTGCCTCAGTTTCCTGAGTGCCTTGACACACCTGGCAGCATGTGAGAAAATAAACATGAGGAAAACTCTTGATATTAAGTAGCCTTTTTGGGCTAGAGATATAGCTCAGTGGTTAAGAGCACTGACTGATCTTCCAAAGGACCCAGGTTCAAATCCCAGCACCCACAAGGCAGTTCACAGCTGTCTGTAATTGCCAGGCATGGTAGCGCATGCCTTTAATCCCCATGCTCGGGAGGCAGAGGCAGGCAGATCTCTGTGAGTTCGACACTAGCCTGGTCTACAAAGTGAGTCCAGGACAGCCAGGGCAACACAGAGAAACCCTCTCAGGAAAAACCAAAACAAAAAATACATACAAAAATAAACAAACAATAAGTAGCCTTTGGCTTTGGGGTGGATACATTCCACCTGATACTTCAATGAAGTCCCACCCTCCTCCATCAAAACCTGCACCTCAGGATGTTTTGCAGCAACAGTGGTACCTTTCCAGAACCAGCACAGCCTACAACCCCAGGAAGGTCCGAGAATGCCTGAACCACCACCCATGCGGAGAACATCCTGCTAATTGTGCAGTCTCAACTCTACAGCCTCAACCTAGTTTGTAACTTTTCCGTGGAGACC
This sequence comes from Lophiomys imhausi, assembly GCA_907164525.1. Taxonomy (NCBI): domain Eukaryota; kingdom Metazoa; phylum Chordata; class Mammalia; order Rodentia; family Muridae; genus Lophiomys; species Lophiomys imhausi. Next base: position 1,293,117 of record CAJQZJ010032083.1, read on the forward strand.
TCTAAGGGTTCTTGGACCTCAAACTTAAGCCTGGCATATAGCCATGGGATGTGGTAGAGGATCAGAGGGAGAGAAGAGTCTTGCTCCAGTAAGAGAACATCTACCCAGCTATGTCCAAAGTGCCCACTTAGGACTCTGAACCCAGTCTCCCTGGTCTTTGAAGAGAAGCGGTGGGATTCTTCTGCAGTATTCCATGCCGTGTCAGCAGCCGGCACTGAATTCCTACATCTGAAGAGGAAATGACGCATGAGAAATGAGGCCTGTGCGGAGGCAAAGTTCAGCCAAAGTGTGGCCCCAAGTGAGAACCCCAAGCATATAGCTGACCTCCAGGTGCTAGCTGAGCAGCTCCCCATGTGTGCTAGGGACACTTTTCTGTTGGGCCCTGAAGACCTTCATGTCCAGGCAAGTGGACCAAAGCTAAGCAGAAACCAAACAGTTGCAAGAAGAGACAGGGCTCAGAGCTAGGTGAGGCAGAGAGGCCAGGCCAGGGTCCTGAGAGTCACCAGCGCCAGACATTTCCCACCCAGGAGAACGCCAAGAAAGAGCTCAATAGCTCTGAGTCTGTATCAGGAGCTTCCCAGCCAGGGAGCCACAGGCTCAGGGCCCTTGTCCCAGTCTAGGCTACTCTAGCTTCAAAGTCATAACTGTCCCGCCTTCCAGCGTCCAAGTGCCTTAAGAGGCCTAGGCAAGAATAAGCTGTTTTTCCCCTAAAAGGAAATGAGATTTTTTTTTTTTTCCCATTAGCACAAAAAACCTCAGGGAGGAGCTACAACAGCCTCGGTCCTGAGTGACCTTGGGCAAGGCAGAGCATTCTGGAGCTCAGTTTTCTCCTACAAAGAGTGGCAAAGTGTCTGGTGTCCGGCATGGGGGTGGGTGTCTGTAACCCCAGTCCTTAGGAGGCTGAGGCAGAAGGAACAAGTTCAAGCCTAGTACATAATGGCTAACAGGTATTTTTCTTAAGCTTACAATCATTTGGCATAAGAGTTTCTATAATTTTAGGTAATGGTGCATATATCTAAGATCAAACAACTCTTTGTTTTTGAGACAGGGTTTCTCTGTGTATCCCTGTGGGTGAGCCTTCCTGGGTTGGCTTTAAGACTCTGTCTACGGTCAGGTGTAATCCTACCACAAGGAGGGCAAAGGCAGGTGGATCTCTGAGAGTTTGAGGCCAGCCTGGTCTACATAGGGAGTTCCAGAGAGGTATAAAGAGAGACCCTGTCTCAAATAACAACAACAAAAAACAAAAAAGTCCCTGTCACAGCCATGGCTATACAGAGAAACCCTATCTCAAAAACCCAAGGGAAAAAAAATCCCTGTCTTGGGAGAGAGGAGTGATCACCCAGAACCAAAAATTCCCAAGAAGAATTCTTGCACCAGCTCCTAGTGATGGGACATCTTGGCCCGCCAAAGTGTTGGTACGATGGTACTAGGGACTGCTCACACATCCACATCGGGGTCGCCTTGCCCAAAATGAACCCACCAGGTTAGGACAGCCAATCAGAGGAAGCAGAAAACATTGAAGATGCTGAAAAGGATCAGGGATCTTGCAAGAGAATAGGAAATGCCTGGCTCCTGGCCAAGCTCTCAGGACCAAAGAACACACTGTACATCTAAGACCTCAGTACAGAGTGCAAGCAATGCTTATGGGCATGCATGTCCCCAAGGCCACCTTCAACTAAAGGCTGTCAGGGTGGTCACAGAGGAAGGACAGAACCATGAGCTCGTGGGTTTGGGTCCATTTGGTAAATAGGGATATTGCATCAGTAAGTATATCAACAGGGCTGCCCCACAGAAGAGTTAAGATGGCAAACACCTCAAATGCTCTATATTGAGATGGGTAAGGCATAGCCAGCAGCCAGTTCCTCTTGCTCTTGGAACAGAAAGCAAATCCTTACCCTCCTCTCCTCCGAGCACCCAGTTCAAACCACTTAATTACAGGACAGCCTCTCCAGACACAGCCCTTCACTGGCCTTTGCCCCTCAAGCCGGGTCCACCACTGTCTTTACACCATTTCCTACAGATGGGAGATAGCAAGCCTAGCAGCCCACTTGGACAAGTGTCTGCCTTGGAAACAACCCAAGGTAACACATTCCTTTACATGAAGGAATGCTAAAATTCAGGGTGAGTTCCACCAGGATGGGGAGGGGAAGGGTGGAGAGAGAATTCACTTGCTAGAGAGCTTGCCTAGCATGCAGGAAGCCTGGGTTCCATCCCCAAAAACATATAACCAACCAGGTGTCACGGTGGATGCCTATAATTCCAGGACCCAGGATGTGGAGGAGGATCAGGAGTTCAGAGTCACCTTCTAATATAAAACAAGTTGAGACTAGCCTGGGGTTACATAAGCCTCTGCCAAAAAAAAAAGGGGGAGGGGGTTGGCCTCAAAATTTAAGTGTGATGTCCCCTGCCAAAGACAGTACCCTCCCCACAATGAACTGCCACCTATTTTCCTGACAAGGGAACTGCTGGAGTTTCTATAAGAAACAGGAATCTCTTTAAAAATCGAGATTTTTTTTTTTTTTGTTTTTTTTTCGAGACAGGGTTTCTCTGTGTAGCTCTGGCTGTCCTGGACTCGCTTTGTAGACCAGGCTGGCCTCGAACTCACAGAGATCCGCCTGCCTCTGCCTCCCGAGTGCTGGGATTAAAGGCGTGCGCCACCACCGCCCGGCTTAAAAATCGAGATTTTTTTTTTCCTTTGATTTATAAGTCAAGCGAAATTTAATAGAGAACAAGCTCTATTTCAGATGCTGGTATCACTAAAAAAAAATTATGTATTTTCTGTGTGGTACATGACTCCTAGGCATTCCAACATCCTCTCCAAATGTTGGGTGGGGCGGGCTCCGGAAGAGTCTTTGCTTCCTCTGATCATAAGGTAACTTGCTGAAAGGGAGCATGTTAAATAAATATTGTCTCTGACTACCTGTTGTTCACAAGCAGGCGGGGCGCCAAGGCAAAGTGAGCTGCTGTTAGCTGGAATTACTCCGTAACTCCATTCAACCTGTTCGGGAATGAAAGGGGAGGCTGGGAGGGAGGGTTTGTGTCTGTCAAAACATCATCCCCCTTGTCATTTCCCATTTTAGATACTGAGGAAGGGGAACTGGGAGGAATTACTCCATCTAATGCTAGGAGAATCAGTTAGTGGCAATCTGGGAGATTACCCTCGGTCCGTGAAAGCATTATTTTTAAAGGCAATTTGCACAGAAGTTTAATTTACTCCAGAAAACATAATAAATAAATAACTACACGTCGAACAGCACACAGCCATGGAACTCATTCCGAAGCCAGGTACATCAACAGAAATTCTTTCCTAACACACCTAAAGCAACTGAAGGAAGCCCTCCCCGAGCTCAGCAGGAAACTAGAAGACATTTTGCAAACACAAGATCACGGGTTATTATGACAAGTAAAACAATAGCCATCGTCACCACTAATAAAAGGTAGAACTCAGCCGGGCGGTGGTGGCGCACGCCTTTAATCCCAGCACTTGGGAGGCAGAGGTAGGCGGATCTTTGTGAGTTCGAGGCCAGCCTGGTCTACAAAGCGAGTCCAGGACAGCCAGAGATATTCAGAGAAACCCTGTCTCAAAAAACCAAAAAAAAAAAAAAAAAAAAAAAGGTAGAACTCGATTTTACAAACAGCATAGTAATAACAGCCGGACCCTCCAGCACCTTTAATATGTAATATTATTACTAGAAGCTCCACTCAGGGCCTAGTTTTAAACTCCCACCTGTCGTGTTGTCCAAAGAAACGGGCATCAACCTGTCCGTCTTTGTCCCTCAGAGCTTTCGCTGGCCAGAATGGAAACCCTTTCAGTTTTGCCCAGACCAAAGGGTGCGGATTGCTCTGGAAGAAGAACAAAATGCAGGGTTGGCGTTACATTTCGCAGCAAGGCACACATTAGAGCGTGAAAGGAAACCTGAATGCAAGGAGACAGAAAGGAACACGGACCGTGCTAATTAGGTTTTTGCCAACTTGACACAAGCCAGAGTCAACTGAGAAGAGGGACCCACACGTGAGAAGAGGCCTCCATCAGACTGGCCTGCAGACCAATCTATGAGGCATTTTCATGATTAATGACTGTTGTGGGAGGGTCCAAGCCCCTGGGGGCGGTACAGCCCCTAGGTAGGTGGTCCTAGGGTGCATAACAAAGCAGGCTGAGCAGGGCCAAGAGGAGCAAGCCAGTGATCCTCTCTCCTCCTGGGCCTCTCATTCAGGTCCTTCCTGCCTTGATGTCACTGAATGATGAAATAAACCCTTTCCTCCCCAAGTGGCTTTCTGCCATGGTGTTTAACACAGCATATTAGAAGGCAAAATAGGACACACGCCATGCATGAAAAGAGGACAGCTGCACGCCGGGCCCTCACACAGGTGCTCCCCAGCAGAAAAAAGGCTGGACAAAGCTGGGGAGGAGCTTAATGTTGACAAGCCCCTCTGCTCATACTCAGGATGACCATGAACAAGAGAATACACCTCTTCAGGCACCACAGAAACAGTCAACACCCATTCTGGGCTAAGTTTGGATAAAATGTGGAGCTTTGCAGGTGAGAGGCTGCAGAAGCCATGCTTGTCTCCCAGGGGTGCGGCCACACAACTGTCTCTCTCCAGAGGCAAGGAGAGGCCTGAGCTATGTTTTTGCTGCCACTTGTCTAGTCTTGCCCTCTCGAACCTTCCACCATGCCTCTCACACACACTGACTCCACCCCACAAGGCAAAACTCTCTAAAACAGGGCTCTCAACCTATGGGTATTGGGTCACCTAAGACCATCAGAAAACTCAGATGTTTCAATTATGACTCATAACAGTAGCAAAATTACAGTTGTGAAGTAGCAAAACAAAGTAATTTTACGGCTGGCGGTCACCCAGGAACTGCATTAGAGTCACAGCACTGGGAAGGTGGAGAACCACTGCTTAAAACATACTGAATTTGATCAATGCCCAACAGTGCAGGAGAAAGAAAAGTCCGGGAGGGTGATCTCGTGACTCTATAAACCAACGATCTCTCTGGAGTAAGACAGTCTTCCAGGGATATATGTCCAAAAGTCTTAAAACAGGAACCAACCAGATTTTAAAATGACACAGTGAACTGAAGACATGGTCCTGACACAGTCTATCACCAGTATCCCACTTGCCACAGCCCTCTTTTGAGTCAACCCAGTTACCAGGAGATATAACTCTGGGACAAAACAGTCCAGCCCAAGAGGGTTTACCTGAACCCAGTTAGTTTCTCTCCACCCTGACCTTTTCAGAACAACTTATAAAAAACTTCCCAATCTCATCGCCTAACTAACTCCCTGGAGAGGGCCATCTTGGTATAGCCACCGAGGGCACCAGAGTTCCGGAACTGAAACAAAAGAATCCAGTCCAACTTACACAGGGCTCACAGAACCAGTTGTCCCGTTTTTGGCAAGCAGCGAGATAACATTCTGGACATACTTCAATTTCATTCATCTGCAAAGCAAGAGATACATTAGAGTGTGGACCCCAGGGGCAGGGCCTCACATCTGGCAATCATGGTAAATCCTTGATTCTTTTTAAGTGCTTGTACTTTTATTTCAGGGTCAGATTTTCCTCTTTTGGTTTTTTCTTTTGTATTGGGGGCAGAGAGAGAGAAATAGAGCCTTGCCAGGTAATTCAGGCTGACCTCAAAATGATCAAGGGATGCTCCTGCCTCAGCCTCCCAAGTGGTGAGACTACAGGTTCACAGCAGTACACACACATGGTTTGCCTAATAATTTTCTTTTTTTTTCATGTGTGCGCCCGCACACATGAGACGGGGTCTCTCACTGAACCTGGAGCTCACTAATTTGGCTAAACTGGTGGTCACAAGGCCCTGGAATCCTCCTGTGTCTGCCTCCATATTCCTGAGAGTAGGAGCAATCACCATCGCACCTGGGCTTTTTATACAGATGCTGGGAGATCCTTGTACTTTTACCCTGCAAGAATGTCACCTGCAAGATGGGATCTGGATCCCCATCCCCAGCCTCCATTTATGTCCCAGTGCAGTTCACTGCCCACCCAGCTTAGTTCACAACCTACCCGACATCCAGAAGCAACCTCAACACACCTCGGTCTGAGTTTGCCTATCCCTTGGCATATTCATCCCCATTCTCAACCCTGAGGACCATTTGGTAATGTCTAGAGGGATTCTGGTTGTCACAGGAAGGCTAAGCTGAGAAATTAACAAAAAACATCAACAACTGCTGGGTTCCATCCGGACCATGTATAATCTGCCCACCTACAGAAAACAACTGCACCAGTTTTATCTGGAATCCCTCCTCTCTACCTCCACATCCCATGCTCAATCTCTACACCACTGTCCAGGGTAGTCAACTGTGACCACACTACTTTGTTTGCACTAATGACAACCGGAATGTTCAGCCACAATGGCTGTCCTGCTCCCTTTCAAGATGGTACACACTCATTCCAAAGGCTTACAGTGTGGGGTCCATGACATCCTGCTACCAACACAATGCAAACAGGAATGACAGTGAAGTGTTACTGTCTCGTGAGCACATGGAGGAAATATACATATGTTTACTTTTTTTAATTTCTCAGACAGCCTGAGTTCAATTCCCAACATCCACCTCAGGAAGCTTGAAACCACACATAACTGCAGTTCTTGTAGAACTGCCCTCTGGCCCCTCAGGCATCTGTACACTCATGATACACATAAATACAAAGGCACCCATACACACTCAAATAAAAATAAATAAATCTTTTTTAAAAGATCAGCACTTCCCGTGCTGGAAGAACACACACTGCCATATCATTCCACCATGGGTTGGCATCCATATTCCCAGCAATTTTTTTTTTTTTGGTTTTTCGAGACAGGGTTTCTCTGTGTAGCCCTGGCTGTCCTGGACTCACTTTGTAGACCAGGCTGGCCTCGAACTCGCAAAGATCCGCCTGCCTCTGCCTCCCAAGTGCTGGGATTAAAGGCGTGCGCCACCACCGCCCGGCTGGCATCCATATTCCCACAACTGTTCTGGAAAGTAGTCAGAAAAGAGCTACCGACTAGCAGAGCTGTCCAATCGCTTGACATCGGGACACACTGTTCCCTAGTATTTCATGTTCGAGAACCAACCAAACTGGGGAAAAAGAGAAAAGAAAAAAACAAAAACCAAACCCCACCATGGCCACGCAAGGCGGCAGGAGTAGCAGCCTAGTGGTGTTTACCATCACTCCTGGCACTACGGAGGCGGAGCCTGGCCTGATCCAAGACTATGTAATAAGACTATTTTCAGACAATCAATCAATCAATAAATGGAGGAAGAGGCAAAGACCTTCTTTGTGAGCCTGTCCCTGTCAAAAGGGATGACTGTGAATGGCCTCATGGACTGACTCAATCCCAGCTGTGGAGAAGGCCAAAACTGACAAATTGACAACAGAGAGAACTCGAAATTCCCTGCATTTGACCACGACTTCAGACTAAAAACTACCCCACCTTCACTGCTGAATTAAAGGGCATTGGAGTCCCCTCTTTCCTGCTTTCACATGCTTGCAGAGACAAGATGCTCTGCACAATACAAGTTATCAAAAAAAAGTCATTGTAGCCACGCGCTTGGGCTGCCCGGTGCCTTCGGGAGTCATCCATGGGAAAGCTGGGAACGCATACCTCATGCTCACAGATTTTGATGACGACTTTTGCTATTTGTGTCAATTTATGATTTCCTAAGGGAATAAGAAAATGGGATTATTTCAAAGGCAAACATTGAGATTACATTTGCATTACCGATTTTTTAACGTGTCGTGTCCGCCCCCCCTCAAGATTCATTATTTAAAGGTAAAAACTTCTCTATCGAAGACCAAGCTTGGCCATTATCTTGGAATTGAATAGTTGGTGTGGAATTCCCTACACATGAGGTACCTCAAGTACTCCAAGGCTGTGATTACCAGAAAGGAGTCTTACCTAACCCTGTAATCCCAGAACACAATGCAAGAAGGAAATGGAGCATCTGGTGCCTCCCTAAGACTCCACCAGAAGCTTTACAGGAAAGGGGGTGAGATGATGCTCTCATTTACTTAATGACTAAGTCAAAATCAGGAGTCCCTGCCCCCTAACAGAACTCTTGGCTAGTGAGCTGAGCATCTGGCCCAGAGCTAACCCCAAGCCCTCTGCACCAAAGCAGAGCCCAAGATGGCCAAAGGCTCTTTGGTCCTAATAGTATTTTCAGAAACTGTAAATCTACTGGGCTGAGACGGTTCCATCAGGAAGGATTAAGGACTCTGCAGGGCGTGGTGGTGCACGCCTTTAATCCCAGCGCTCAGGAGGCAGAGGCAGGCAGATCTCTGTGAGTTCAAGGCCAGCCTGGTCTACAGAGTGAGTCCAGGACAGCCAGGAGTACACAGAAAAATCTTGTCTCGAAAAACCAAAAAAAAAAAAAAAAAGACACATAAGGATTATGGACTAAATGGCCAGTCATTCTAGCCTAATTGGCCAGCTCTAAGCCTGAGATGGGGTCCCAAAAGACAAACAGAAACCAAGGTGGATGGTTTCTGGGGTGGAAACCCGGGGATGACCTCAGGCCTCACATATACATACACATCGGTGCATCCTCCTGCCTCCCCCCAACAGGAATATGCACTCATTAATACCTACACATAACACATAGCTGTAGCATCTAAATAAACAGCATTGCACAGGAAGGATCCTGTAATTGCAGGCTCTGCAGACGTGTAGGTATCCCGTCCTATATCCACACCACACCACTGGCCACACAGGCGATTATGTACCTCCAGACCTGAGCCCATTCCCGTTTGTGTGATCTAATAATCAGGGCTCAGCATCAAGTGTGTTCAAGGTTCGCTCTCCAAGTATTCTGAGACAGAGTCCCACTCTGAACCTGCAACTCACTTATCCAAGGGCTTTGGAGAGTCCCCTGCCTCTCCCTCCCCAGTACTTGGGTGACACACACGTGTTGTGACACCTGGCTTTTACACGGGTACTGGAAATGGCAGCTTAGATCTTCCCAGCCATCCACACCTGATATTATTGTTAAGATTCCTTTAAATTATGTGTATGGGGGGAGGGGAAATGTACACATGAATGCAGATAGTTACAGATGACCGAAAAGTTGGATTCCCTTGGAGTCGGGAGTTACAGGCAGTTTTGAATGGCCTGATGTGTGTCCCAGGAACCAAACAAACCCTTACTGTCTGGAAGAGCAGCCAGGGCTGTTACTGCAAAGCCATCTCTCCAGCCCATCAGCCCTGAGTTTTAACGAAGGGCAGGAGACCAAGGCGCACTCGAGGCAGTCTCCTCCTTGGGACCCTCTGAGCTACTCACCCCCGTTATAAATAATGCAGTTGTGTAGGATCCACTTGGCGTCAGCCAGGAAGGCTTCCGTGCAGCCATACATCTTCTTTTTTGCATTCTGGGAGAAGGAGCCAGAGAGCAGGATGACCATTGAAGCCTATATCAGCCAAAGTGCTGACACCTGCCCTGTCCCCGTCCCACCCCCCCCCCCTCAAGCCTTTCACAGGAGCCATCTCCCGAACTAATCAGTGCTCTCCAACTCATTCCCCAGGATGCTATTTGTTCAAGATCTAGAGCCCTACAAAGTGTACTCGGAGTCATCACAGGGATTTAAACATTCTCATCTTGAAAATGCTGCCATTCACTCACCCAGCAGCTTCAACCAATGAAGGGCACGTTCCATACAGCTGACTATCACTAATAATGAAGCCACCGTGGTGGTACCACATGCATATCACACAAGGCCAATGAGGTTTTGACAGAAGGAGAAACTGAGGTGTGACAATGTGATGACACCTCAACCCAGCATGAAGCTGTCATTTTTAATGTTTTCTTCTTTCCAGCATACCATAAGGGCCTGGGCACTTTTCCAAAGTAGACATGATCTACTGCTTCTGGGGAGACTACCAACTCAAACATTATGACATCGAGTCCCCGTTCACGAATGCTTCTGTTGTCTGACAGAATCAGGGATCAGAGACAGGACCCTGCTGCCAGCCCAGGTCAGCCCAGCCCCAGCCCTTCACAGATGCGTTTCAAACACATTTAGCTGCTGAGCTGGACAATGTGTACAGGAAGGTGTGGCTCAAATATGATTTTGACCACAGAATTTTAGCACAAACCCTTAGAGCCACTTCAGGAATTAAAAGAAATAGCCTGATGGGCCGAGTGAAGCCAATTCTAAGAAGCCCCTCTCCTGCTAATCTGAAGGTTTCCAAACACGTCATTTTTCTCTTCCTCCTTCCTGCTGCTCTCATTAGCACCTCAGAAGGAAGAAGTGAGGAGTCAATCAATCAAATCACTAATTCTCAGAAGCTAGGATAGCCCACAAAAGCACTGCCAGTGGATTTCAAAATCCCCTGAGGCAACCCCAGGAGGAGGTCACAGAGGAAGGTCAAGGAGGAGTTCTATCTTGCCCAGAGGAGGTCAGGCAGGGGAGATTAGTGAAGAGCCAGCCATCTGGACACCTGTGCTACCACGGCCAGGCCCTGTGATAGAGGCCAACCTTTTCCAATGTACAAAGGTCCATGGGGTGGAAGATATATTCTGCATAGTCAGGATGCTGCTCCAAAGGAACGGGCTTCTGGAATGCATCCGTCTGTAAGAGAAAGAGATATGCGCAAAACGCAAAAAGCCCGTCACTGCTCTGAAGATGAACAGCAAAGGATGCTGAAAACCAGACACATTCACCTGGGCCCAGGATTCTCTGTAAGAGAGCCAGGTTACAAGATGGGTCACCTTGAGATTTTAGAGGTCATCTTGTGTGGTTATCGCTAGAAATGTGAAAGTATGTCTGGTTTTGTTCTCCGTTCTGATTTCAGGACATACCTTCTGCCTTCTTCCATTAAAGCTGACAATTACAACACTCTGTCAGCCACTTTGGGCCTCTAAAGGACATTTTCTGTGTAGTCCACAACCCAACACAGACTGACATGAAGGCAAAATGATGCTGAAGTGACTCACCAGAAAATGTCCCCTAAGTATGAGCAGTGGGTGTGACCTGGGGAAAGCCTACAAAGTGAGATTCTGTTCCTCCCTCAAGAAGCCAGACTGACCGAGTTTTTGATCTTGATTCACTTAAGGCATCAGCCCAAGAGGCCAAGAATGGTTGGGGTGGGTGGCAGGTACTTCCTTCTCAATTTAAAAAATGCTAAAAAGAGGTGCTGGGGGGAGTGGCCTTAAATCCCAGCACTTGGGATCAGCCAGGCCAGCCAGAGCGTGTCAAAAACCAATAATGGGGCCGGGCAGTGGTGGCGCACGCCTTTAATCCCAGCACTTGGGAGGCAGAGGCAGGCGGATCTTTGCGAGTTCGAGGCCAGCCTGGTCTACAAATTGAGTCCAGGACAGCCAGGGCTACACAGAGAAACCCTGTCTCGAAAAACCAAAAAAAAAAAAAAAAAAAAAAAAACCAATAATGATGATGATGATGATGATGATAAAGAGGTACTGAATAGGTGGCTCTGTGGTTCAGGCTGCTTGCTCCTCAAAAGAGGACTGAAGTTTGGTTCCCAGCACCCACACTGGGCAGTTCACAACCTCCTGGGATCACAACTCCAGGGGATCCAATGCCCTCACCTGGCCTCACTGGGCATCTACACGCACACACGCAAGCCCTGCATAACTTTACAACAAACAACTTGTATAGAGATTAGAAAGATGGCTCAGTAGCTAAAAGCACTGGCTACTCTTGAAGAGGACCCAGGTTCAGGTCCCAGCACCCCCACAGTGGCTCACAAGCATCTGTAACTCCAGTTCCAGAAGCTTCAATGCTCTCTTCTGATCTCTGGGAGCACCAGGTATGCACATGGTGCACATACAGGCAAAACATCCATGCACATAAAATAAATAAATATCTTTAAAATATATCATGCATTTAAAAATTAATGTCAGCCAGGCGTGGTGTCGCACACCTTTAATCCCAGCACTCGGGAGGCAGAGGCAGGCGGATCTCTGTAAGTTCAAGGCCAGCCTGGTCTACAGAGTGAGTCCAGAACAGCCAAGGATACACAGAGAAACCTTGTCTCAAAAAAAAAAAAAAAAACCAAAAGGAAAAAAAACAAAGACAAAAAACTAATGCTTTCAATTTATCTTTTGGGTTTAGAATTCTACAAAGTTGGGCTGGGAGGCTGGGCAGCACACGCCTTTATTATCAGCACTCAGGAGGTAGAAGCAGGTGAACCTCTGTGAGTTCGAAGACAGTGGGGTCTACATAAGCATGTTCCAGGACGGCCAGGGATACATAGAGAAACACTGTCTCACCAAAACAACAAAAAACCAAAGTTGGGTTTGGGGCTGTAGCCCATTGATAGAACACTTATCTAGCATGGGGTAAGGCTCTGGGTTCAATTCTCAGTACCCCTCACCTCCCCTTGAAAAATACAACAAACACCTCTACCAAGCTGTCTGCTGTGGATGATCCCTTTATCCTTTAGCAGACACAGTTTAGACTAAAAGAATCAGGAACCAACTCCTCGTCACATTCAACCTAAAAAAAAATCGTTCCACAGCTAAAAAAAAATTGTTACACAGTAAAAATAAATTATTATTTTTTGTTTGTTTGTTTGTACCAAATTCAGGCTATACACTTCACTCCCAATGACTGGGAGTCAAGATAAAAAGAGCTTCCCATTTAAACAACAGCCAACTGGATGGATCTGGATTTTGTTTTTCCCCATTTAACAACAGATTTCAGAATAGATCTCAAAGCAAAAGCCTGCTTTTGGTTTTGTTTGTGTTTTCTACATTACCACATTTATTTACTTAGTGTACTGGTGTGGACACTGGCATGTGAGGGTATGTGTGTGTGTGGAGATAGAGAACAACTTGAATGAGTCATACAGAGTCTGGGAATTGAACTCTGGTCAACAGACTTCAAAGCAAACATCTTTGCCTACTGGGACACCTTGCTGGCCATATTTCTGTTCTTTTTCAAAGTGGTTTAATGGGTGAACCCTATCAGCACTGAACAGAAGAGGGAACCCCGCCCAAAATGTTCCTTGAATTCATCTCTAGGAAAAAATGCTGTAAGGGATTAAGTTATAATGCCTTGAGACGCTGGGGGAAGAGGGTGTTCTCTATCAGAGTCTTACTATGTGGCCAAGGGTAGACTGAAACCTGTTAAGGAGATCAAGGTGGTCCTTGAACTTCTGCCTCGTGAGTGATAGGATTATAGGCCTGTGCCTCCAAGACCGGACTTAAATATTATGTGTTAAAACATGATATATTTGATAGTTGGGAACAGGTGGAGCTCAATGAGAGGGCACGCACCTAGCATTCATTCGCAGGCCCTGAGTTCAATACCCATTACCGCAAGAAACATAAAAAAGGCATTTTTTTTTCTGACATTTTCCTGGAACCATCATAATAAACATACCAACCACAACAGGGCTGCCACTGTGGAGTGTCTGAGGAGGGCTGTGAGGTACACAGCTTGACAGCCAAATGTGGCAGCCCGCCTCCTACAAGGTTCAAACAGAATCTCCAACCGCACCCCCTGTAACAGTCTTCCCACCCACTGTGGAGAGCACACCGGCTCCGTCTCTCCACCGGGCTGTACTCTGCTCTCACACAATTTCAAAGGCCTGGGGAGGAACACAGAGTCCCTCCTTGGACAACGAAGCTTGGCCACTGTGAGTTTGACCTCAGGGCTCTTCAGAATCTCCTAAGTCCCCCACCCATGCCCAACTCGCAACTGTCTCCTGACTAAACTCCTTCAGGACAAAATATCATATCCTATGTCTGGACAAACAGGAAGATCCCAAGAGTGTGCCTGGAAAGCAAGGCCACCAAGGAACATGTAGGACATTAAAGGAACAAAACAAAAGCCACCGTTGTCGTCATGCTCACAGCAGCGGGACAGTCTTCTTACCCCCGGCTGCTTCATTTTCTGAATGGCAAACTTGAGCAGGTAGGACAGCTGTTCAATGGTCAGCATTGTCATGGCTTTGCTCTGCGTCTCGATGCATTCTGCTACTGTAATCTTCTACAAGTCAAAAACCACACACACACACAGGTCCGTTAGGGGGAAAAAAACATTACTGACAATGTAGTTATTCTCCTTCTACTTTTTGTTAATGCATTCACATGTAAAATGCAATTCCCATCTAAATGAGAATAGCTATCTATCTCAGTAAGTACTCTAAACTACCGGACCAACACGTACTGGATGGGGGGGGGGGGGGCAATAACTCTAAGTTGTCAATCCACAAACACTGTATCAGGAAATGATTCAGGCTGGTGGAGACGTCATGATCTGATCTGGGACCTGGGAAGGTGACAGGAATGTGAACCAGGCCATGGTGGCATACACCTTTAATCCCAGGGCTCACGGGGCAGATCTCTCTGACTTCTAGGCCAGCCTGGTCTACAGGGCACATTCCAGAACAGCCAAGGCTGCACAAAGAGAAACCCCGACTCCAAAAGAAAAAAAAACAATTTTTTTTTTATGTGAAAAGGAAGGCCACAGAGAGAGCGGATGGAGGGGACTGCCACACAGGATGTGTGCTCAACAACAGGCTTCCACAATCTCCTGGGGCCCTGGGCTAAGGCTGAGAACACTAGCACAGCCATTCTCAAAATTGCTGCTGGTTCAGAAGGATAAAGCTCCCTTGAGAAGAATGGGGGGGGCAGCAAATCAACCAATGGAAAACATGACTCCATTCTCTACACCCAAGGACATCCTGCAGGAGACAACTTCTCCTTTTTCCCTTCCTTGTTTTAAGATCATCTCACTATGTAGACCAGGCTGGCCTAGAGCACACAATGAATCACCTACCCACCTCTGCCTCCCAATTGCTAGGATTTAAAGGCATGAGTCACCATATCCAAGCTCTCCCTTTTTTTTCTTTCCCTTTTCCATTCCTTACCTTTTTTCTTCTCCTTTTCCTTTCTTCCTCCTCCCTCCCTCTCTTCCTCTTTCTTTTTGGAGACAGAATCTCACCATGTAGCCCAGGCAGGCCTCAAACTCCTAATCCTCCTGCCCCAGCCTCCCACTACAAGCATGTGCCACCACACCAGGCTCACAACTGTCATTTCATAAGGGAGATTCCTATCAAAGACTGGAGCCAGATAAAGAACTGTAACCGGACTGCTGTGGAAGCCTCGTACCAGATCTTGGTGACTCTGAAGATTATGCAGCAACAACAACAAAAATAGCAAATCCTAGAATGTCAGGGATTCTTCTGGTCTGTCTGAGGAGGAGAGATGAGACATTTTCTCCAGTTAATTTGGAATCAGTTTCCATCTGTCACATCTCTGGAGCTTTTCAACAAACTCCCAATGCAGTTGCTTGTCAAGAAAAGGGCCACACAGAGTCACTCAGAAGCTGACGACGGACGGTGCATACATAGCACACTAACCGACCCCATTTCATCTCCTCAGCTGTCTTTCCCTTCACCCTGGGGGAGAAAACTGGAGGCCCTGAAACTGAACACACAGCAAGTACACCTGCTTGCTTGAATCTGGTTTCTTTCTGGGTGCTACATATCCAGAGTACACACATATCTATGTACAGGGAGCCACCTGCCCACCTGTCATTCCCTGGCTCCTACCACTGCTGCTCCCTCTTTCCTGGCAGGGACTGGCTAACACAATATAAAGAGTCCTGGTCAAGCTGGCCTTGAACTCAGAGAGATCTGCCTGCCTCTACCTCCCAGGTGCTAGGATTAAAGGCGTGTGCCACCATGCCTGGGAATTACAGACAGCTGTGAAGTGTCATGTGGGTGTTGGGATTTAAACCAGGGTCCTTTGGAACAGCCAGTGCTCTTAACCGCTGAGCCATCTCTCCAGCCCCTGAGGTCAATCTTTTTCCACAAAGAAATTGTCAAGCAATGCTGACAAGATGCCCAAGGGCAAATTAGCTGGAGGATACTGGTAAATTCTTCCGCTTGATAAAAGAAAAGTCAGGAGATATGTTATTTATTCTCTTAGGGAAATCGTTGTCTAGCCTTACATGATACCTGAGCCTCCAACAGCCATTGTGTGTGCAGGCGTGGGGATAGGGGCCATCCTGGTAATGGTGAGACAGCAAGCTTGACTCCAAACAAACTGGCCGGCCCTATCTCACTGCCTGTGTCCCACACAGAATGATCATAAACTCTACCGTCTCTGACACCCCTCAGCACAACCATCCCTTGTGAAGAAGGTACTTCTGAAACTACAGGGAAG
This sequence comes from Lophiomys imhausi, assembly GCA_907164525.1. Lineage (NCBI taxonomy): Eukaryota > Metazoa > Chordata > Mammalia > Rodentia > Muridae > Lophiomys > Lophiomys imhausi. The sequence continues at coordinate 1,309,258 of CAJQZJ010032083.1, forward strand.
CAAACCCAGCTCTGAACACAGGGAGGGAACTGCTGGTACTGACTGTGTGTGTCAGTCTGGAGAAACCCCGGGGGAGCTGTCAGCCAGCTTTTGTCGTGACAGTGGCAGAAGACCCCTTCAACGTCATCACCATTTGTTTTAAAGTCTAACTTCTTTTCGAGTATTTCTTCTCTTTTCCCCACCCAAGGGTGGCATCATGGGCATTTTCCTGAATTGCATTCCTCCCCCACAAACATCTGGGCGACACTTCCCTCTCACACACAGGAAATTTCCTCAAGATCTAAATTCAGTGCACGGTGGAATCCCAGATGTTCTACGTGAAATGATCTGTGGGAATGATGCTCTCGTTTTCAGCAGCGTGGAGAGCGTTGCAGTGGGAGTGGAGCAGCAGGCTTAGCTGCTACTGAGACAGGGGCACGCTGCCTTCAGCCTGGCTCACAAGGCCACAGCCCCAACCTGTGGCTTCCTCGGCCCAGATGTCCTCCCCTTTGGATCGTCCTCATCTCAGTGTGACCTTCCCAGGCCTGGATTCTTATAGGAGGGACAATCGGCATCTTAACTTCCTCTTCCCGTCTTCTGTCCATTTTGTCTACTTTTCTTCCACTTTCTACTATAAGTAACTTTCAGTTTTTGTCCTCTTTTGCCCAAAATAAAAATAAGAATAAAAGGTTATACACTCTGTCGAATGCGCTGTTGAATCCCCTAACAGGCACTGGAGAAATAGTTGTTGCGTGAAAGAAAATACAAGCCGGTCATCACGTGGAACACACACGCACCAGAGTGATCTTCCCAGCCGGGGTACTGGTGAGGAGTCAAGGCCGAAGAAGGGAAGGAAACACAGCACGAGATCTTTTCAAATGGCGCCAACCATTACAGATCTACAAGGTCCCTTCCAAGGCACTCGCGGCAGAAGCAGCAGACGCACAGCGGCAGGTCTCAAAGCGCTCCCAAGGCTCGTGAAGAAGCAGGACAGGATGGGGCGCCGAGCAAGGCGACATGTCATGTCTTTCCAAGAGCTGCCCCACTGCAGCCAGCGCAGAGGCGGATCCCCAGAGGGGGCGGGGTGGCCAGGGCAGAGCAGGCGGGAGGCAAGACATTTCTCTTTCCCTCTATTTGGATTATTTGAAATTTTTAAAAAACAAAAGGAAGAAAAGAGAAAGGAGAGGAAAATGAGGCAGGTAATGAACTCATTCATCGGGAACTAACCTCACATTCAGGACAAAACCAGTCCCCCTCTGGTTCCGATGTCAGTCTCAGACACTTAGCGTGATAAACCCGGGGACAGAGCTCACAGCAAAGGACTTGTCCTTCCCGGTGACAAACCCAGCAATAGAAGTCATTCCGTCCGTCCTGCGGTACAACATCAACAGGGTCTGTGGTGAGTGGCTGCTTCATATAGTAAAACGGACCATGTCTTAGCTCTGACTGAAATGTAGGCAAGAAAGACAAGTGGGGTTTCAAAATAAAGGTGGTTTCTTAGCAGTAATTTGCACAAGTACATCAAGAACAACACACCAACATTACACACCTCATGAACCCACTACAGAGCCAGGCCATCTGCATTTCCCAACTAAACACAGCAGTGGCCGGTCAGCTGTAAAGCCGTAAAGCTGTAAAGCCACTTGCCTCTGTGTTAAAAGGCCAAAAACTGAAAGCTGGCACCTGAGAATTAGTGACTAGGTGGCCCGAGCATACCCAAGTGCACAGATTAATGCCTCTCCCCCCCCCCCATTAACCAGCTGTGTGACCTGGATCATGCCTCTCTCCGCCTCCCGGCCTCGATTTTCTCATCTGTAAAATGGAGTTGGAGTTGAGAGTTCCAACATGTTGGTGTTGGGTGAAGGTACAGCCACTACTGGCATAAACGGTAAAGGGTCCAATATTCATCAGTCCAAATTTACAAAGGTAATGCAAGTTTGGCAATTTACCCTGGAGTATTTTAAACAGTAGGTATTTGAAGGGTAGAAACAATTAGATATGGTTCACATGAAATTGTCTTCCATTTCTTTTTTTTTTTTTTTGGTTTTTCGAGACAGGGTTTCTCTGTTTAACAGCTCTGGCTGTCCTGGACTCGCTTTGTAGACCAGGCTGACCTCGAACTCACAAAGATCCGCCTGCCTCTGCCTCCCAAGTGCTGGGATTAAAGGCGTGCGCCACCACCGCCTGGCTATGTCTTCCATTTCTTTAAGTGTATCTCCAAGAGGCTCCACAGACCCGTGATGCTCGGAGCAGGGTGTTCGCATCTGCCAGGAAACCTGGCTACTTAATCAGAACCAACAATGACAGAGAGGAAAGGACCAGCCAGTTCATGGGAACCAGACATCTTCCTGTGAGCCAACACCAGGAAACATGTCTGTAGATTGAGAATACAGCAAGGCCAAACACAGAAGAGCCTGTATAGAAATGGCCCAGAGTCCAGTGGTGACTGTCAAATGGCCTGCTAACAGCTCTGTGACCTTCAGAACCCACAGAGAGACAAAATTCCTCCCCATCAAACCCATGGATATTGTGTAGATATCACATTTACATAACACAACTCCCTGTCAGTGTGGATTCCTCCAGAAAGATCTCATACTGGCTACATACTTCACAGATCCTAATAATATGGATAGGCAAAGCAGAATGTGTTTATAATCCCAGTCCCTGGGAACTGAGGCAGAGGGACTGTGAGTTTTAGGCCAGCCTCAAAAAACTGAACAAGGGCTGACAGGATGGCTCAGCAGGTAAAGGGCAGCCTAAGCAACCAGACTGATCTCAGGAACCCAAGGAAAGGAAGGACTGAACCTCTTCACATAAACACACACCTTCCTCTCTCTTCTCTCTTTCCCACTCTCCCCCCCCCCCCCCCCCCTCAGATTTTGTTTTTAATCTTTACAAAGAGTGTTGGGGGCTGGAGAGATGGCTCAGCAGTTAAGAACACTGGCTGCTCTTCCAGAGGAACCAGGTTCAATTCCTAGCATTCATACGGCAGCTCACAACTGTCTGTGATTCTAGTTCCAGGGGATCTGACACCCTGACACAGACATTCCTGCAGTCAAAACAGCAATAAAATAAAAATAAATAAATAATTGTACCCCGCACGCGTACGTGTGTGTGTGTGTGTGTGTGTGTGTGTGTGTGTGTGTGTGTGGAACAGGAATCTCCTACTACATTTTTCTAAGGGTCTATAGCTCTTACCTGCACAGACAGGCTTCAACATGTTTAACAGTGACCTAATATGAAAGCAGCTATTAATATTTTGTTGACTAAAAATCTGACTTCTCATTAGGACGAAACGTGCGTTTGTATCTATTACTGCTCCCCCCCCGCCCCCCCGCAGCTGGGACTGAGCCCAGGGCTTCACAAACTGTAAGAGAAGGATTAACCAGGGAGCCACACCCCATGTCTCTATGTGAATGGCTAGAGCCTCCAAGATGAGAAAGGCCTCAGAGCGACCTGAAGCCCAGGTTCTTCCCTGGATTTTAGAGGAGACATCAGGCTCCCCTATACTCTTTTGGGGAGCACCTTGGCAGCTTTCTGCTTGTCTCTGGAATCAGTCTTTCTAACTCTCCCTTCTAAGTAAACAGCTCCACCTTCTCAGATCAGCAGTTAGTGCCCTGTTCAACTGTAGGGGCTTGGGTGGAGGAATATCATTGTTGGGATATTCTTTAAATGGTACAGTTTTTCACTATACTGTGGCACCCAACTTCAAGGAAGCCTTGTAATTTAGCAATGCCCCAGTCTCAATAACAAAAGAGTAAAGCCAGAACTCAGGAATCAAATAGGAGGGGTACCGCAATCTGACACCAGGGCCCAACTGGGCATTTCTGCTGCTGCTTTTGTTTCTCTGAGCACTCAGAAGTTTCCCCCAGGCTCCATCTCCGCTCCACCCCAAGTGGGTGTCCTCAGGACCAAAGGGACAAGCAGGTGACTCTGCTCTCTTCAGGGATCCCGCCAATCACAGGCTTCCCTTATGGCTTGTTTTCTGCTCCACAAAAATAACCTGATGGCAAATGAGGAAGTTTTTTTTTTTTTTTTTTTGGTTTTTCGAGACAGGGTTTCTCTGAATATCTCTGGCTGTCCTGGACTCGCTTTGTAGACCAGGCTGGCCTCGAACTCACAAAGATCCGCCTGCCTCTGCCTCCCAAGTGCTGGGATTAAAGGCGTGCGCCACCACCGCCCGGCTAAATGAGGAAGTTTTTAAAGGAAAAGCCAATTTCAGGTAAAATGGATTCTGATATCTCTCTCCCATGAGCCTAAAGTATGTAACTGGCCCTACAGCAAAGCACACAGGCATGACAAGGAGATAACTGCAGGTTACAGGGTAAATGTTTTTATTCCCTAGCTCCTGCCCCAGGTCAGCTTAACCAGAAAATGGCAAAGACCTATTCACTCACTCCAGGGATGTTTCTATCTACATTGGAGCCAGCAGATGTTTTCTATTCAGGATTCTATAAGAATAATAAGTGAGGGGCTGGAGAGATGGCTCACCGGTTAAGAGCACTTACTACTCTTTCAGAGGACCTGGGTTCAGTTTCCAGCACCCACAGCTCCAGTTCCAGGGGATCACACACCTTCTTCTGTCCTCCATGGGCACTACACACAAGTGGGGCATATACATACATGCAGGCAGAACTCATACAGGTAAAATAAAAATAAATCTTTAAGGACAGTAAGTAACAGGCTCAAAGAGGCTGTCAAAACAGTTTCCGATACCTACAAGGCTGCTCATAATCTCCTGTAACTCCAATTCCACCAGACCCGACCTTCAAGGGCTCCTGCACACACAGGACCTACATAAAACTCATGCAAGCAAATACACATGACATTTTTTTTCCCCGTGGCAGGGTTTCTCTGTGTAACCCTGGCTGTCCTAGACTTGCTTTGTAGTCCAGGCTAACCTTGAACTCAGAAATCCGCCTGCTTCTGCCTCCTGCACCACCACACCTGGCTACACATGACATAATTTTAAAAAAATAATGGACAACTCTCTTCTTTAAAAGCCAGGCATGGCGGCACACACCTCTAATCTTAGCACTCCAGGGACAGAGGCAAGAGGATCTCTGTGAGCATGAAGCCAGTCTGGTCTACATAACAAGTTCCAAGCCAGCCAGGGTTTCATAGTAAGATTCTATCTCTAAATGAATGAATGTTGGTGATCCCTGACAGAGTGCACAGAAAATTCCCCTTTCTGCAAATGCTAGAAATAACCAAGGAGTCAAGCAAGGGGCAAGACTCTCTTGCCTTTGCCTAGTGAGGCTAATCTACCTGTCAATCAACCTTAGCTGGAACTTACTCAAAGCCCTCTTGTAGACCTAACTGAAGCTCTAAGAGTAAGCCAGTAACCTGGTCCCACAATGAGTGTCCCAGATGCTGGGAGCGAAGTCCTGTGACCGGACGGGGCCTGGTGCCTTTTGCTATTTGTTTGTATATAACAGTAGGCCTTGGCGGGCGTGGTGGCACAGGCCTTTAATCCCAGCACTCTGGAGGCAGAGGCAGGCGGATGGATCTCTGTGAGTCCCAGGCCAGCCTGGTCTACAAAGCGAGTCCGGGACAGCCAGGGCTCTGTTATACAGAGAAACCCTGTCTCTAAAAACAAAAAGAAAAAAAAAAGACTAGGCCTTGCTGGTTAGACAGCACAGGCTGGCCACTAACTCACTGTGGAATCCAGGCTAGTCTTGAACTCTGGTACTCCAACCTCAGTTCAAAAGCACTGGGATGGCAGGTGTAGACAGCCACAACTTTGCTCAGAAACTGCCTTGGCGTGTGGGTAAGGAAGGGAGGATAAAAGAAAATGTTCACATGTATCCACTAACAGACAGACAGCCAATTCTCAGAGACCCAAGGACATGCACTTGTGAGCATGTATATCTGTGTGGAGGCCAGGGGAGACAATGACAATCTCAGGTATCATCCCTTAGGAGGCCCTCCATTTCCCTTGAGACAGTCTCTAACTGGCCTGGAATTCACTCAGTAGGCTAGCCTGGCCTCCTGTGGCCATCTCTCCAGCGCTGCAATTACAAGAAAAAAACACTTCTGGCGTTTTTACATAGATACTGGGGGGTTTCTCAAACTCAGGCCAGGTCCTTGTGCTTGCAAGACAAATACTTTACTAACTGAGCCATGCCTGCAGTCCCTGAGTTTCTTTTTGAGTCTTCATTCCTACTAACTATGATGGCTACCAGGTGACGGGGCCAGATGTCACCAGCTAGACAAGCAAAGCTAACCCCACGTGCCCTAAGCCCCTGAGGAGAGAACACGTCTGCACTTCCCTTAGCAAGAGACAGTTACAACCCTCTGTGCTGTCTAACATGCGGCCACGGGCAGCCATTTAACTTTAAAGGAAATGAAAAACTCAGTTCCCAGTCACTCCTGCCCCAAGAGAGCCACACATGTCTGTGACTTCCACACGGAACAATGTGGATCTTCAACGCTTTTTCAGATACTGGGGGACGGTTTGTTGTGCACAGAGATTTTAAGATTGTTTAGCGCCACAGAGTCCCAGGTCAACGAGGATTACACAGTGAGTCTCAGACTCCAAAGAAAAACCTTGCTAGAGTCAGGCTTCCTTTTCGAATTTTGTCACCACTGTTTGGATCAGTAATTAATTAATGGTGCCATAACAGCCCTGTGGAGTAGGCAAGGGCAACAATCCCCAGCTTGTGAATGAGAATGCTAACGGTACACAAGAGGTTAACCTCCCCAAAGCCACAGAGCCAAAGCTGAGCTGGCCACTTTCTATATAATTTTGAGAGTGAAAATAGATTTGTGTTCAGAAACATACATGCAAGGCCTTAGGCATTTAACCATTCTTGAGACCTGTGCCCATAAAAGCAGCAATTTTGCTTAACTCAACCCTCGCTCCCTTGAGCCCACTCCAGCACTTGACAAGGCACAGAATGTTTGAAGGAACCACCACTGAAGACAATGCCAGAACTGACCTCACAGTCACAGAGGGCACAGACATCCTACCCAGTCCATTCACGGGAGGGCCTCTCATCAGCTCACATCCAAAGACTACCTTAGCCTGCATCGCAGAATGTAAAGCTAAAAGATTCTTCAGACAAAAATCCAAGCGGAACAGCCTTTTCCATATGACTGACAGCACTGGCTGCCAGGAAGGTGGGTCTGTGTGTGGAGAGAAGAAACAGTGACCCATGACCAATGCTTGAGAGAGAGGCACTCCCAAGTGATCTTCATTTTACAGATGAGAAAATGGTCTGGGCCACGTAGTCCCCTAACCCCCCAAACATCTATCTCGGCTCAGAGGGAAGGAAAACGCTGAGACCACTAAAAACTAACCCAAGGGAAAGCATCCCCCTACCCCCAACCCCACAAAATCTGGCTCATGGCTCTGTCCTTTGTCCTCAAAATAGATATGAAACCCCACTGAAAATTCTTCCACAGGCCCCTTCTGAGCTGCCCTTTATGTAAATGACAGTTAGTGCCAGGCAGTCTGCTACATCAAGGCCAAGAACCCGGGCTGCACCACCACTGTCTGGCCTCCATCCCACGGTACAGAAGCCACTCACGGTGACTTGTTTACCTGTTCTTTATTGCTACTGTTCAGTAAGCCGGGTTTCTTTTTCTTTTTAATGGGGCTTGTGGATGAGTCTTGGGGTGAATGGCCATTGGAGGAATGTGGAGGGCTGGGGAACTTCCGTTTCTGGGCCGTTCTCTCTGTAGAGCCAGGATCTGAAAGAGATACAGAGAACCATGTTTGAAAAGCTGTCAAGGAGGCTGGGTCACTAGGACAGGATGTGAAGGTGACAGTAGTCACAGGTGACTCTGTCCCCAAACTTCGAGTGACATGTCACCATTTCCTTCCCTAGAATTGACCCATCTCCTCCTTCAAAATAGTCTTTCTTCAGCCTACAGAATATTTACATAAACTCTTAACTCCGTGCCAAGTACACAAGAAACCTCAAACCATCTAGATTTTTTTGGCTTCACTTTAAAAACAAACAAAAATAAAAACAAAAGGGAGACCAAGGCCTGCAGGCCCCAATGGCACCTGCCACAGCCATGTAGCAATCAATCACATATCTTTACATGGGACACTATCATCTATTTTTCATAACAAACCAACTCCTACCATAGCCCAGGTGACAAGGCTATGACCACGGTTTTAATGTGAAAAAAAAAAAAAAGCCCACAGGCTCATGTACATGTGGTCACCAGCTGGGGACGCTGTTGCAGGAGCTGTTGTACTTTTAGGAGATGGGACCTCTCTAGAGGAAACAGGTCATCAGGATAGACTCGGACAATTTTGAGCCAGGCCCTGCTTCCTGTTGGCTTTGTTCAGGAGCTCCCACCACCAGAGATGAAACCACCTACTGCCAGGCCTCCTAAGATGATGCACCACATTCCCTCAAGATAAAAACCAAAATAAACCTTACCTTCCTTAGGTTGCTTCCCACGTATTTGGTCACAGCAACAAGAAAATGATACATCAAGTTACAAGAAACGGTCACACAGGCAGGGGTGTTGCTCTTACTCTCAAGAAAAACATCTCCACACACTTCCCATGTTGGGAAACATTTTCAAAAAGCAAAAATCAAGATGCCCAGAAGATACTTCAAGGAAATAGCGCCGCCTGGGGCACTCATTCATTGACTAAGAGCAAGGTGACCCCCGCTCAAGGAAAGTTCTCTTGCCCTACCCACAACCTGTTTGAGACCCGCCTCCACAGGCATCAAGACAAAGACCACTCATTGATTCCCACCTGAAAATCACCACCTCACTTGTCAACCTGCCATATTCTCCCTCCTCTCTCCACCACCATCCACCTGTAAGGGTTACAGTCCACGTGCCCAATGGTGGGCTCCTTAGCTTAGGGACAAGGGTACATACACCTCACACCCTAAGGGACTGAAAGCCACTGGAACAGAAGAGGACACCGAGAGCCTAAAGGACATCGGCATGCTCAGTCTCAACTTTACCACCATGACCAGACACAAACCTCAGCGGCCACAAACAGAAGTGGGTGATGGCAGCCATACATCAGAAAATTCTGTGGCCATTAAGAACGAACGCTGAGTGCAGACCGGGCAGATGGCTCAGCAGTTAAAAACCCCACCCGGCAGCTCTTCCAGGGGACTTGGGCTCAATTCCCAACACCTACATGGAACCTCACAACCCTCTGCAACTCCACTTCCAGGTGATCCGATGCCTTCTTCTAGCCTCTGTAGGCACTGCATACACATGGAAGCACATTCATACAGTTTTTTAAAATGAGAAGAATGTTGGACACAGCCAGGAGACAGAGGCCAACCAATCTCCATGAATCTAAGGCTAGCCTGGTCGATGTGGTGAGTTCCAATGAAATCCTGTCTCAAAATGAAGAATGTTGCAGTTAGTGAGGAAGATAAACAAAGATCTGAGTCCAGAAACCATGGAAAGTTGGCCATGGTTGCCTGAATCTGTAATCCCAACATTGCTAGTAGTAGTAGGCTTGTGGGCTGGCCTACTGAGGAAAACTCCAGGCCAGTGAGAGACTGTCTCAAAGAAGTGGAGGGCCCTCCTAAGGATGACACCTGAGATTGTCATTGTCTCCTCTGGCCTCCACACAGATGCACACTCACAAGCACATGTCCACAAGCACATGTCCTTGGGTCTCCTTGAGCAAGATGAGAGGCAGACAGGATCTCCAGAAGCTTGTGTGCCAGCTATGTGGGCCAGCTAGAGTGTTGCATACCAGGCAAACAAGAGACTCCATCTCAAACAAGGTAGAAGGAAAAGAACTTGACACCCCAGGCTGTGCTCTTACCTCAGCACAAGCATCATACATAAATACTGCATGTGCACACGCACGCGCACACACACACACACACACACACACAAAGCGTGCAGGCATGTGCACACATGGGTAAAAAAGACAGAACTTCTGGGACTGCTGTGAGTCCCAGCCCAGGCTGGGTAGCACTGACACACACTCTCCACCCCTCCCCCACTGAAAGATGGATGAGGCAGTACTGAGGGTGCCATTCAGTGGTAGAGAGCATGCCCAGCAGGCACACTGCTCCATGTCCCACCCACCTTCTACCCCCTCACCACCCCTCCCCCGCCCCAAGCAAGAGTGACAGCATCTCTCCATGGACTGATGATGGGTGACAATCTCCAGCCTGGGTCCAGTTACAAAACAACACATCTGGTGCTGTCAGGAAGCCAACCTGCCCCTTCCCTGAAAGGATGCAATTCTGCATGTAAACACCAAGGACATTTCAGGGTGAGCACCAAAGCCCAGCCAGGTTGGGGGTGGGGGGGGGTCTCAGGAGGGCTTGCGCGAAGGGATTACCTTTTCAGCATACACCCTGGTGCACTGCATTCATTCATCATGTACCCGGATAACTTTATCAAAGTAAAGGAAATGAAAGGGATTTAGAAGGCTCAATTTCACATGAAAAGCAGCAGGTGCAAGCAAAAGGCAATAATGAGTAAAAGAGGGTGGGACTCCAGACAGAAGTCACAGATGGATGGGGTGGGGGCTGGGCTGCGGGAGGTTGAAGGCCTCAGGAAGGAGTTTGTTCCACATGGATCTAATACACCCTATTACCTCTGCTTGTGTGTCAGGGCCTAAGACTTAATGTATTTAATGCAGGTGACTGGAGGGCTCACGAGTGTGTCTCAAAAGAAACGATACTTTGCCCAGTCTAAACTAGGAACTGATCAGGCCAGGGTGTACTTACAAAACTTTGGCTACTGATTAGGTTGAGAGAACGTTCACCAATGGGAGACAAGGGGCAGTTTCTAGGGTGTCTCAGGGTTTCTTCCCTAGAACTTTGGAAATGTCTCAGCGCTCAGCCAAACTCAATTCCATTAGGAGCGCCAAGGACTCTTAAAACAAACAAACAAACAAACAAACAAAAAACAGTCCCCCGGGAAAGGGGGCAGAGTACCATGGAGACAGAGCAGCACACAGAATGCTAAGCTCAGATCTTGCCATCTGGGATCCTTCCAGCTTAGACCCTCCAGTGGGGGCTATGGTTCTTAGGATCAGCACCTTAAAATATGCAAAAAAAAAAAAAAAACTGGGTATGGTGGTGGACCCTTTAATTCCAGCACTCGGGAGGCAGAGGCAGGCGGATCTCTGTGAGTTCGAGGCCAGCCTGATCTACAAAGCAAGTCCAGGTCACCCAGAGCTGTTACACAGAAAAACCCTGTCTCGAAAAACCAAATACAAAACCAAAAAATTTAAAAAGGCAAATTATTGGGCCTCACCTGGAATCCACAGAATCAGCAACCCTAAGGATAGTGCGATCTGTGGGTTAGAGATGCTACAGGGTACATACATGCTTGGGGTGGGGTGGGAGCCAGGAGTCCTCGGCTGACTCCACATGAGTACCTCAGATATCCAGGAAATACATGCCACCGCTCTGTACGTAGACTTCATTTCCTGGACTGGGGGGTTGGGGGAGGGATAGTCAACTTCACCTTCACTGAGGTGTCCTAAAGAACAGAGTTGGAGCCAAATAAGGGTACTTGCTGCCAAGCATGAAAACCTAAGTTCCATCCTGGGGACCCACTGGGTAGAAGGAGAAGAATCATCTCTAAGGGCTGTTCTCTGTGTACAAACTCTTGGGGCTGTTCAATAGAGTACACATGTGAGCAAGGGTTCCTGAACAGAAGCTGTGTCTGCAGAGACTGACTGGTTAGAACTCCAGTGCAGAGAAGTTGGGATGCTGCAGGTCCGCAGATTGACGTGTCTTATCACGGGCTAGTTCTAGCCGTTTCACTGTTCCCTGCCCTCTCTGCGTCAGAACTAACATTCTGTGATGACTAATAGGTAAAAACCTTTTGCAGTCTATTAGCATGGCAAACCACTACCTTCCACTAACCTCAATGTCATCAGACAGAAGCTGAGGCCTATAGGAATGCTTCCCCCATCTCTGTACCACCTCTGTGCTGTACCCACCAACAAATTCTAAAATGCCTCGATTCATGACTTTCTCTGTTCTGTAAAACCACTTTAAATAGGAGGGAGGTATCTACAAGGCAGCAGAATTGTAAAAATCTTTCTTTGAGCTTTAAAATAGCTTCACGGGGAGACGGGAGATTGCCAGAAAAGTAATACATTTGGAAGCAACATATACCTGACAAGGGACTTTTGTCCAACCCTATTAGGAAACAAAAGGGAGCACTAACCCCACTTAGTGAAAATAGGGGTCTGTCCCACAGCCGCCCAGGTCTGAGTCTTCCAAACCTTGTCTCAGGAAAACATAAAATCCTCAAGATAAGCATGGTGGCACACACCTTTAATCCAAGCACTCGAAGGTACAGGAAAAGATCTGGGTGTTCGAGGATAGCCTGGTCTACAGAGTTCCAACCCATCCCAGCTCTATCTGCTGTTACAAACACACTGACTCTCCCTGGAGCTTACAGAAGCCCAGATGCTATATTTAAGAACTAAAACTTCAGCAGCGGCCAAAGGCTTTCCACAAAGACTTTTAGCAAGAAAAATTAGTAGGTGCGGCTGGATTTACCCCTCCTTCAGAAGTCCAAACAGCAGGTCAGCCCTATGGCTTTAAAGGCCAAGGCCGCCCTGCTCCATCTGGAATGCAGCATCCGGTGACTGTACAATGATGGAAAGAAACCCAGCTGTCGTCATGGTAATGAGGTCACCGTAAGGACCTGTTCCAGAAAGCTGAGTCAGATTTTCACTTCTCTAATGAGTTGATTCTGATGAGGAGGGTACATTGCTAAGCACGCCTCATCTATAAATCTGGAGTAGTGACAAACAATCACCACTGGCTGTCTCACTGAGAAATGGTTCGCCTGGCATGAGAAGGGGTTCTATTTCTTTTCATTCCACCTTCCTGGACCAGCAGGATTCTACTATGCTGGCTCTGCGCCAACCTCCTGCCTCCAATCCACCTCCCCAAAATAAGTCTGGCTCTGAATGTGCTAAGGTGGGTGAGGGCACAGGGCTGCTTTGTGCAGGGGATTGCACAGAAGCTCAAGAACACAGCCTGGAGTGGAGCAGGCACCAAATGCTTTCCCTCTATATGGCATTTCCCTGAAGTCTCAGTAAGAGGTCTCCTGGGTATTAAGAGCTAAGAATGTGATATAATCCTTCCAGAGCCTGTGTCTTATGAACCAGATATGATCATGCTCAGCAGTTCCTGCATGTCCTCTGATGTAAGGGACACCTCCCTTCAAGATAATCTGGCCACAAGCGAGGACCTGTTCAAACTGATTCTAATTTATTTCCCACTTGCCCAAAATGGCACTGCTATTACCAAGTGTTGGGTCCAGAATTTGAACCCAGGTAGAAGACTGACTCCAAAGCTGATAATCCTGATTACTATGGGAAAAGTCCTTTACACCAAGGGGGTACAGTCTACATCTGGGGGTGGAGGAGGGCTGTTGACTGGGGTCCAAGAGTTCCGGCACCCATCCATTTGCTTTTGCTTTTCAACTGCAGGTGAAGGTGTGGGGGTAGGAAGGGCCCCAGAGTCTCACAGATGAAGCTATCCCCTCAAAGGAGGTCTCTGGGAACACCAATCCCTCTACGCCCCCCCCACACACACACTTCTCAGGCTGTATCAGAACCTACCCTATGCTATGAGACTAGAGACTCCTGAACCCCACCTCCCCAACCACACTTCCCATCTCCACCTAGGCCTGACAACCTGCCACACCGGACCACCCACACTCACCCACAGCCAGGGCCTGAGTCAGAGCACTCGAGCCCTCCAGGGTCTATGCAGTGATAGGTTTCACAGGGAGTTGTTTTTCCCTGAGGAAGAGGGCTTCCATTTAAAAGGGGGGGAGCTTTGTGTGTTTATGTGGGTGTTGAATTTCCTTAATGATGCAGATAGCAAGCCTACTGGTGCCCAGGTGCAAAGAGCAGCGGGGCAGAGGTGACAACACAGGGCTGGCTCCATGCCAATAAACAACTTACAACTTTTTGAATAAAGGTAAAAGGGGGGGAGTTGGAGAGATAGCTCAGTGCTTAAGCACTCGTTGCTCTTCCAGAGTAACAGGTTCAATTCCTAGCACCTACTCTTAGATGAATCATCTCTTTAGCCCCCACTTCTTTTCTTTTTTTAAGAAAGACGGTGCCTCAAGCCAGGCGTAGTGGCACACACCTTTAGTCCCAGCACTCGGGAGGCAGAGGCAGGCGGATCTCTGTGAGTTCGAGGCCAGCCTGGTCTACAAAGCAAGTCCAGGACAGCCAGGGCTACACAGAGAAACCCTGTCTCGAAAAACCAAAAAAAAAAAAAAAAAAAAAAGAAAGAAAGACGTTGCCTCCCCTTCCTCTTCTTCACCCTCCTCCTCTCGGCCTCCTCCTCTCCCTTCACTACCCAGTCTAAAAGGAGCAAGCTTTCTTCCAAAGAACATCCTAAATCAATCCCATGGGTTCAAAGTAATGAAAAACGCCAGCCTCTATCAAGTAGAAAGCAAAATGAGTCCTGTATGTGACTTCAATCACTCCACACACACTGGAGAGATCATGGGTACCGCAGAGGCCTCTGGGTCAGGAGCGGCTGGAGCACCAAGTGCCGGCAGAGACAACACTCCCAGGAACTACCAGCCTCAATGCTGCCTGCTTCAAACAGGACCACCCAGGGCCAGCTCTCCCAGAAGTGACAAAGCTGAGCCCCTTGCTAATCATTTCCAAAGCTATTCCCAATGACAGAAAGCAGGTACCTAAAAGGGCCTCCGTCCCCAGGAATCCCTAGCGCTCCCCGCTGGGTAATTACATCATAAAGCACAAAAGCCCAGAACTTCCTCCTGGCAAAGAACGGAAAACAGATGCAAAGAAGGGGGTAGGGCAAAACTGTCCTTCTAGCTAAGAATGTCGAGGGAAGGTGAACCCTGTGCAAACCAAGAACTCTCACAAGGAACATGGCTTAGGCCCTCAGAGTCCCCAGGACCAGGCTGTACCAGCCTGTATGGACCTGGCAACCTCTCCAGGAACCAGGCCTAGGAGCTTCTCACCCAGATCCAGGAAGTGGGTGGAAGAGGGAGAGGTCAACCTGGGGGAAAATGTCACCTCACCTGGAGGCTTCTACACTACCAAGAGGAGGTCAGATGGCTCAGGGAGTGGGCACTTACCTGCCATAGAGGCAGCTTGGCCACTCAGAGAGCCTGGCCCCTCTGTTCCAAAAGAGGGCAGAGGCAGGCTCCCGGCAGACATTCCTGCTTCCGGCTCCTCGGCGGCCTCTCCCAGGGGGAGGAGGAAGCAGAGAGCACAAGCTGTGAGAGTCACCACTTACCAGGCCAGCTCTGGTCTTAAACGCATTAGATCTCTCAGTAGCACAAGGACACCTTTGCCGAGCCTGGCCTAGTGTCCACAGGCTTCGGATCTAATTTATCACCCTCGACAGCAGCGTGGCTGTGCAGGAAGTCATCCATGCACTTCACCCAAGAGCCATTTATTATGGAAGATGAGAATAAATGCACACAATAGCTGCGCTTCTGAGGATGGGGTGTCTGTGGGAGGACGGTGATCTGCATTTTGAACAGATATTTTTATTTTTTTATTAGGTGTTTTCATCTCCCCTTAGTTGTGACGTTCCTTTGGCCATGAAAGAAGCCAGCGGATACATGCCTACAGTGCCCTCTAACCTCCCTAGGCACCAAATCAGTATGTAAAAAGGAACCACCAAAAAGACCGAGCGGGACAGAAACTGCTACAATCCAGGAAAAAAGGCTGACAAATGCATTATGTTTAGCCCTCAACCACCAGAATAGTGAGAGTAACTGGGCCTTCCTTGTCCTCAGCTGCAGGACACAGAAGCTTTCCCTGGCTGGAGAATGTCAGGCTTTTTCCAACAGCAGGAAAGGCAGAGAGCCAGTACTACACCCCACCCCGGCCTCCTAGTCCTAAGGCTGTATCCAGTGTGGGTGCCTACCTAGGTCCTTACTTTGGCCCTCCCAACAGTGCTGGCTCCAGCTCCAGAGTAGGTTCTGGGGTTGGTACCAAACATCTTCATCCCACCCCAGAGAAGGGCCCAGCCTGTGGCTTGCAGGCTGCAGTGGGAGACTGCAAGCCTATTCAGACACAAAAGGCTGACTCTGTGTGGCGACAGCTTTAGCTCAGAAGTGGGTTGGGAGAAAAAGGGGAAAGAAAGGCACCTCAGAAATGGGGGCAGACGAAGGAAGAGGGGGCCACTGGGAACTGGGCCATGCTCCCCACAAGCACAAGGGGGTTCAGCCTCTAAAAATCACCCCAATGTGGACAAGGGAAGTGCCAGAAAACAAGGGGGAAGGGACAGACCTTCCGGGCAGCCTGCCATGCTCTTCTGGGCAAGCTGACTTAGATGCAGATGACCCTGGTGAGGGCGGTCCTGCAGCACGGCTTGGAGTAGCCAAACAAAGAAAGCAACAGGGAGAAGCAGCCAGACAATGGACCGCAGGAATCTGGTGGGTAAGGGCATGCAGGAAATCCTACTGCAGTGAGCAGAGTGCAAAACAGGGGGTCAAAAGGACCCCAAATTTGCAGCCTGGAGGAATACTTAAGAAACCAGGAAACAGAAGACTCATCTTGTCTTTCTAATCATGGTCACACATTTCGCTTGCTGAGTCTCTAGTTTGCTACTGTGTTTACCAAGCTGCCTGGCTCCAAAGCTTCGAGGTTCTTCTGTCAGGGAGTGCCACCAACTCCTCTCTCAGCAGGAATGACAGGGTCACCACCTCCCTCTCCCACAAGCACCTCCAACAATACACTGAGTTCTGGGGACCTGAACCCATGTTCCCCACTTGTGTGACAAGCACTTTACCCACTAAGCCACCTCTTCAAATACAGGGACTATGGTGACTGCACGGAACACTCCCGTGGCAGGGATGGCCACACAAAGAGGCACTAAGAGCAAGGAACATCACCAGTTAGGAGCAAATTTTCCAGGAGCTCAGGTGTCCAGAATAGTGTGTGGCAGTGGTTCTCAAAGGGGCTCCCAGGGTAGACTTGACAGAGTCTAGGGACATTTTTGGTTGTTGCAAATGGTCAATGACATTTAGCATGGGGAAATATGCAGCATTCTTCAAGAAAACCACCAAGACAAAGAGACTGGAACCAAAACATCTAGCATCGCTGAGGCTGTAAAGCCCAGGTATCTAGAAATTTCCAGTGAGCTACCCAGCAGGCCTCCCTATAAGTCAAGGTACCATCGTCAGCGGCCAGTGAATTAATTCAGTGGTAAGGCACTTAATGGGCATCTGGACAAACAGGAAGAGAAGGCCCTGCTCTCTTGGGAGTGCAGCCAGAGACACACAATGGTAGCACAGCCATGGAACACTGACTTATCTGGGAGGTGCTGTTCCAAAGATAAATATCAATTTCTTTCCAATTCCCCACAATCCTGAGGCAGGGGGATCTTCATGAATGCAAGGCCATCCAGGGCTACAGGAAGGTCTAGACCAGCCAAAGGCTACAGAACAAACGTCATCATCCCTACCCCATGCCATGATAAGGTATGCCCAGCTTTGCTCATCCAACCCCCTCACCCCAGTTGCTGTGACCTCCTTCTTCCTTGTTACTTAGTCATGTTCCCTTTGCACTTAGCTAGCCCCTCCCTTAGGGGGCTAGAATGTTCTGTACCCAATCTTCTCCACAGTAGCTAAGGTCAGCCTTTGGCTCAAATGTCACACCTCACAATGAGCCTTCCCTGACACAGCCTGGAGGCTCCTCATCACATACCCTCAAGTTGTGGTGGTGTTTATTCTCCATGACTGCCATTTCCCGGGGAATTGTCAGGCACCCTCTATAGCTCACTCATTCAGAATGTGAGCTCAGTGTCAGCAGGGCTGCCGTGCACAGTGGCCCAGTGTTGGGCACACAGCCTGGCTGGCAGGGTCCTGCAAGATGCTTGTCTGACCAATCGGGAGCAGTGATAAGACAGGTTAAAGAAATGAGGGGGGGCGCACGCCTTTAATCCCACCAAGCAGGAGGCAGAGGCAGAGGCAGGTGGAGCTCTGTGAGTTCAAGGCCAGCCTGGTCTACAGAGTGAGTCCAGAACAGCCAGGGCTACAAAAAAAAAAAAAAACCCTTTCTCGAAAAAACAAAAACAAAAAAAAAAAAAAAAAACTCTGAGATGGCTGAAGAGGTAGTTCAGTGGCTAGAGCACTGACTGCTCTTCCAGAGGACCTGGGTTCAGTTCCCAGCAGCTCACAACTGTCTGTAACTGCAGCTCCAGGGGATTTGATTCTTCTACCCTCCACAGGTACCTGCACTTATATGTTCCCACACTCAGACACTCCACACACACACACACACATAACTTAAAATAATAAAAATAAATCTTGAAAAATTTTGTTTGGCTGGTTCATTGTTTTTTGCTTTGTTTCTGAGACAGGGTCTCACAGTGTAGTACAGGCTAGCCTCATAGAAAACCACCTGCCTCTGCCTCCCAAGTGCTATAATGAAAGGCCTAGCTTTGCAGGGAATTTTTTTTTTTTTAAATAAAGGCAGGGTTTCCATAATTATGCAGCCCGGACTTATTTTGAATTCACAATCTTACTGCCTCAGTCTTCATAATGCTGGGGTTACCCTGTGTCAATCTGGTCTAAAAGACAATCCCTGAACTGCAGTAAGGATTAGGGACTCATGGGTGGGTCACTAGCACGTAGACTCATAAGGAAGCCCAGAGCTGCTGAAAGGGACCTAAGATTCAGAGGGGTTCAGGCCAGATCAAGTGAGGGGAGACTATTACCCTATTACTACTGAGCCTGAGATGGTCTGCCCAATCCAATCCATCCATACTGAGTACTACTTTTACAATTTCAGCAAATCAAGCCAACTTGGAAAGACAAGCAGAAAAGGCATTCTGCCCTGCATGACTTTTCAAATAACAGGAGCCAAGAGGGTCTGACCAAGAAACTGCAAGCTTCCTCCATTCCCTGCTGTCCCTAACCACATGTCACCTCCGCCTGTACCTCAGCACAGTGCTCCCCAGTCTATTACTCCCTGGAGGCCACAGCACAGTAACACAGCCTTCTACAGCAATAGTGGACGTCCCATATACTGTCCACGCCTTGCTGTCCATCACTGAAGTCCGTATTTAGCCCACATGAACTAGGCATGGGGCTTGAGCTACTGAGAAAAGAAAAAAATGACTTTTCTTATGAGAATCTGAACAGTCACACATAATTAGTAGCTGCTGGTCTGGAGGGCCTGGTAGGCAGTACCCACCCACCTCAAGTGCCTGAAGGACTCCATAGCCGGATCCAAGGCACAGTTGAGACCTAGGACCTGCCTTTGAGTCCTTCTCATCTGGCTTAGAACTTCTCAACTGTAGTATGCACACAAATTCTGATCAAAGTTGATTCCTTTGGTAGGTAAATTTAAGGGTCTTTAAAGGGCAGTTCTGACTTTGGAGCCTACAGGAGTCTGCTCGCTCATTTGGATTTGTTTATGGGGGTCTTTTGGGCGGGTTATGGTAAGGATCGTTTTACAGTGCTGGGGACTGAACCCAGGACCCAGAGTTTCAACATCTGCTCGCCACTCTGCCACATCTCCCCCAGCACAGGTGTAGGCAACAAATGGCTGGGGAAGCAGGGTGTGGGTAGGGAGGACCTGGGGATCTGGGGACACAAGTGA
>CAJQZJ010032083.1:1328789-1361326 GCA_907164525.1 Lophiomys imhausi
GCAGGGTGTGGGTGGGGAGGACCTGGGGATCTGGGGACACAAGTGAGGGAAAGGCAGTCTTCAGAGAGTAACATGGGCGGGCGAGTCACAGAGAGGGTGACAGGGACAGGAGGATTCTCTGCTGGTTAACAGGACCTGCAGGCAGCCAGGGAGGACACAGGAGGGACTAGTGTTCGAGGATGCTGCAGTTTGAACTGAGGGGGGGGGGGGCACAGCACAGGCAAAGGCCTTTAGTCCCTGCTCCAGAGCCTCATCTTAAAGGAAAGAGAGAAGGGAGACAGTCAACAGTGGCCAAAACTGGGAAGGAGAAAGGGCTGCATCAAAGAGCGCTGGAGAAGCAGAGAGGCTGACTGGCTGGGGACAGATTATTGGAGCCTAGAAATTACTCCCAGGCACTAACTAGATTTTGCTAGAGAAGCCATTCCCTCCAGCTGAAAGCTGCTTCGCCTTCATGACCAAGGGCAGAAGTTCCAGCCATCAAAGTCCAGCTCAGTCTGTCTATTGTGCATGGAAGGAAACAGGTACCATGGCAGAGCAACCAAAGGGAGGGCTCTGTCTCAACTGAGGCCTTTAACCTGGGGTGGAGAGTGGGGGGAAGTAGGATGGCTCACTTGTCACCAACCAAGTTGGCTGCCTGACTTTCACATGTGTGTACTCACAAAATAAACAAATGTAACTCATTTAAAAAAAAACAAAAAAAAACCTGAAAAAGAAATATGAAAAGTCTGGTATGCACAAAAGCCCTATAGCCAGAAATGGATCAAGGTGATCTGAAAGGTCAATTGTGAATGAGGCAGAAAGAAGCATGAGAGAGCAATGAAACTAGCAGGACAGGACAGGGTCACAGCCTGAGGACTTCAGGATTATGCTCATCAATAATAATCAGGCAGGGTGTGGCAGAGAGGCTTTGCCAGTACACACAAGGCCCTGGGTTAAGCACAGTTAGTTACCAGCCCATATCCCACAATTCCACTTTCAGGTCTGCACACAGAAAAAAGAAAACACGTGTGCACACACACATACAGTCTATCCTCTCTTTCCCTCTCTCTCAATCTGTCCTCTCTCCCTCTCTCTCTCAGTCTGTCCTCTCCCTCTCTCTCCCTCTCCCTCTCTCTCTCAGTCTCTCCTCTCCCTCTCTCTCTCTCCCTCTCTCTCTCAGTATGTCCTCTCCCTCTCTCTCCCTCTCTCGCTCAGTCTGTCTTCTCTCTCTCCCTCTCTCTCTCCTCTCTCTCAGTCTGTCCTCTCTCTCCCTCTCTCTCTGTCTGTTCTCTCTCTCCTCTCTGTCTGTCCTCTCTCTCCCTCTCCCCCTCTCTCTCCCCCCCCCTCCCTCCATACAGGATTGGTCAAGGCAGCGTTGTAAGCAGGTATGACTCAATGTCTATGAACAAATAGGACATTCCCAGACAACAGAGGTCTGGCATGGTAGGTTGGCCTGTAGTCTCAGCTACTGAGCCAGAGGGTCACATGAGCCCACAAGTTGGGCTGGGAATGTAGTTCAGTAACAGAGTGTTTGCCTGGCATGCAGAAGGCCCCAGTACCACCACCACCACCCCACTCCCACACAACCACCTCATGTTCTCTTGCTCAACCTGGTACCACAAGACTGAAATCCCAGACACTGGGGAGACTTAGACAGTAGGATCCTAAGACCAAAGCTTACCTAGCATTCAAATGTAGAGCTCATAAACCTTGAGTCCAACCCAGAACAACATAGCAAGACTCACCCCCAAATCTCAAACCCTGCAAACACATAAATGTAATTTTAAAAACTTTAAAAGAAAATGAAGAGCCGGGCAGTGGTGGCGCACGCCTTTAATCCCAGCACTTGGGAGGCAGAGGCAGGCGGATCTTTGCGAGTTCGAGGCCAGACTGGTCTACAAATTGAGACCAGGACAGCCAGGGCTACACAGAGAAACCCTGTCTCGCCAAAAAAAAAAAAAAAAAAAAAAGAAAATGAAATCTACTGCCTTTGAACCAAGATGAGGACAGAGAATCCCTAGTCTAAACACTTGATCTTCAATCTCCAAAATCTGACCCTCGTTCACTGCTTATCCTAAGTGGAAAATTCCATGCCCGTTATCATGTACTGGCTCATGATCAGCCCAAACACAAACCATCTGCCAGGCGTGGTGGCTTACATCTGTAACCCCAGCAGCATCCAGGCAGCAGAAGCAGGAGGCTGAGGGTGATTTCCAGGACAGACAGGGGTACATGTCAAGATGGCCTCAAAAAACTAAAACATTGTCTGAGGACCTCTGTACTATGCAAGGGATGCATGAAACATAGGTGAGTTTCAAGTTTAGACTCAAGGTCATCCCCAAAATCCATTGTTATGCACATAACCCAATTTTTGAAAATCTGAAATCCAGAATACTCCTGGTTTCAAGATTTTGAGATAAGAGAGACTCAAATATTAGGGGTTTTTGTTGTTATTTTTTGTTTTGTTTTCTGAGTGTCTGATTGATAAGAGGGGCCCAGATGTTGAGACTGGCCCTCCCCACCTGCTACATCTGTTCTAAGGCCTTTGGAGGAAGAAACAGAAAGTTCTTTCTAGGGTGGAAAAATCCTCACTTTTGGATGACAGTCTTCAAAAATGGGGCAGGTGCACAGTTTCCCCACCTCAGCCATAGATATCCCAGTCAGGAAAATCCTTGCTTAACACAAATAGGGACATGAATTCAGATCCCCAACACCCTTGAAAAAAAGCAGATTCCAATCCCCGAGCTAGGAGGATGAGACAAGGGTACAGCAGGTAGGACTTGCCAAGAGAAGAGGGGCAATTTCTAGTCTGAAAGCCATGCTTCAGTTTTTCGGATAATTTAGACCGCATTAGGGAGGAGAGGGACTACCCCACAGTTCTCACACTCACACAAGCTTGCTGCTACACACCGCAGGGCTGGCACTTCCTGGGATCTCAGAAATGTCAAGAGTCAGGACAGTTCAAATTACTAACATTTCTTGAAAGAAAACGTTGCAGGGTCGCTTCTGCGACCCTGGTTGAAGAGTATTGACAGTTCTGTTTTCTTAGAGATCCCTTAAAAAATACCGAAGATCTCTTGCCTCACGGCCGTGCTCACATTCAATCTCTCTGTGAAAGTCTTACTTTACATGCAACAGAGATAGAGAATCCTGTGGTAATCAAAATCCGGGACTATTTAGCAAATTGCTATAATGGCAGATTCTCTAGCTTCCTGGCTCTGTATACATGTCCATTCGCAGGCAAGTCTCACGAAGAACCAGTGTTCAGGATTTTAATATGTTGAGTTTCCGCCACATCTGTGGGGACCTTTCCGAGGGGACCATTCCCTTGTGCTGGTGACACAGGCAGCACACAGATGCACACCACCATTCTCCCCACAAAATGTACGTGTAGCAAGGTCCAGAGGCAAGCAGCCCAAACGGGAGCCTCCATCCAGAAAAGTGAACCAGACTGCTGCAGATTCCCAGTCTCCAGCCTTTGAGGCAGGGCCTTGTCTGACTCGTTCGGTGATGGCCAGACTCCTGCAAGGAAGTGTGCTGTGACCAGTCTTGCACAGAGAATGCAAAATGACAGCCCTGGGCCATTTCTGTCCCCTCGATGTGACTTTATGGGCTCATGCACCATCAGAGAAATTGGTCGACACAGAGAATCTGGTCTGCATCTCTGCGTCTAAATAAGCTCTTGCTGCAAGAAAATGGTGGGTCGATCCCAGCAGGGATCACCAGTGAGCCTAATCCCTGATGCTGAACAGTGAGATGGACCCCCACTGAACCAGTAAAACCCATTTCCCCCATGCTGGCAGCCATCACTGCTATACCTGCTGGCCCTGAAGGATGTGTCTAGGAGGTTGAAAGCAAAAGACAAAACCTGGCCCCAGGCCGGGCGGGGTGGCACACGCCTTTAATCCCAGAGTTTAGGAGGCAGAGGCTGATCTCTGTGAGTGCAAGGCCAGCCTGGTCTACAAAGTGAATCCAGGTCAGCCAGGACTTATTACACAGAGAAATCCTGTCTCGAGGTGGGGGGGATAAAAAAACCCTAGCCCCAGTGCCCTACTTGATCACTTAATTCACCTTCAAGAGCCTCAGTTTCCTGGTCTATGAAATGGGAAAACAGACACCAGAGCAGTGAGAAGAGAGAAGCAATGAGGTGCTATGCAAATACTATGTGGCCCAGGTAAGAACTCACGCTGGTCAATGCCAGAACTCCTGGTAGATGGGGCTTGTGATTTATGCCTGAACAACTTTCAGCAAATTGTCACCCTCGGACACAAATGTCACCCTGACATCTTGAAAGCCCAAAGGCTTTGTCTCCTGAGAAGTGAGCACTCTGGGAAATGCCAAGGATGATATAAAGGCAGCCAAAGACGTGGGAACCACCCTGTTAATAATAAGTGATTACACAGGAAGAGAGCTGCTGATTGAAATTCAGAGAACAAGATGTCTGAACAGGATTGGAGAATTCTGAGCTAGGTCTGGTAAGGTGGCTCAGTGGGTGACTTCACCTGTCACCACCCAACCTGAGCTCCTTAGTGCTGAGGGCCCTCCTCAGGACCCAGAGTGGAAGGAGAAAATCAACTCCCCAAAGTTGTCCTCTGACCTGTACTTACACACACTGGAATATGTACCCATACACAATAAATAAATAAATACGCCAAGGGTGGTGGTGTTTGCCTTTAATCCAAGTACTCTGGAGGCATCTCTCCCATCAGCCTGCTGAACATAAGTGAGTTCCACACCCATCCCCTGCATGGGAAGAGCCTGTCTCCAAACAAAAATATAACATAAAGAATTCTGAGCTATGGCCTGCTGTCGACACATGCCCTGCTACCCCAGCTATTTCCTTAAGCCCACAAGTTCAAGATCAGCCTGGGTAACATAAAAACGTCTCAGCTCAAAGAAAGAAAACGAGAGTTTAACACATGGGAATCTAAGGCAGGTTTGAAGAAAGTCTGTAATATGTGGAAACGGCTTAGTAGGTACTTGCTCCCAAGCCTGAGGAGCAATCTTTGGGGACCATGTAGTGAAGAAGCAGGTCTCACAAAACGTCTTCTGGCCTCCGTACATGCCCTGTGGCACAAAGACGTCCACACCCACACACCAAAATAAATGCAGTAAAACAAAGTAACGACTGGGGGCCAGAGAGGTGGCTGAGAGGTAGAGCACTCACCTAGGAAGTGTGACACCTCTCCACTAATTATTACCAGAGTTTCTGAGTTCCCAGAGCCAGCTGGCACTCATTCAGCTCCTATCCATCCCTCCAGCACCAAGCCCAGAATAAAGTCTGGAGCTTCTCCAGATGCCCCACCTCATCTCCTGAGGAATTTTCCGGGTGGGTCCAAGTGTCTAGACAGCAGCCAAAGGACAACCACATGACACATGTCTTGTACCCTATTGTTCCTGAGGAGTCAGTCTTCCTGCCACCATGAGGCAACTGACCACTTTCTTGCCAGTCCCTTCTGTTCCTGCCCAAATAACCCAGACTGACTTGTGCTGTTCCTAACAGAAAAAGAGAACTCAGAGAGGACACACACTCAGGGGTGGCGATGGTGGCACCCCTGCACCTCTCTCTTCCTCCTCCCCCCCCCCTCCAAGTTAGTTACTTTTCTTTTTTCTTTTTAAAGACAGGATTCTATCTTTTGGGGACTGAAACCCTGAACAATGAGAACCACCAAAAAAAAGTGGCCTAAAGGAAAAATTAGTGTTCACAGCCTGGATCAGCATACCGAGGACATCTGAGATAAACGGTGTTTGAAAGAGGGATAAGCCTTGTCCCAATGAATCACAAACATCACACCTTAGCCACATGGACTTCCATTCTCTGGACCTCAGGGACCTGGCTGGGATCAAAGCTCCAGCTGTAAAATATGAATGACACTCAGATGACTGTGTCAGAAGAATGTCCTCACAGGATGAGGTGCTGTTGTAATCCCAGCCCTTGGAAACAGAAGGCAGGAATATTCAGAGTTCAAGGACAGGCCTCTCTACACAGTAAGTTAAAGGTTAGCTTGGGTTATATGAAACTGTCTCGTAAAGGCGAATACATGCCTGGTATGGCAGCACAGGCCTTTAATATCAGAACTTGGGAGGTAGTTCAACGCCAACCTGATCTCCAGCGTGAGGCCCTATCTCAACAACAACAATCATAATTTTTTAAACATTTTTTATTTATTTATTATGTATACAGTATTTGCTCTACATATATGCCCGGGCAGATCTCAATGTAGATGGCTGTGAGCCACCATGTGGTTGCTGGGAATTGAACTCAGGACCTTGGGAAGAACAGCCAGTGCTCTTAACCTCTGAGCCACCTCTCCAGCCCAACAACAATCATAATTAATAACAATGAGATGGCTCAGCAGTTAAGAGCACACACACACTGCTTTTGCAGAGAACCTGAGTTCAACTCCCAGCACCCACAGTTCACAACTGTCTCTAATTCCAGAGCCAGGAGACTAAAACATTCTCTTGGCCTACCCAGCACCCACATTGACTCGCTCAGACCAAACACAGACGTACATATAATTTAAAATAAACATTTTAAGAAAAAGATGCGCTGAAAGCAACAGCAGCCAGAGCAGGCCCCTACCTACAAGGAAAGCCACCAAAAGGCTGGCAGAGAATCCCTTAGAAACCAAGGGGACCCCTCCACTCAAATTCTGAGCAAAGCCAGGGCCTCCAATCACTGTGAACACAGTGCAGAGGCCAGCAGGTCAGCAGGCTGAACCATTGTGTAATAGAGGAACACACACACACACACACACACACACACACATTTCCTGGTTCCCTGTGAGCCCCTGGGAAGCCCTACACAGCTTACCAAGCTGACTGGACGGTGTGCATACCTGCCTCCACAACCTCTTCCTGAGGCAGGAACAAACAAACACAGCCAGGAAGAACTCCCTGTCTCTGCCAAGTCTATCTAATCATGGCTGGCATTTGGGGGGGCACTCTCTTGTTCACACACCATTCTGAGCTCTCTATGTGAGGAAAATTCACCTGAACTTACCCATCCCATTTAGGGAAAACAGCCATAACTCAACTCAAACGTAACTCAACTCTGGCGGGGGCAAGCAGGAAGCATGGGGCCTGGCTGGTTTAAAAGTTCTATGCATGCTTCGGATGTACAGAAAGAGGGCTAGCCTCACATCTCCAGCAGCACATAAAAACACGGGCACGGTGGGCATGGTGCATAGCGGCAGGAACCTGGCAATCCCTCTCCTTGGGAGGTAGAGGCAGGAGGATCAGAAGTTCAGGGTGATCCTAAACTACATAACAAGTTGGAAGCCAATCTGGGAATCTGCAAGACCCCACCTCAAAAAATAAAAATTCTGGGGTCAGTGGAGAAAGTGTCCACTGCAAAAGCTTGGCAACCTGTACAAAATACCATGTTAAAAGCCAGACTCGGGCATGGGAGTGTATAGCCCCAGAGAGTGGGGGAGGGTGGAGACAGGCAGACACCAGGGCCTTTGATGGCCAGACAGTCTAGCCAAAATGGCTGGCTCCAGGTTTAGTCAGACTGTGTCTCAAATAACTGAGGCGGACAGCCCTAAAGGAAGACGTCCGAGGTTTACCTCAGACCTCAATAACCCACACCTGGTGAAGCACAAGTGTACAGGCACACAACACACACACACACACAATGGAAAAAGTAAAAGGCCGCACTACCTTGCTCTCAGACGGGAGGTGGGGCAGGCGTGGAGGTAGAGTACCTTCTAGAGAAAGTCCTGAGCTCTTGGAGGGCAAGCGGAGCAGCACAAGAAAGCAAAGGGAATAATGACAGAAACCTTCTAGACAGCCAGAGGTATTCATTCCATTATCTTCTTTTTTTTTTTAAAAAAAAACCGATCTGTTTATGTGTGTGTATCTGCGAGTATGTATGCCACATATGTATGCCCCCTCCCCAAGTAGGGTGTTAGATCCCCAGCAGCTATGTTTTAGGCAGTTGTAAGCTATGGGCGCTAGGAACCAAACTCAGGTTCTCTGGAAAAGGTACAGACCACTTCCTTAACCACTGAGCAATCTCTTCATTCCCCCTTATCTTGAGTGGGTCATGGTCAACTGAATATACACTCGGGTTAGCAGTCTTTACTGTACACGCAGATCAGGCTAAAAATACTCCAGAACAGTGCACAAAAGGCAAGCTGAGGAGCCAGCTTTCTTGATGTTGGGCTGTTATTTGTGTGGGCCGCTTCTAGCCATTCCTAGCTAGAAGCGCCCACACAAATAACAGAAAGGAGCTACAGCCGGGTATATTGGCTCAGTGGGTAAAGGTGTTTGCCGCCAAAACTGGAGATTAAGTTTGATCTGTGGGTCCTACATGGCATAAAAATGGGCCCCAGCAATTTGTCTTCTGACTGCCACATGTGTATCACAGCACGTGCATGTGTGTACAAGAATGATCCATGGGTTCATGATAATATAAAGTGACAAAGATGCACACAGGGGAGAAAGGCTGAGAAAGGCTCAGCGGTTAAAAGCACTGGTTCTTCCAGAGGACCCGGGTTCAACTCCTAGCCCCCATACAGCTCCCAACCACCCTCTTCTGGTTTCTATGGGCACCAGGAATGCACATGGTACAAGGCATATATACAGGTAAAACACCCATACGCATACATTTTTAAAAACAAATAATAAACCTTTTTGTAAAGGAAGACAGTCAGACAGACACAGGGGAACAGCACCTGCACTGTACAGAATTCTAATCTCACTCTACCCTGGAAGAGGCACACAGAGGAGATGGAGGAGGGGCACAATCTCCTGCTCCTAGGATGTGGCTCAGTGACTTCCTTTCAAAGAATGTAGTGAGGAGTCCGCTAAGTCCCTAGAGTGCTCGCCTGCAGTAACAAGTCCCAGGTCCCATCTCCAGCACCACATAAACCTCGCATGGTGACACATGCCTGTAACCCCAACACTTAGGCAGGTCAGGTCATCCTTGACTACGTAGCAAGTTTAAAAGCCAGCATAAGCTACTATGAGTCTTTTGGAAAATGTAAGGGTCATCAAAAACAAAGGTCTGAGAAACTAAGGAGACAATGCTATGCAGAATCACAACAACATTCTGGAAAACAAAAGGGGCCTTTGCCTGGGCGTGGCAGCACGCGCCTTTAATCCCAGCACTTGAGAGGCAGTCAGATCTCTGTGAGTTCAAGGCCAGCCTAGTATACAGAGTGAGTTCCAGGACAGCCAGGGCTACACAGAGAAACCCTGTCTCGAAAAACAAACACACAAAAAAACCTCAAAACGGCAGATGACTCCTTCAAACCCAGCAGCCACCAGCCACAATCCTTCCTAGCAACATCTGTGCTGAATCTGTGTGATAAGGAGCAGGCTGCCAGGACCCTCGACGGCGTGTTCCAGACAGACAGAAGCACAGACTCCCAGGACAAACAGAAGGACAGAGGGAGCGGAAGTTGGGGAGAGTTGGTACCAGGTGAATGGGTGTCACAGCGCAGTGGTGACAAAAAGAGAGGCAGGTCACAGTGACTTCAGGTAAGCGTAGGATGTTAGAAGGTGAGTGGAAGGAACTAGAACATTTGGAAAGATGAACATGAGTGAAGATGGTGGTGCCTGTGCACACGTGTGCACATGCGTGGAGGCCAGAGGTCAACCCCAGGCATTATGCCTTAGGTGCTGTTCACACACTGTATTTTTCCAGAGAGAGTCTCACATACAGACCAGGCACTCAAGACAGGAGTTTTATGTGAGTTCTGGAGACTGACTCAGGTCCTCAGCAAACCCATTGCTAACTGAGCCATCCTCCCAACCTTACAGAATGGTCCTTGGTGCCCTGGGGAAAGGCAAACGGTCACTGGTCATCCAGAGCTGGCAAGCTTTCGGCAGCAGAGGGCAAATAGTATTTATTTATGAACTGGGCACTTCTTAGTGTACAAAGACAGAAAAGATCTCCACAGTGGGCAAGGCAGCCACGTCCCTGAGGACTTTCCCAAGTTGGTGGCCCATGACTGTGGACCTTCTGGAAGAGGTTTCATTCTGCCTCTCAAGGAGTCGAGGAGTGAGGAGGTCTCAGCATTGCTATTCTACCCACTTAACACCCATTCGCCTCAGTGTCCTCGCCTGCAGAGTGGGACACCTCCCACTTCAGAAGTGGACCAGACAGGCTCAATACTAGAAGGCTCATGATGTCCCTCCAGCCTTCAAACACACCAGTATCATTGTCACAGATACTAGGTAGGAGGAGCCTGAGAAAGAAAGTAACTCCATACCTGAGTTAACAGATAATAAAAGGAGCCAGGCACAATGGCGGTGCACACCTTTAACCTCCAGCACTCAGGAGGCAGAGGCATGGGGACTTGCATGAGTTCAAAGCCAACAGGATCCACAGAGTTAAGTTCTAGGCCAGCCAGGGCTGTACAGTAAGACCCTGTCTCCAAAAAGAAAGAGAAAGAGAAGGACACAGAAGACAGACAGACAAAGAGGAAGACCCAACACCGCCCAGCCCCTCTCTAGACTCTCCTTGGTCCTCTCTACTCTGTCACGTGTCACCAGGCCATGTGTCCCATCAGTCCATCCTGTTCGCAGCAGTAGGGCTTGAAGGGGCTCCCTCAGTCATGGTCAACTGTCTCCAAAGGCTCAGGTGGAAGGACAATCTCTGCTCCAGCTCCCTGGCTCCTCACCACTTGGAGAAACTCAGATGGCCTGCACATGTTGGGACAGCTGAAGCAGGGGACAGGGCAAAGCCTTGCCTCCTCCTCCCAAGCAGAGTGACCAGACAGATAGCTCTGTGTTACCACCTGAGCTTGAACCAAGTAATAAGCTGACTTTTTTTCTTAAGTCCCAAAATGCTCTGTTTTCTTTCAGGTGCCTTTAGAAAGTCACATTTTATATTGTCCTGGCCAGATGAGAGCTTCTTCCTAGAAGGATCTATAGCAACCCTCCCTGGGGCCTGCCCCTCCCCCCTCCCTGACAGAGCAGGGAGCTACCTGGAAGGAACAGCACAGTAGTTAGACCACTGTGGTAAGTCTGTGACACTACTCCAATGAGCTGCTGTTTAGAGTACCCAAGGCACAAGCAAGTGCTCCCTCCGGGGTGCCCCACGAACTCCACGAACTCTCACTGAGTAGCAAGGCAAGCCCAGCCCACCGCAGGCTCCAAGCGAACAGAATAAACAGAGCAGACACCATAGTTTGCTCTAAATGCAGGCACTGGCCTCCTCACTCCCTTGTTAGCTAACCAAGACCACCATTTTCCAATGAAAGCTGGCCCACTCCACCCCACTCCCAAGATGGCCCAGAGGTCTGCTGTTAAAATCAGGAAGCCAGCCACAGCTGCAGATCTCACTGGCTTCTGCAGAAAGCACATTTAGATTCCTATAAGAATCACTCTGGGGAGAGACAGGCAGGCACCCTCAGCCCAGACACACGCCCAAAATTTACCACAGGGCAACTCCAGGCAAGTCAGCACACCTCCACAGGCACAGCGGGGAAGGAAGACCGAACAATGTCTCCAGAAATTAGGTTCATCCATCAAAGGACCCTACAGTGCGACGGGTGTCACGGCCTGCGGCTCGAGAGAGCCACCCTGCACCTCTCTCCAACAAAAGAAATCCCCCTCTCCTGGAGAACTGAGCAGATAATCTGAGATTCTTTTTTACTCACCTTTGGATCGAGTAGAAATATCCATTCCCTCTCCCACCTCCTGTTCAGTTTTTATTTCCTCTTCAGCCAAGCTGAAATAGAACAAATTATGTATGTTTAGGTAGACTGCATATAGCCTCTGTGGGGGGGCAGCTGCTGGGGAGCCAGAGAGCAAACGCCTTCTCTCAAGGCTGTCCTTATGGGAAGGAGGAAGCACACCTGATTTCAACCAAGTGCGAAGATGCCAAAAGGCTTCTTTAAATTACTAGAGTACTAAAAATACCTTTTTAAAAAGTCAAATTAATATTTCAATTGCCATACCATTCATTAAGAGATTGTAGGGGGGGGGGGGCACGTTTTTAGTTTAGAAACTCAAGCACGACCTACCTACCGGCTTCTGTCCTAAAGAACCCAGCCTTCAAATTAGTAAGTCTCCCATTGCTGACACCAGGGTGCCGAGCAGGCGGGTTAGAGAAGCCCCCCACAGGGTATCCAGGAATCCCTAACTCAGAAATCCATTCGGAGTTCCAGGGCTTCCCCAGTCCCCAATGAGGCAGGAACTTGAAAAAGGACATACTGGGTAAATTATAAAGTAGAAAAGCCCATGGCTAGAGTCAAGCAGCCTTTACCCCAGGAATCAGGACCCTGGGGTCATTGGGCAGCCTGAACGCCAGCAGGCATGGCTTCCTTCTGAACTGTGACTAATTATACTCTGGTACAGATGGTGGAATGAGGAAGGATTATTTCAAAGACACAGGCTGAGTGAAGAGCTGGGATTAAAAAAAGGAGAAAGCGGCCCCCTTAGCTAGTAAGGTCTGTCTTCCAGAACCCCCTCTGCCTCCATGCTGGAACACAGGCCCTGTCAGACAGACCTAACCCCCTAGCCTAACACTTCATAAGCCAAACAGCAGGAAAAGCAGATCTGCTCTTTCAGGTGTACGTGATCTGAGCTACTAGAATATTCCAGGCATTCCAGGATGCTGCTTTGGTGGGATCAGTTAGGTGCAATCCCAGAAGATCACAGTTCAGCAAGAAGAAACGGATGCATCACCAACTGATGTGGCCAGAATTTTCCACTGGGAAGGCTGGAAAGCAAGACAGGAAGACAGCTAGGAAGACTGTGTCCCATGCTCTGTGTCAATGACAAGGCAGCGGATGGGTCCAAAAAGGCAGCCTCAAGCCTGGAAACTCAGGATAAGATGGAGTCCTGTTTGGGAGAGCTCCAGGTGTGTTGGGAGGACAGGATTCAAGACAGGAACTAGGTGGAAAAAGAAAAGATTATTCCTCAGGACAGGAGCTCAGAGTCCTCTGACTTTAACTAGTCCTAAGAGAGAAAAGAAGGAGGTAGTTTGGGTTTCAATTTGAATATTAACACATTTAGCATTCAGATATGGAGCCTTGGTAACAATTTCATTTAGTTGGCATCTGTGGAGAGACTAATGACACAAATCACCAAAGAAATGCTGACATGTTGTCACAGGTGATCCTTCTCAAAAGAAACCAGCTTGCCAGCCCTGAGCTCATCACCAACAGGGAACAACACAGGGGACATGGAAGGTGCACTTTCTCCTCCAGCTTCAGGAGAAAAGCATTTCTAACTCAGAAACACTGTCTGAAACACACACGCTGATTTGTTGCTGGACGGTTGGTTCCTGCAGCCACCAGAAATGGGGTAGATGGTTAACTTCAAAAGAACAACCCATAACCTTGATCCTCCTAGCAACTAGAATTCTGTTCCCCTTTCTAGCACGGAGTAAGTGAAATGTATTCCACCCATATTTTGAGTGATGGGGGGGAACCATCACTCCAACTAAAATGTACCAGTGGAGGGAAAACACATTTATGACTCACAGAGCACCCCCCCTAAAAGAAAAACCCCACTTGAAGGATTTCTGCTGTGATGGAAACTTTCAAAGGCTATTGATCAAGGAGGAACACAGCACTGAAGAGAACAATTATGTGGCTTGCAAGAGCCCAGAGGGGCTGAATACTTCAGGCAGGAATGCAGCTGAGAAGCTAAGAAAATGCAAAGTAGTTTCAGGGTGGCTGTTAGCTGCTGAGTTTAAGATAATCAATTCTGAAACAGAAGTGGGGGGTAAGCTGTTTTATCTCCCAAGAATTACAAGCGATCACCATAGTCACCTGACTTTAGCAACACCACCACCAGTTTGGAGCCTTGGATTTCCAACACAATTGAAGACAATCATCTTTTTTACACAACAGCAAGCCACCCCTTCAAAGGCAATCCCCATCTGTGCAAGTACATGCATGTACACGCGCGCGCGCGCACACACACACACACACACACACACACACGGGCACTCACAAGTGCACAACTTGTATTTGACTACATTGACTTTGCAGTGTCTATGCGTTTAAAAGAAGAAAAAAAAGCACATTTCATTTACAAAAGCAAAGACCAAAATACAAAATTAGTCATCTCGAATAGCCACATCTGAGAGACTTCCTTTTACCTACAATCTCGGGTTTCTTTTTCTTTTCTTTTCTTTTTTTCCCAGTGTTAAGCACTGCCGTGTTACTGGGAAGGGAGAATTTCAAAAGTGCTGATGAGGAAGATTTGTACCTTTCTAAATGCCCCCAATGATCTTGGGCAATTCAACTTAAGAGTTGCTTGGAGATTGTGGGGTGGAATTGGGGGGGCGGGCAAATAACAATCTTTAGAAAGAGCACTGCAGCTGGAGAAAATACTTTGAACTTTTGCCATTAACACGTTAAAAGTCTTACCATACACAGACCCCCCCTCTTCCTCGCTGCTAGAAACCAGCAACCCTGATCATGTCAATCAACAAAGGAACAAGTCCTATTTTCAAATTGGCATTGCTAGTTTTGTAAAGGTCTGATGGGGTGAATGGATACATAAAGCACAGAGTAAAATAAGCCAATAGGGAGAAAAAAGCATGAGTATCAACTAGTTGCATACATTGCATACACATAACCATCAGCACCTAGGCTCATAGTTACCCAAGTCACTTGCTGGTGGATCGACAAACTGCCACATGTCAGGCACCCGAAAGAAGAAACAGCATCTGCGAGCACAATCAAGTCCATCTCTTCCCCTTTCCCCAAAACAGTAAGACTCCCACATACTCATTCCCTGAGCAAGAAATCTGGACTTCTAACCCTACATGCACTGGGAGGGGAAAAAAAGCAATTAAAAGTTGTATACGCACTCCTGTCCTTCCAAGGAGCCCTTAACCCTTCTGATTATTAATTCTGAGGATCCAGGGCTGGTCCGTAATTCCCAGGCATCTCACCCCTTCAACACTTCCAAAGGAGAGAGAGAAAAGAAAAAGCCTAGCTATTTGACAGGGTGTGGGGGGGGAGAGTCTAGATGGATATACAATAGGCAGATCCTTCTTTTCCCAAGTGCCCTACTGCCTGACTTTTACAACAATCTGTAAGCCAGCTAGAACATAGAACCAGCATGCACAAGACCTTGCTGCCCCAGTGAGAACATCATACAGCAATTCAGGAATCATGCACCAGTCCCAAAAGCTTCTCCTAGGTTTTACTTTCATTCAAAACACCAAAAGGGTCCAGGCTGTAAGAAATACTTAATACCCAAGGCACTGCTTCCTCCTCCATGTCACAACCGTCTGCATCAAAATGGAAGGGGGGGGGCAAAGACAAAACCAAACCAAGCATGCTACTCTGAATCTGCAAATAATTTTCTTTAATTGGGGGAGGGGGACGGTTAGCAACGCGCTTTCTGAAATCACTCACCTAAAACGGGCGGTCATCGGAGCTAAGCTATTTATGCAGGATTCTTAAAATGGCGGCTGGCAACAGTGCCTCATTCCTGTATTGAAGCTAAAATGGTAGCAGTTTGTTCAATAGCTGAGCTCATGTTTAAGGAGCCCTGCTAGTTCCAAAGCCGCCTTCATAAACATCAGAACTAGGAAACGCTCCACCAAAAGACACCAACAATCCAACGTTTGAAGAAGAATAAAAAAAAAGAAGGGCAGAAAAAAAAACCCAACAAACTGCAGTGGCAGGGAGAGTTAGTGAAGTCATAGGTTCCTTAGGAAAAGCATTCCCTTTCAGGCGTTCAGCTTTACTCAGGAGACTGTGCTGGGGCCCCCTTGCCCTGCACTGAGGTGGGTGGAAGGTTAGGAATTGCGCAGCCCCCTGGCATAATGTGAAGACAGACAGGTGTCTCTGCACGCAGATCTGTCCTAGAGAGCAGGCTGCAGGGGGAGGAAGCTCATGCCCTTCTCAGTCCAGAGCAGCACAGCTCGACATCACTTCTCCAGGTAAAATGAAAGCTCTCAGAACAGCAAGCATCTAAGACGCAAAGCTACAGAGCTGCACCTCTGTCTGAGGCCAAGGTGAAAACCCAGAAAGATTGTGAGCCTAAAATCTACCACCACCAAACCCACCAGCCACCTCTGATAATGGGGATCATCAAGGACGGACCCTCAGGGCTACAGGAGTAACCCAAGCCCGAAGAGGACTCTCACAAATGAGGTTTCTGTCCACATCCCCACCACAGAGCCTGGGAAGTAACAATGCATTTTGTAATAAAGCCCCCTTCCCGGGCCAAACTATTAATAATAGCCTCATGGCAGCCGATGTCATTGACTGCTAAGGTCTGAGAGCTGCAGAATTCCTCTAGCGCTGGGAGCAGGGAGTTTCAAGGTGACAGCTTTTCAGCTCCTAAGGAGAAAAGAGGGCACCATGCCCAAGGCTGAGCCGGGTGAGGCCGGGCCGCTGGCTGGGAGCCGGCCAGCAGGTAGGTGATCCGGGTAGGAAGGGCCAGCCTGGCAGCTTGCTGGCCGCAGAGCTGGCAGGGCCTCCCTGTTTGTCTGGAAGGAGAGCAGAATCCGAGGGGGAAGGGCAGCCAGAGCCCAACAACCTGAGGCCAGGGGTGACTCCTGAGTTTTTGCATCTGAGGAACAACCATGAAGGCTTCTAAACCCACCACTGCCTTTTACATCTCAGCTGTGGAGAGGGGCACCTTGAATGTGTCTTTCTTCTCAGGGTTAACTAGAGGCAAAGAGATCCACAGTCTGGCAAGCGTGTGCCTCGGCCAAAGGAGCCAGAAGGGGAAAGAAAGCAAACACAAACAAAAGAGATCACACATTTGACTAGGTTGGACTTCCCAAACATACCTTGCCTCCAGGGTTACCAGTGCCCATCCTTCTAAAATACGAGACAGACACACAAACACACACACTTTTCTTTAAGGCCTGATGCACTGGCTCTCTGGAAGAAAGAGGGGAAAGCCATTGTTTTCACCTCTAATTTATAATCCAAGGGACCTCATGCTTTCTTTCTGCCTCAAATCTTTGAGCTTTGATTATAAAAGTAACCAGACTTGGCTGTAACATTTCTGCAATGTTCTTGCTCTACAATTAGAAAAACCCTGAAGAAAGTTTACTGAGTGATCATATGTAATTAATTCCTAGTTAAGACTGAGCACTGGCCATTTTCTGGAGCTAATAAAAGCAGTTACTCCCCTCCCCCCACATGAATGCCACTTCATCTCCCGAAGCAGAATGGTGTACCCATCTTGGAAGATCTTAAAGGGGTGAAAGGGAAGGGAGAGGGCTGAGAGATGAGAGGGAGGGAGTCATGAGGAAGGCAGAAAGGGAAAGAAGAGAGAGGGGGAAGAGAGAGAGGGAGGGAGAGAGGGAAGAGAGATCAAAAGCTCCAGTGTCTGTGTTTGTTCGTTCCTTTGCAGCTGTGAATCCTCTTTGGGGACCAAGGAGGCAGGAGGAAAAGGGAAAACAGCCCATCAGCTTGTTTTCTCCTCTGCAATTTGCACAAGTGTTGAACCTTCCACCTTGATCGGGAAAAGCAAGGTGGGGGATGGGGGAATCCTAGGGATGGAATGTAGGAGACTCTTCAGCTTGGTCACCTGCTTTTCCTAAAAAGAACACACACACACACACACACACACACACACACACACACACACAAAATGGTAGAAACTTCCAGAAGTCCTATACTCGGGCCACAGCAAATGTCAGTCTTTAACCTTTCCCCCAAATCTACTGGTTTAAGAGTACTGGGGGGTGGGGGGCCCCACCCAACTGCAATGCGGTTGTTCTTTTTCTTTTATCCCCCCCCCTTTAGTAACTGGAAAAGAATGCTACTTCGAAAGCAATTAACTTTTTATCAACCCCAGGCATGGTGGTAGCTATGAGGAAAAGCAGCCAGCTTGAGCCAGGGCTGGGAAGTTGGCTGGGGTTCACATTCACAAACAGATCCTGGCTCTCCAAACCTGTGGGAGCCATTTTAATGCAAGCTTTTAGAGGACAAACGCTTTGCCCTCAAGTTTCCTTCCAGCCCAACAAGTTATGCAAGCACTGGAAGAGGCAAACCAGAAGGCCTGTGATTAGCCACTGGTTCTGGGAGGCCACAAGAAACCCATTCCGTAATTTCCATTTACAGCAAAGAGATAAGAATAAAGAGAGTAGCAGAACTTATGTGGGGCAGTGCCATTGCTTAAAGATTACACCCACCCCGTCTGTTTTTAACTTGAAGACGCTGGCCAGCTGATACCTTAGTCCGCCTCTCTTTACTAAATGAACCTTTTCCAACTGATGTCAAGGGTTGAGTTGCCTGAACTCTAAAAGAAAAAGATTAGCGAGTGTGTGAGGTTGGCCTAAGACCACCACTGAGCACAGGGGCAGGACTTCCATGCAGGCTGGACGGGTCTCAAAGCAGGAAATTTATGTGGTGAACTTCCAGGTGGACCCTGAAGGTAAATGCTGAGAGAGAATCGACTTTCATCACTTTAAAATTCCAGCTGCAGCCTCAAGATTAGGACAAATGCAAAGCCAACATGCACAGAGAGGTGTGGACCCGGTTTGGGGGGTAAAGGCTCTAACTGGTGGTCAATGAGTCCTAAACCAAACCTAGTTTAGGAGTGGATAGGATTCTGTACTAGATGTAAACACCGTAAAACTTACATATGACAACACAAGGCACACACAGAATCACAACACCCCGAGTGTAGGGCTCTGGAACCCCCAAGAACAAACAGTCTTGTTCACATTTCACAAACAGATCACCCACCCAGAGTTCAGAAGAGCCAAACACAATTCAAGGTCTGGTTGCAAGTCACAAAGAACCCATCAATTCCTCCCCCCCAGCTGAGGGCAAACAGGAAGTGAGATCTTCAGTCCTTACTGCAGATCAGCAGGAACAACAGTGGATACAAGCCATCACCTAAAACTCAGGATATTCTGGAGAAGCCACCCCTCATGACCACAGACCCCCAAATGTTCATCAAACTCTTGATACACGCTCACAGAGGAGATGATGCCTTTACTTACCCAACACACGTTCAAGCAACCGCCGCACTTTTCCCCAGTTAGGAAGAGGGAACAGGCGCGCAGATTTGGGACTTGATCAGAAAGGAAAAATTTTTTTTTGTAAACAGTTACATGGTATTATCAAAAACATGCACCACCACCACAACACAACTCAGCAGCCAGATATGGGATGCTGTCATGAACCTCAGGTATGATCATATGTCCACTGTATTAGAGAGGACAGGAGATGATATAGTGTTTTAAAGGGGGGAAGGATAAAAACAAGAATAAAAGAAACAGCAGCCCATGGAAAATCATGCAAGAGCAGAAAGCTAAAGGAGTCAGAGTCCTCCCAGACTCTTTTCTGCAGGATGTTATATTCAAAAATCTCCCCATCCCCACTCCCACCCTACCCCCCCAGGCACCATCCCTACTCCAAAAACTCCCTCAGAGGCTAGAGAACACTTTCAGAACCATTTGCTGGCTGTAGGCTGACTTGAAGAACACTCTGTACCAAGCTAAGTCAGGAAAAAAAAAAGGCTGAACAATGTAGCTACAAGTGCGAAGCTCTGGAGAGGAAGAAGACAGTCCACACGCCACCACCCACCTAGGCCCAGAAGCCAGCCTGGCTCCCTGAGCACTGCTCTTGTTCAGGCCTGGGTTCTGTTGCAAACACGCATCCTCTCTGGTCAGAACTTAGCCCAGCCTTTCCCAGAACCTCTCTGGAGCAGCAGGCTTGCTTGCTCTGCTATCTGCCACACGCAGTCCTGGGCATTGCTGGGAGAAGACCTTCTGGCTTACCTTCCATATTCTTCCCCCAGCAGGCATGTGACACACAGCAGACAATAGTGCAAGGGGGGAAGGACTGTTCAGAGAGAGAGGGAGAGGAAGGGAGGGAAAAAAAAAAGGGGGGAATAATAGCTTCTCTTTTGGCATACCAGGATCTAGCTTCAAACTATTCCATAAATTCTTTGTCCTGGTCAGAGTAAAGGTGTTCCAGGCCCTCACCAGCCTGGAAAATCAAGCTATGGCTAATGGCTACTTAGCCATGTGACCCAAGAAAGGAAAAAAAAAAATCTCTCTAAACAGTCCCAAGTTACCCTAAGTGCTCTGGGGGGGGGTGAGTGTGGCACAGCCAGGCTACACAGAAATCACACTGCTACTCCACAACTCGGATGACTCAGAGGGAGGGGGAAAAGATGGTTAAAAAGCCGAGCTTACCTCTGTGGATGCATTGTTAACTGTGTAATGTCAATACTTATAAAACATGGAGGACAGGCTCCTAGTTCTCACAGAAAAAGGGTTTGGCACTTCGGCTGATGATCTGGCCGCCTAATAAAAGCTCATCCCCGATTGGCTGCCCCAGCAAATCGGAGTGTAAAGCCGCCGCGGATTGGCTGAAACACTTCCTGAGCGATTATCTTTGTGAGGCTCG
This sequence comes from Lophiomys imhausi, assembly GCA_907164525.1. Classification (NCBI taxonomy): domain Eukaryota; kingdom Metazoa; phylum Chordata; class Mammalia; order Rodentia; family Muridae; genus Lophiomys; species Lophiomys imhausi. The sequence continues at coordinate 1,349,081 of CAJQZJ010032083.1, forward strand.
GGTGAGCAAGAGCCATCCTGTGCATAGAAAAAGACAGGCTAAGCTAGGCCTTTTGCAGGAGGAAAAACTTGGGAAAGAGGCCCCCACATGCACTTCTCAAACACCCTGGCTAGATTCCCCGGTCCAGGCAAACCCGTGCAGCCAGCCTGACCTGCTCCAGCAAAGCCTGAGGCCAGGATGCCACTGGGAAGAGCCCTGTTGGGGTGGGCTGGACGACTCAATCACACCTGCCCCCACACAGAAGTCCTTTTCTAAGGAGGCAAGTAGGCTGTTTTCTAGAACAAGCCAGCTTGAGTGGGTCTCAAAGGAGAAAGTCGAGCTGAGGGGTGGAGAGTCCCAGAGGGACAGGAACAAGAGGGACAAGGCTAGACACAGGCCTCTGAGGAGCTGAGGGGGGGAACAGGCAGCCCAAAGGAGGCCCCCAACAAATCAGCAAGGGGCTTCCAGGTTCCTGAGAGCTGAGAGGCGCCTGCTGCTGTGGGGAGGAGTGGTCAAGTTTGCCTAGTCATGGTCAAAGGGCCTGCTGGAAAAAGCAGGCCCACAGAGCCATTTGCAAGACTGGAAGTCTATAGCCTTTCACACCCCCCCCCCCCCCCCGCCCCCAAAAGAAAAACCAAAAGGGTTCCTCTGTCAAGATGGCAAAGGAGGGACCCTCTCCAGGCTTACCCTAAGAAAAGCCAAATGCGTTGCTAGCAGGCCACATGCCTCCATCTACAGACTTCCCTTCCCAGCTCCCTCCCCCACCGATGAGGCCTGCTAAACCTGTCAGTTAAACAAAAATCTGACTTCCGTATTAGTCTGTGATGCCTTCAGCTTCCTGCCTGTTAACCCTCTCTCGGACTCTGGGCCTTGCTGGGAAAAACTAGGCCCTGAGATTGCAGAAAAGGCCTGTGGAAAAATACCAGCTGCAGCTCTCCGGGCAGATGCAGAAAGAGAGAGAGCTCGCAAGCTAGCTAGCTGCTGTCTCCTCTGCTTCCCAAGGAGGCGTGGACCTTCTGAATCCAGGGCATACAGGCAGTGAGTGCCTCTCAGTCTGAGAAGCCATTTAAATCCAGAGGGACAGAGGAAGATGTCAAACCCGGGCAGGAAACAAGAACCTCCATTATAGTCAGGCCTACACACCCACAGGTTGGCCCTTTCTGCCACAATTGCCCCTGTATATGTGCTCTGGAGGGGGAACTGGGCCCTGTTTGGTGGGCAGACAAATCCCCTGGGATTCTTAAGGGTTTTTGCTTCAATTTATTTCCACAGAGAACTGCTTCTTTTCGTCCCCTAAGGCAGATGGAATGGCGATTTCACACACAGCCTAACACTTGGCAGTTCCCCCCCCCCACTCCCCCCATCTCTGGCTCTGCTCCCCAGTAAAATATTAACTAGTTTCTCAGACCTGCTTATAATTCAGTGATGCTGGGTGGGAGGCCAATGCCTGTTTCTTCCTAAAAGCTGCCATTTGTAGAAAAAGCAAAGAAAAGAATCTTAGACTGCCCAAGACTCTCTCCTATTCTCATTTTTTTTTAAGCAACAACATCCTTAATTAACAAGATTTTAAAAAGAACAAAAAACAGCCGCTAAATAAACACCTTTCTTTAGGGGCTGGAGTTGATGCAGCCAGACAGCAGGAGGCGGTCCTAGGAAGCAATAAAGTCCCCCTCAGCTACCGAAATTAGGACTCCTTCCTGCCACCCATACCATTCCTCAAAGAAACTGAAGAGCTGAGCTGATCAGCTTGCTCTCCCTGCCCCCCAAGGACAACAGATGCCCAGCAGGCCGGCAAGCATTCTCCCTGGCTGGGGATCTGCTATGAGGCTCTAACCCAGCCAGGAATCTAAACACAGGACTACGGGGCAGACCCTGGCTTTGAAAAGACAGGATTCTGTTGTCTTCACCATCTGAGGCCAATATGCAGAGGGGACATGTCCAGAGCCACTAGGCCTGACAAAGGCACTCAGGACAACAGGCCTGGCCTCACCCGAAAGGAGGGGTCAGCTCTTACAACTGAAAAACGAAATACATACACACTCGGGGCGCTCATAGGTACTCCCAGACTAAAGCTTGTTGCATACACAATTGCACATACACACATGCACTCACACAAACACATGGGTGCGTCCTTTCCCTCCTCACTCCCTCTCTCCCTCTGATCACTTGAACAGTTTTCTGGGGCAAAGAGCAGGAAGCTGCTGGCTGCACTGGCGACCGATTGGAGCAGCTTTGTTTGAGGAACGCTACTGCCATTCAGGCTTGTCTGAGGTTATCTGGGAAATGTAACTGGGCTGGAGACAGACAAAGGTAGGGTGCAGACGGGATTCTGGGAAGGACACAAGATGGAGGAGGAAGCCTGAGGCACGCCTGCCAACCAAGGCTGATCCTGGGCTTAATGGAATATGGCTGACAGGCAAGAAACAGAGATATTCTCAAAGCCTCAGTGGTCATCTGTGCTCCGCAGAAGCTAAGTTCATCAGGGCAGGGATTGGTTAGACCTTGAACAGGGTCCAGAGAAGCGATGCTAACTGCTCAAGGTCACACAGCCAGCAGGTCCCTGTGATCTGACTTCCTTCCACCCCAGTAGTAACCCTGGATTGCTTTGGCCTCTGGAGAAAGACACAGAAGTGAGGCCAGACAGTGGCTAACTTCTCTCAGCAGCAATGGCGAGCCCTTTGTCTTTCTCTTAAGCAGTTCACCCTTAGGTGGGCTTTGAATTGAGCCAAAGATGGGATTCAACTCATGCAACCTTCCATTACAGATGAAGCCAGGGGAAGCCCCCTTTCCTGTACAACCCCCCTGCTGGATTCCCACTTCAAATGAATCTTTTATAGTTCTTAAAATCTGTGCATTCTGACGGACTCGACTTTGTCCCCCAACCTAAGGGACAATTGGACACTTCTGGGCTGTCACAACCGGAGAAGAGCAGGCTGCTGACGTCCAGTGGGTAGAAAGGAGATAAAGTAAAAACACTACAGGATAGCCCCCACACTACCAGGAATCTTGAGCCCCAGAATGTACACTGTGCTGAGGTTGGCAGTATGCAGCGATGGAAGGAAAGGGGAAAAAAAACAACTATGATGCTTTGTACAGGAAAGTGGGCACAGGCCTAAACAAGTAGACTCCTCGATGCTCTTAATTAGTTATGAGCTAATAAGACACATTAAAATGTGTCCCTTTCACTAGGCTGATAGTACAGGCCTGTAATCCCACCCACTGGATGGAATGAGGGGCTTGCGTTAGGAGGATGGAAGGTCTAAAGTTAGCCCCGAGCCTCATGGAGGGTGAGTTCAAGGCCAGCGTGGGCAACTTAGTGAGGCCTTGTCTCTGAATAAAAAGTAAAAAGAACTTTATGCATGTAGCTCAGTGCTGTGGCTCTTACAAGGTCAGAATCTGGCTGAAGCCATGCAGTGTGAATACAGCTAGCCTGGAAGGAGAGGAAGGGCTGGTCCAGCTTCCCTTCCCTACGCCTCTCTTAGCAGAGGCCAGGCCTCCTAGAGATGGTTCTCAGAGCCGCTGGCCAGCAGCCAGGCAGCAGCAAGAGGAACAGCCTCTGCAAGCTGCATCCCAAGATAGCTTAGGCAGCAACTAGGAAACAGGCACCCTGGACTTATCTGCCTTGGGCAAGCAGGCAAGCAGCAGGCTTCTTGTCGGTTATATGAAATGATGGGGATTGAGACCGGGGTGGTGTTTAAAATATCTTGTTTTTGTGTTGTTTCTGTTTGGCCAATTAGAACTGGTGGAGCCAACCTTGGGGACAGTGACAGCAGGGCTCACCCCTAAGGATGAAACTGACAGCATCTTGTTACAGCCACAGAGGCAGACAGAACTTGTGCTTCCCTAGGACAAGATGTCTGCCTTGGGAGGAGTGTGTGTGTGTGTGTGTGTGTGTGTGTGTGTGTGTGTGTGTGTTCGTGTGCGCGTGTGCACGCACATGTTTTACTACTTTCTGGGCTGGCAGAGTGGCAAGAGGGGAAATACAAAGCGTTCGGGCAAAGGGCAGGTGGAAGGATAAACAGCCTGTGCCCCATCAGACAGATGGCGGACAACACAGGGGTGTGTGTGTGTGACATGTGACACAGGGTCAAAACAAAGTCAGAAAGAAGGCGATTCAGTATTACCCAAACATGCTTTTCTGCTGTCCCTATTGTTTTACTGTTTGTCTGTCCCTCCCACTAGACCATCTAGTTTTCAGTGGAGGGAAAGCGTTTGCCTCCCAAAGGACATGTGGTAATGTCTGGAGAGGTTCCGGATTGTCACATCTGGGAACTGAGGGTGCACATGCTCCAGGGATCTAATAGGGCAAGTCCAGGGATACTGTGTCACCTCCTACCCTGCACAGGACAGCCCAACAGAGGAGCAGCCAGCCTCAGTGTCTGCAGGACTGAGCTGGGAGTCCTTCCCCACGATGCCCTAAACTGAACTCAGTGGCTGGCCCTAGATTATTAGAGCTCTGTAAACCGTCGTCTAGCCATAGGCAGGCGCGACAGGCAAACAGCAAAACAGGGCCAGGAGCGGTGACACCTTTAATCCCAGCAGTCAGGAGGCTAGACTGGTCTATATAGCAAGTCCCAGGGACAGCCAGGGCTACATAGAGAAACCCTGTCTCGAAAATAAGTAATAAATAATAAATGAGGTACCTGCCACAGTCTCCTAACAAAACCTCTGCTCCTGTCCTTGCAGATATGCTGAGAACACCCACACACACACACACACATATACACACACACAAAGCAGGACATCAGCATTCCTTGTCCAGGTCCTGTCCCTCCTCAGAATCCATCCATGGTTCCCATCCCTCTAAGAGCAAAAGATCGAGCCTTACAGCCCATCCTCGACAGCTCGGCGACTATTCCCATCTCTGCTTTCTGCTCCATCCTCCTTCTGCACTTCACCCCACTCTGCAAGCCCATCTGTTCTTCCCAGCAACTCCCACATCCCGCCCCCTCCTCTGGCCTTTGCACTCCAGCTTCGCTTTGTGCCTCCTCCCCTCAGCCCATCTCTCCCGCTTCCCCAACCCACCTAACACTAAGCCATTTCCTCCTCTTAGCCTCAACCTGTCTGTCTCTTCCTTCCGGCTTCAGAAAGGACTCCTCTAAATCTTGGTGTGGTGAAGCATGTCTGTAATTCCTTAATTTGGGAGGCTGAGTTCAAGGCCAGCTTGTGGGCTACAGAAAGATCCTGTCTCCAAAACCCAACGGCAGAGGATGTAGCTCAATGGTTGAACAGGCCACAGGCTCCATCATCAACACAGCAAAAATAAAAAGAAGAAGAAGAAGAAGAGGAGGAGGAGGAGGAGGAGGAGGAAGAAGAAGAGGAAGAGGAAGAGGAAAAGATTCCCACTAGAATCTAGTGTCTACTCAGGGCCTACCCCTGCACCCCAACTAAGCCAGGGCCCCATTTCTCCTGCATCATTCACCCTTTTCCTTTCTTCCCCACATCAAGAGGTGGGATGGCACAGTGGTTGAGTGTGTGGCTGCCAGAACCAGACTTGGCTATGAATCCCGGCTGCTCCTCTCACCACCTGCAAGGCCCTGCCAAGGTCTACAATCCTCCGTGCCTAGACTTCCTCATCCACACAAGGTGGCAGTCACAACGCCCACCTAGAACCACCTACAGCACAGAGCCAGCCCACGTCCAGTGTCCTAGCTTGTTCAATTTCTCTCTTTTTTTTTTCTTTTCTTTTGGTTTTTTTGAGACACGGTTTCCCTGTGTAGCCTTAGCTGTCCTGGAACTCACTCTGTAGACCAGGCTGGCCTCAAACTCACAGAGATGGCCCTGCCTCTGCCTCCTGAGTGCTGGGATTAAAGGCGTGCCACCACACCCGGCTCTCATTCATAGTCTTACACTTCAGCATCTAAAGTCACCCACACAGACAGGCTATGGAGTTAGCCTGATAGGAAAGGAGTAGGCCAGTTCCCCTCTTTATTGCCTATAGGAACTTGAGCCAATGGGGAGGCCATTCCCAGGAAAATCCTATGTTCGAGGCCAGCCTGGCCACCACAGTGAGGTAGAGGTTGTAGCCCCCTCCACACATTTGCGGGCACATGAGTGCATGCTCATTAGATGTGACACGTGCTTTTCTCTCTCCTTAAAACCTTTTCATGTAAACATTTCACCCGGAGCCAGAGAAGATTCTAACTGCCCACGTGTAACCTCTCCCCAGCTAGAGGACAGACGCTTGTGATTCTATGTGCAGCCACAGATACACACAGCATGCCCCAGCCTGTTTAGTGCCAGGCCTGCTGTCTGTTCATTCCACTTGGAAGCAGCTGACAGCCGAACAAAAGAAACAAGGAAGGAATAAAGAAATCCATGAACAAGATAAACACATCAAACTGAGGCAGACCAGCGTAAAAGAGGAGCAGGGGACAGGGACAGAGGAATGACAGGGCATGCGTTGTGGGGGGAGGGCTGCTCCAGAAAGGGAGGACTGTTTCTAAGACTGTTGTTTCTAGGCTCCAGGATACAGGAACTGAAAACGGGCACAGGAAACACAAAGGCCCTGAAGCGGGCCTGAGTATGGCAGCTTCACTGTCAGTGAGTGAGTGAAGTTCCGAGGTCCTCCGCATCCAATATACACATGCCAGCCCTTATTCTACTGCCAATGAGAATCTCATGAAAGATTAAATAGCCGGGCGGTGGTGGCGCACGCCTTTAATCCCAGCACTTGGGAGGCAGAGGCAGGCGGATCTTTGTGAGTTCGAGGCCCGCCTGGTCTACAAAGCGAGTCCAGGACAGCCAGAGATATTCAGAGAAACCCTGTCTTGAAAAAACCAAAAAAAAAAAAAAGAAAGATTAAATAAAAGGGCTGAGATAGGGCTCAATACTGGAGAGCTTGCCCAGCATGTGAAGGGAGAGGCCCTACCCACAGCACTACATAAATCAGGAGTTGTGTTAAAGGCTTGTAATCCCAGCACTTAGGAGGTGGATTCTGGAGGATCTGGCATTCCAAGTCATCCTGGCTATGCTGGGAGTTCATGGCCAGCCTGGGCCATGTGAGACTCTACCACAGAAGGAAGAAAAGGAGGGAGGGGAAAGGAGAGAGATGGCCATATATACACAGGAACTTCCGCAGGCCTGGCTCTGGGTCTTTCTACCCAGCTGCAGAATCCCAGATAATGTCCGTGGTTGATTTGGGAGCACAAGTACCATAGAGTTGTCTGGAAGATGAGGCGGATAACAGAATGCGAGCCTCTATCTACTACAAGCCGAGCACTGAGGCAGGCTCCAACATTCTCATTGCCTTGCTGTTCTCTTGAAAACCTCACAGTTCCCTACCACTCCGGTGAACAGATGACGCCCTCAGTAAGGCCCACTTCCTCCGACTCCAGGCCTCAGCTGCCTGCTTCTCAACTTCCAGGGAGCAGGATGGCACTTCTACTGTTCCTAGAGATGCCATCAGGCTGGGTTCCCAGTCTTCTCCAGATCCTCCTGATGAACAAAAAGCCAGATCTCCAATCCTGAGAGCCTTTCCTACCTGATTCCCACCTGGAAGACTTCTTGATTCCAGAAACCTACTGTGTGGAACACATGGCCTTCCAGTGCGATTTCTCAAAGTGCCAGGTTACTGGGACCTGAGTCACAGCCAGTTTCCTCCTGCCTGCCAAGCAGCAACTCTGGTCCAGGATCCCCGCCCCACCTGACTGCTCCAAACTCAACCCTGCCACCCTTAGCCTCATCCTTCAAGGCAACCTTAGGCGAGCCTCCGGCTCCTGTGTTCTACCACCCCCATCGCTTCAGTAGATCTCAGAGTGAGATCCTGTCTCAGAAGAAAAACGGGGCTCAGAGCGAGCTGTGGAGGCACATCTGTGACCCCTGCTCTCAGAGAGCGGAGGAAGAAGGAGCAGTTCAAGTCCATCCAAGGTTACATGAGTTCAGTCGCTGACTGGGCTTGAACAAGACTGTCTCAGGGCTGGAGAAATGCATCCGCTTGCATTAGCTTTGGGCTGCTGTTGTGTCTTAGGCCAGGTGGTTGAAAAGTACTTGCTGCTGACAGCGGTTCCCAGCACCCACGTGGTAGCTCACAACCTTCTGTAATTCCAGTTCCAGGGGATCTGACACCATTTTTTGATATCCCTGGGCACCAGGCAAACAGTGTACACGCACACATGCATGCAGACAAACAGTCTTACACATTAAATAAATAAATAAGGCAGCTGTGGTAGTGTGTGCCTGTAGTTCATGCTGAAGAGGCAAAGGCAGAAGGATGATAAGTTTGAGGCCAGCCTGGGCTACACATTTCTCTGTGAGTTTGAGGTCAGCCTGGGCTAAATACTGAGTTCCAACTAAATAAATACTGGTTGACCCTGTCTCAAAATAAATCTTTTCCAGGCATGGTGATGCTTTCCTTTAATCTCAGCACTCAGGAGGCAGAGGCAGGCAGACCTCTGGGAATTTGAGGCTAGCCTGGTCTATATAATGAGCTACATAGCTAGACCCTGTCTCCCAAAAAGCAAAACTAAACTAAACACTATGGGGCTATTTGCATCTGTCATTTTAGTAGATTCTGCCCTCTCTCTATGCCCAGGTTGGCCAGCACCTTCCTGCCCTCTTACTCAGCCCTCAGTACCCTCTGTGCCCTCCCAGGATCACACTCCCACTACTCTGAGTCAGCCTTGCATTTCCTTCTAGACCCCTTGTGGTGTCTGAGCACCTCAATGCACTTGTTTTGAAGCTGTATACCAAAGCAAGGATTTGGTATTTCCTGCTGGCCTTGTCCCCTGTGCTGGCACAGGCCTGAGGCATAGTAGTTGATCAATAAATATCTGTACATGAACAGCCCTCTTTTCCATGAACAAAGCTTCTATGCAAGATGTCTGACCAGTAAGTCAACTAAAGCACCTTCTGGGTTAGAGATGACTGAACTGACTGGAATACAGAAAACTATCTCCCAGATGCTTCTCGGTGGCCTGACCTATTTTTGTTAATTTCAGTCACTCCGGCTACTAGGGCCTTTTGTGAGGTCCCCAAAACAGAGCTGCTGTTTACTGCAAATGGCTCCATCACATCGATACCTTTCACGGGGACCATCCCGTCTGCTTCAGATCCAGGACCAAATGCCGCCTTGGGGGGGGGGGGGCGCCTCTGGTTTTATTTCCTTCCCAGTGCTTTAAAATTGTCATCAGAATTTGCTTTCCAGGGCAGGAACTTGGTGGTCCACAAACACCACTCACTATATCCCTAGAGTGTCCCACACGCCAGGAGTTTCGAAGTCTGTTGATCCAAGTAAATACATGCAAATCTTTCTTAAGAGTTCTCTTGTCACTGAATACAGTGACTTAATGTGGCTTGCTCAGTATTGAGGCAACATCTCTAGGCTTTACCTCTTCCCAAGGCAATAGCCTTGTTGTCATGACAACACTGCCATCCTTTTTCCCTTTAAGGATAACTTGCTTTACTGAGGCTCACCATGTACCAGACACTTTTTTTTTTTAATATAGTCTCACTATGTGGTGCAAGGCTGACCTATGACTCTCTGTGTAGGCCAGGCTGGTCTCACACACAGAGATACTCCAGCCCCTGTCACCTCAAGGCTGGGATTAAAGGTGTGCACCACCAGTCCGGTTGTGAGTTGTTTTTTGTTTGTTTGTTTTTAAAACTATGTATCCCAAGCTGGTCTAGATCCATAATCCTTCTCCTTCAACCTTCCAAAGGCTGGAATTTCACCACACCTGATTCATTTACCTATTTACATTTTTCTTTTGTTGTGTACATATGTCTTTCTGTGTTTATGCATGTGTGTGTGCTCGAGTTCGTGTGCGTGCGTGTGTGTGCGTGCGTGCATGCGTGCGTGTCTGTATCTCGAGAGCAGTCTCTCTCTTAAGTGAAAGTCAAAAAACAATTTGCAGGAGTCAGCACTCTCCTACCACGACAGCCCTGGGTTATCAAGCTTGGTAGCAAATACCTTTATCCACTGAGCCATCTCACCAGCCCGTATTTATTTTAACTGTAGCCCTAGGCTACACGTAGGTCTCGAACCTAGAGTCTTCCTACCTAAGGAAGGAACTTGTTCTCATTTCTCACTATGAGGCTGGTACTGCTATTTCAGACTGCAGGTAGGTGGCAGGCACAGATATTAAGGACTTTTTCTACCTGCAAAAGGAAGGCAATGCACCCAACAGTGGATCACTTCCCTAACATGCTCAAGGCCCTGGGTTCAATCCCCAGCACCAGAATGTGAAAAAGACATTTATAAGAAAAATGAAGAGTAAGTCCTGTCTGCCTCTAAAACTCCAAGAAACATCCTATCAGAACAGGATCCAAAGTCACTTGCAGGAAGCCATCAGGAACAGAGCCACATCAAAAACACACCAACAACAAAATGGAGACCACAGCAAAGCAACTTGATCACAACTCAGAGGCGTTCCCATCCGGTTCCTCCAAATACGATCCATCCACCCAGTTTGGCAAGCCCCCAAACATAACCTTCCAAGACCTTCGACCCCCAGCCCTGTGACACCTACCTTGCCGACATCTTCTACCCCTGGCTCCTGTGACTGCGTAGCTCCATGGGCTGAGCAGCACCAGCCCTAAGCCCTTAGCTGTCTGTTCCAGGGGCAGGAGGGAGCAGCAGCCCATCAGCCTCCAGGCCCTGAATTCCCATCCCCCACACCCTCCAGCTCCTGGGAGCTTTTGAAATTTCAATTCTGACCAGGTCACTTCCCCCTGTCCCCACCCCCAACTCCAAAACCCCTAAAAGGTCTCCCTTTGTTCTCAAGCGACCATCTCAGACCGTCTCAAATTCTTCTCCCAGTCTTTGGAGCCCTGCAAGATTCCCTCGTCCCACTTTATCGCCTAGCTCAGAGCTCAGGGCAGCCTGGAAGGCTCTGACGCTGGGCTGTCTGAATTCAAATCCCTCGCCTGGAAGTAACTTCTCTGAGTTTGGGAATTAGGGGCAAAAGTGCCTCCCAGACCACTGATGGGATTAAATGAGTTCATGTCAAGGTGCTTACTTGGTCCAGTTCAGGAGCTGTTGCCATTGTTCAGAAACCAACACAAATTCATGACTTCAGGGCAGTCATCCTCAGTCAGTCTGATTGGACTGTTAACTGTCCTGTTGACGTTTATGATGAACATAAGTTAATACTTAGCAATGTCTAAAAACTGAGAGGGGGCTGTGATATGGCTCAGTGCACCCCCAGTACCACACAAAAGAAGAAGAGAAAAAGAAGGGCTTTGAGTTCCAGCACACATATCTAGCTCATATCTGTCTGTAACTCCAGATCCAGAGCATCCAACACCCTCTACTGGACTCCACAGGCACCAGGCACACAAGCAGGCAAAACACCCAAACATATAAAATACACACGCCTTTAATCCCAACACTTGGGAGCCAGGAACAGGAGGATCTCTGTGAGTTCAAGGCCAGCCTACTCTACAAAATATGTCCAGGACAGTCAAAGATACTCAAAGAAACCCTTTCTCAAAAAAAAAACTAAAAACAATAAGTTCTTATAACTTACTTCTTACTTAATGTCTGGCTCAATTTTGTACCTCCCTGGCACATAGTGAGTTCTTTAAAAACATGGTGGAGCATGGTAACATGCTTACCAAGCAAGCCTGGTCTCTGGGACCACATGGTGGAAGGAGGGAAGTTGACCTCTAACCTCTACAAACATGTTACGGCACACCACTCCCTGATATATAAATAAATGTAGTCAAAAGTTTGGAGCTTGGTGGCACACATCTGTAATCCAGGAGAATTAGAAGCTAGCCTGGGCTACCTGTGGGATTCCCAGCCATCCAGTGCTACAGAGTGAAATCCTATCTCAAAAACAAAACAAAAATTTCTGGTGAATGGCCATGACGGAATGAACAAACTTCAGGCTGCCCAATTCCTTGATTTCCATTGAAAAGTAGCAAGGTGAGTCGCGGTGGGGGTGAGGTACCTGCATCACAAAAGGAAGTGTGAAAAGCAAGACAGGGAATGCAGGGGGTCTGGGCCTAGACACCTCGGGATGTAGGCCACCCAAGAACTGGCTGCTCCCTCCAACCACAGCCACTCTAAGGGGTGACTGCTGAGCCCAGAGAAACCCAAGGATAAAATGCCCAAGGCTGACAGGGCGCGAAGGTCCCCCGGGGAAGGAGGTGACCATCCGCAGGTTCTACACCTTTCTGCACTCGTCCCTTTCCATTGCTCAGCGACTTCAGAAGCAGTGGCACATCGTGATGCACCTGGTCCCAATTCAGGACTCCTCCATCCTGACATCACAATCTAGGGAGTTAGAATCAGCGACTTCAGAAGCAGTGGCACATCGTGAT
>CAJQZJ010032083.1:1361336-1419520 GCA_907164525.1 Lophiomys imhausi
GTTCAGGACTCCTCCATCCTGACATCACAAACTAGGGAGTTAGAATCGAGACAAGGGGCTGGAGGGATGGCTCAGCGGTTAAGAGCACCCAGGTTCAAATCCCACACGGCAGCTCACAATTGTCTGTAACTGCTGTTCCAGGGGATCTAACACCCGCACACAGACATACATGCAGGCAAAACACCAGTGTACATAAGATAAATTGTTTTTAAAAAGAGAATTGCCGGGCAAGGTGGTGTACACCTGGGTGGCAGAGGCAGGAGGATCTCCATGTGTTCGAGTTCCAGGCCAGCATGGTCTACAAAGCAAATCCAGGACAGCCAGGGCTATTACACAGAGAAACCCTGTCTCAAAAAACCTAAATAAATAAATGAAGAATCTCAGCTGGGCATGATGGTACACGCCTTTAATCCCAGCCCTTGGGAGCCAGAGGCAGGTGGATCTCTGTGAGTTCAAAGCCAGCCTGGTCTACAAAGTGAGTCCAGGACAGCCAGGGCTGTTACACATAAAAACTTTGAACCTTGTCTTGAAGAAAAAAGAAAAAGTAAAAGAAAAGAAAAAAGAATCGCAGATAAAAAGAATACTTGGGACAGTACACCCTGTATTTGCTGAAGCACCCCTACCCCTCTGTTCCCATCAAACCCTACCCTGCAATGAGGCATTCATTACACTGCTTACCACAGTATCTTGTCACCTCTGGACTGAGAGAGACAACACACCAACTGCTAGAGTGAGGCCACCAAAAAAATGACCCATCCCAATTCTTACACACTCCATCCTTCTCCGTCTGCTTGTGATCTCAAATGTCCTAGATACCTCTCCCAAACCTCCCCCCACTTTGGTTTATTGGGACTCAGGGTTTCTCTAAGTAGCCCTGGCTGTCCTGGACTCACTTTGTAGACCAGGCTGGCCTTGAACTCACAGAAATCCACCTGCCTCTGCCTCCCGAGTGCTGGGGCTAACGGCAAGCAAGCGTCAGTCACTACAGCCCAGCTTCCTCTCCTGAATCCTGCTGAACCCATCTTACAAAAAAGGAAAACTGAGCCGGGCAGTGGTGGCGCACGCCTTTAATCCCAGCACTTGGGAGGCAGAGGCAGGTGGATCTCTGTGAGTTCGAGGCCAGCCTGGTCTACAAATTGAGTCCAGGACAGCCAGGGCTACACAGAGAAACCCTGTCTCGAAAAACCAAAAAAAAAAAAAAAAAAAGGAAAACTGAGAACTTACCATTCCATTGGAAGACATATAAACAAAGTGTCTGCAAAGCCTGCATAATGTCTGGGTCTCCCCTGATGACACTCTTCAAGGAAGTAGTCTGCTGCAAACAGTTGTGTGACAAAACTTCTCCTTGGAAGATACAACACACAAGTCTACTCACCCCAGGCAGGGTGCCCATGGCAGACCAAAACACAGAGATACCACTAAAGTCCAAATTGGTGAACCGATGGCCAGCACTCAGGAGGCAGAGGCAGGTAGATCTCTACATCACGAAGTGTCCACCACAGCATGGATGGCGGCTCATCCAAGATGGTTCCTCGAGAGCACATTGCACAGCCTACAGGCAGCTCAACAGGTTGGAGAGTGGCCTTTCCAGGTCTAAACCTCTTCCGGCAGCCTCAGTGCTCACGGCTTCTTCGAGATCCGGTCACAGACTATTTGCACTTCGGCTCAGTTAGTCTGAGAAGGATTTTCAGTTTTCACTGCTTATCCTGGCAGGGAAGGGCCTAGTCAGTTTCAGGGACTTCCTGAAGTTATTTTGAGTTGTTTACTTGCTGCTTAAGGAGCTGTCCTGCAGTTTCAGTCTTGGAGGAAACTGTCACACAACACAAAGACAACCCCTTTTGGCTTCCCTGAGACTCTAAAAGAGTCCAGCATAATAGTTGGCCTATAGCAAAGTTTAAAAGGGACTCTGAGGTCCTGAGTTCAATTCCCAGCAACCACATGGTGGCTCATAACCATCTATAAGGAGCAGAAGAATAAAGACTTTAAGGCCTTTGGTACATAATAAGTTTAAGGCTAGCCTGGGCTACATGAGACCCTGTATCCAAAACAAACAAACAAACATACAAAAGAAATAAGGCCCCCAAATCTAGGGGTGTAGCTCTGATTTTGGTCCTAGCACTTGGAAGGAAGGTCAGAAGGATCAGGGGTTCAAGGTTACCCTTGGATACAAATAAGTTGGCGGGCAGTCTGGTCTATAGAAAACACAAGCAAGGGGCTAGAGAGCTCTCATAAGCACTTATTGCTCTTTTTTTTTTTCTTGTTTGTTTGCTTTTGGTTTTCAAGACAGGGTTTCTCTGTGTGGAGTTCAAAGATCCACCTGCCTCTGCTTCTCTTTCTTTTGGTTTTTCAAGATAAGGTTTCTCTGTGGAGCTCTGGCTGTCCTGGACTCTCTTTGTACACCAAGCTGGCCTTGGGCTACAGTAGCAGGTAGATCTCTGAGAGTTCAAGGCCAGCCTGGTCTGCACAGTGACCTTGCCTAAGCAGGGCAGTGAACACTTGTGGTTGACCTTTGACCTCCAACCAGCTAACCTCCACACACAGATACACACACACACGTGCACCTGCACACATACACGCAAGAATATTCATTTTTATTCTGGACAAAACCTGAAATCCCTGGAGGCTCTCAGCAGAGAACACAGAGGAAATGCTCAACTGGCTCAGAGACTGAATCTGTCTAAAATAGAGCCAGAGCCGGTGGCAGGTGGGGAGCCTGGCTGGAATATTCCAGGCCTGAGATGAACATCCGTTAGACTAGGGTGGAGAATGAAGATGGTCAGAATTGATAGGTTCTGGATCGTTTAGAAATCCAGCTGGCAGGATTGGGAGAGGGAGAGAGGCAGAGGAGACAAGATGCCATCTGAGGTTGGGAGGAAGAACTGACCCTGCAAGTCAGCTGACAGGAACTTCGGTTGGTGCCAGCTGACACAGGGATAGTGGTACGGTCAGGGTGCCTCTAGCAGCCAGTGAGTGTAAATAGAAGCCATGATTGGAGGTGACGTCACCCACCTCAGTTCAGATACCAGTCCATAAGGCTCTCCAGGGCTGAGATGAAACACAGATGACTACAGCCAGGCTGTGGTGGCGTTTGCCTTTAATCCCAGTACTCGAGGCAAAGGCACATGCATCTGTGAGTTTGAGGCCAGCCTGGTCTACAAAGCAAGTTCCAGGACAGCCAGGGCTACACAGAGAAAGCCTGTTTGGGGGTGAGGGCTAGACAGGGTTGTGGGAGAGACTAGACAGAGGGTGAAGATGGCTGGAAGTTTTCAGAAAAGAAATATGAGTGGAGAACCAGACCAGAGGCATACCCAAGTACCCGGTGTGTTGTGTGTGTGTGTGGGGGGTGTTTGAAGGAAGGAATAATTAACCTAAATCAATGCTTCAGAAAGATCACATTGACTAAAGCCTAAGAACTGACCAGTTAGCCAATGATGGTCACAGGTGAGGTACCCGCTGATGACCACAGATGATGGTCACTTCAGGTCACCGCATGAAGGTAGTAGGGAAAGAGTTTGTTCCCAGCTGGGACATCTTCTGAAATGACTTTGGGCAGGTTCCTGCCTGCCCCTGGTGACTCCCATGCTATTCAGGGCTGATGAGCTCATGGGAGATGAACTGCAAAGTGCTTTTTAAGGACTCTGATGACAGTTGTTCCCAGAGCATTTATGTAGAAACACCTCCAGTGACATACGGGTTCTTGAGGCCATGAAGCTTCTGCTGGTACTTGCCTCAGAACAGATGGAGGGTTTCTAACTTCCCGGGCAGGCGACCTGCTAGCGGAAGCTCCGAGAATCGACTACTTCCTGACAAAGCCAGACAAATATCCTTTTTCTTTTCTTCCAGACAGGGTTTCTCTGTGTATCAGAGCCCTTGCTGGCTTGGACTTGCTTTGTAGACCAGGCTGGCCTCCAACTCACTGAGATCCATCTGCCTCTGCCTCCCAAGTGCTGGGATTAAAGGCTTGAGCCACCATGTCAGGCTGACAGACAGATATGCTAATAGAAAGCGTTATACACAAATGCCTGGAGTTCAGATTGAAGGAGACCAAGATAGACGGTTAGGAGATTAAATAGCTGGATAGGGTTGGTACAAGCCTAGAATCCCAGCACTTGGCCAACTGAGGCATGAGAAGCAAAATTAGCTACATGGGGATTCTGAGTGTAGACTGGGCTATAGGAGATAAATGATACAATCTTCTTTCCTTCCTTCCCTCCCTCCTCTCTCCCCCCCTCCCCCCCCCCTCCCCCCCCCCTCCCCCCCCCCCCCCTTCCTTCCTTCCTTCCTTCCTTCCTTCCTTTCCCCTTTTGAAAAAACTGCTGAGGGATCCTGGCAGTGGTGGTGCATGCCTTTAATCCTAGCAGGAGAAGCAGAGGCAGTCTGATCTCTATGAACCCACCACCTCAGAAGGCTGAAGCAGGTTGGGGCCACAACTGAACCAAAAAACTGTTCTTTTTGTATGCAGTGCTAGGGAATGAACCCAGAGCCTCCCACGCAGGGCAAGCCCTGAGCTACAACTTCATCCTTGGTCAGCTTAAACAGACAAAACCTTTTTAGGATCAGTGAAATGGCTTGATGAGCAGCTTAGAGCCTAAGGACCTGAGTTTGATGCCTGGGACTCCAAGTAGAAGCACAGAAGGGACTTCTAAAATTGTCCTCTGCCGTCCACACATATGCATAGGAAAAGACATTTGTTTTTAACTCTCTTTAAAGCATTTTATTGGTGGAGTGCTTGGCTACTAGTATGAGGCTCTGGGTTGAGTCCCCAGGCCCACACACACAAAAAAAAACCAACAAAAACAGGCATAGTGGCACACGGGTATGTCAACACGTAAGTAAAAGCAGCAGGTTCAGGAGTTCAAGATCATCTGCAGAGACTTAGTGAGTCTGAGACCAGCCTGGACTCAAAACCCTGTCTCAAGATAAAATTTAAAAAAAAAAGGAAAGAGCCGGGCAGTGGTGGCGCACACCTTTAATCCCAGCACTTGGGAGGCAGAGGCAGGTGGATCTTTGCGAGTTCGAGGCCAGCCTGGTCTTCAAATTGAGTCCAGGACAGCCAGGGCTACACAGAGAAACCCTGTCTCGAAAAACCAAAAAAAAAGGAAAGAAAGAATAAAAACAAGTCTCACTTCAAGGGTTGAGAATTTAGCTGACTGGTGAAACACTCTACCTCAATAGCATAAAACCCTGGTCTGGTTCAGACCCAAAAATGGTTACGAAAGATTCACTTGGGGCTGGAGAGATGGCTCAGCGGTTAAGAGCACTGGCTGCTCTTCCAGAGGTCCTGAGTTCAATTCCCAGCAACCACATGGTGGTTCACAACCATCCACAATGTGATCTGATGCCCTCTTCTGTCCTGCAGGCATACATGCAAGCAGAATGCTGTCAGCATAATAAATAAATCTTTTTTTTTTTTTTTTTTTTGTTTTTTCGAGACAGGGTTTCTCTGTGTATCCTTGGCTGTCCTGGACTCACTTTGTAGACCAGGCTGGCCTCGAACTCACAAAGATCCGCCTGCCTCTGCCTCCCAAGTGCTGGGATTAAAGGCGTGCGCCACCACCGCCCGGCTAAATAAATCTTTAAAAAAAGAAAAAAGAAAAGAAAGATTCATGTGAAGAACGTGATCTTTTCTGTGTCTACCCACCCAAAGTTGTTGTATCTCAAAACTGTTCTGTCTGCCAACTCCAACCAGTTTCCTACCTGGCCAGACCGGTTTGTAAGCTACCCACTTAAAGTCCTAGGTCTGGTGAGGACAAGTGTCCTAGCCTCTGGCTCACATCTGGGGTACCATTAGGTGTGCCAACAGATGTTTCTGCTTGCATAACAGGTTTTTCTGGTGATTGTTCTGTCCAGTCCAAAGCTGATGCTGGCCTCTCCCCTCCCCCTCTCTCTTCACATAGAAATTTAGCTTTTATTTCATTAGAATGACTCTACTACCAGATACAGAAAAAAACACAGGGGTGGATTTATTTATTTATTTTTTTTTGTTTGTATTAAAAATAAGCCGGGCGGTGGTGGCGCACGCCTTTAATCCCAGCACTTGGGAGGCAGAGGCAGGCGGATCACTGTGAGTTCGAGGCCAGCCTGGTCTACAAAGTGAGTCCAGGACAGCCAAGGATACACAGAGAAACCCTGTCTCGAAAAACCAAAAAAATAAATAAATAAATAAATAAATAAATCATGCCAGGTGTGGGGATGTATACCTATAATGCCAGCACCCAGGAGGTGGAGGTAGTAAGAATCAAAAGTTGGAAGCCATGATATGTACTGAGTAGGAGGTCAGCCTATGCTACCTCCTCCTACTTTCAAAGTTTCAAAAACTAAAGATAAACAAGCTGGGCTGTGGCAGAGAACAAACATCTTTAATCCCAGCACTCAGGAAACAGAGGCAGAGAGAGGGGGAATCTGAGTTCTGGTGTACAGAGTTCCAGGACAGACAGGGCTACACAGAGAAACCCTGTCTTGAAAACAAAACAACAACAAAAAATTAAAGATGATATGTAGTCCTAGCTGGCCTGAAACTTGCTATGTAGTCTAGGCTTAGGTGTGTGGCAAGCCAGTCTCTGCCTGCCAAATGCTTGGATCCTATGTGTTTGTCAAAACATCTAACTCGGCCCATTGGTTTTGATTTCATTGAGTACTGATGTTACCAGAAGAGTTGCAGAATACTTAGTTATTTGTGGAGGTCTCACTATGTAGCCCTGAGTAGCCTGGAACTCTTTATGTAAACCAGGCTGGCCTCAAACTCTGCTAGGCTAAAAAGCATGTGCCACCATGCCTGGCAAAGAGTTTTTGTTTTATTTATTTTTACCATTTACTTTGTGTGTGTTTGAGGAGTGCCTGCATGGACCCATGCATATGCATGCAGTTAGCTTCCTCTAGCTCTGTACCCCATTCCCTTGAGACAGGGTTCTCACTGAAGTTGGAGCTTCAGCTACGCTTGCTGGCTTCAAGTGAGCTGGATCCTGAGACCTTGAACTTCTAACCTTCCTGCGTCTATCTCCTTGAGTGCTTGAGTGCACCATGGTGCTTGGTTTATGGAAGGTGCTGGGGCTCCATCCCAGGACCTTGTGCATGCTAGGCAAGCACTCTACCGACTGAGCTACATCCCCAGCTTTAGTTTGGGGTGTGTGTGTGTGTGTGTGTGTGTGTGTGTGTGTGTTGGAACTGAAGCAATGGCTCGCTTGGCTCTTGCAAAGGACTGGAGTTTTGTTTCTCAGCAGCCACTTCCGGAAGCTCCCAAGAGCCTGTAACTTCAGTTCAATAGTACTTGGTGCCCTCTTCTGGCCTCTTTGAGCAAAGCATTCGCAGGAATGGCTCTGTGTGTACAGAGTGGGACCTCATGAATGAGTTCTTGGGTCAGGGAGTTTGTCCACGGCCTGCTTCAAAGCCAGAAGCAGAAGACAGAACACACCAGCTCTTAAGTACTTCTCCCAATGTCCTTCAATTTACAAGACTCAGTACTGGATTGGAGAGTTGGCTCAGCAGTGAAGAACACTGGTTGTGGTAGCGCACGCCTTTACTCCTAGCACTTGGGAGGCAGAGGCAGATGGAGCTCTGTAAGTTCAAGGCCAGCCTGGTCTACAGAGTGAGCCTAGGACAGCCAGAGCTGTTACACAGAGAAACCCTGTCTCAAAAAAAAAAAAAAGAGCACTGGCCTTGCCAGTCATGGTGTCTGGTGGCGCACGCCTTTAATCCTAGCACTTGGGAGGCAGAGGCAGGCGGATCTCTGTGAGTTCGAGGCCAGCCTGGTCTACAAAGTGAGTCCAGGACAGCCAAAGATACACAGAGAAACCCTGTCTCGAAAAACCAAAAAAAAAAAATAAAGACAGAGCACTCACTGGCTGTTCTTGCACAGGACCTGGTTCAGATACTAGCACTCACTTGGAGGCTCTCAATCAGCCATAACTCAGACTCCAGGAGATCCAACACCCTTTACTGACTCCACAAGCAGTAGGCAATCATGCGGTTCACTGACATACATTCAGACAAAACACAAATAAAATAAATAAACTGTTATAATCCAATCTCGGTGGAACCTCCAATGCTAGAGCCCAAGAATAGTCGCATGAACCACTCAGTCACCATCTCAGCCAGATATTAACGGTTTATTGAACACACACCCCAAGACTGATCATGGCCAGCATGACCAAGGTCACAAGAGGTCTCAGAGCCGAACTGTGACATTGGTCTGCTTCCAAGGCAGGTTTTTTACAAGAAAAACCACACCCAGGTAACCAGATCTAAGAAACAAACCATATCCAGGTAACAACCAGGTAACCAGGTATAGGAAATAAACCACATCCAGGTAACAATCAGATAACCACGTATAGGAAGCAAGGGGAGGGCAGCCCTGCATCATTTTGACTAGCTGGACAAAGAATTTCTAACTGACCTTTAATTTCATTGGTCCCAAGTGGAGCTGTAGTTGGGGACTCTTCAGAGTGCCAAGGTAACAAAGCAACAAGGTGTGAGTAATTTCATCTTGTTTTGTTTTTTGTTTTTGAGACAGGGTTTCTCTGTGTAACAAGCCCTGGTTGTCCTGGACTCACTTTATAGATCAGGTTGTCCTTGAACTCACAGAGATCTACCTGCCTCTGCCTCCCGAGTGCTGGGATTAAAGGGGTGAGCCACCACGCCCAGCTATTACATCATATAACTAAAATGGAGACTGAAGACAAAAATGGCTGCAGTCATGCTAAGAGCTAAAGCAAGTCTCAACATAAACAAAACCACTATTTATGCTTAGGTGCCTTTTTGTGGGGAGTCATGTGTGGAGCCCCTGCAGGGGCATGTGTGCTGCTCTAGGCAGATTCAAGCACATGTCAGAGTCAAGTCAAAGGTTTGTTGAGCCCTGCTGGGGAAAAAGGATGCCCTACCCTGCTAAATTTCTCAGTCAAAACAAGTGCAGTCTTGAAACATGAGATTTGGAAGGCTAAGAGAGGAGGGGGCAAAGGTAAAGGTATATCCAGCGTACATGATACAAGTTCTAGACCAGCCTAGGGTACACAGCAAGACCCTGTGCACCCCAAAAACAAGAAAAAGGTACAGAGAGATGGAACGCTCAGTGAAATGCCTGCATTGCATCATGGGGTATCCCAAGTGAGGACTCCTAGGTTCTGTGAGAGACCATCTCTCCAAAACCAAGGTGGTGGGCTGGGGAAATTGCTCAGTGGGTAAGGCACTTGTCATGCAAGCCTCATGACCTGAGGTCAGACTCCCAGAATGCACGTGAGAGCCAGGTGTCTGCAGCAGCACGTGTCTGTAGTAGCACATGTGTCTGTAGGCTCAGTGTCTCTGAGCCCTGCACACTTGCCTACTAACGAGCCTCAACCCCGTCTCAAATTATGTGGATGGTAAGGTCTGGCCTGGAGGCTGTCCTCTGACCTCCACATGTCCCCATTCATGTACATAAAACCACCAAACAAAAGGTAGTGAGCAATTAAAGAAGACACTGGAGGTTGACCTCTGACATCCTTGGGCATGCACACAGGTAGCAAGTATACAAACATACGAAACCAAACAGGAAGGATAACTCAAGGCTGGTGGCACAGGCCCTGTGACTTCAGCTACTGGGAGGGAAAGCAGTGGCGCTGGACTGTCCTTCGGTGATGGTGATGTCATTTGTAAAGTCATGTGATGACCTAAGAGCTCTACCCGGGGTCTACATGGTGAAGAGAATGGCCTTCTGTCACACACTAGTCACGGCACACATGGACATACACAATAATAAACAAACAAACAAACAAATAAATAAATGTTTACCAAAGAAAGGCTCCGGATGTGGTGGCACACGTCTTTTTTTTTTTTTTTCGTTTTTCGAGACAGGGTTTCTCTGTGTAGCCCTGGCTGTCCTGGACTCACTTTGTAGACCAGGCTGGCCTCGAACTCAGAGATCCGCCTCCCTCTGCCTCCCGAGTGCTGGGATTAAAGACGTGTGCCACCTTAAGCCGGGCAGTGGTGGCGCACGCCTTTAATCCCAGCACTCGGGAGGCAGAGGCAGGCGGATCTCTGAGTTCAACGCCAGCCTGGTCTACAGAGTGAGTTCCAGAATAGCCAGGGTTAAACAGGGTTACACAGAGAAACCCTGTCTCGAAAAAAAAAAAAAAAAACAGGGTGGGTGGGGGGGGGAGAGCTGAGTGAATCATTATAGGCAAAGTAGCCAGAATGTAGGTCTCATGGTTGATCTTCTACAAGCAAAAGGAAACCGGTATAATCTATTTCTTTCTGGGCCTGGAAAGTTGGCTGTAGCCCGCCGGCATCAAAGGCAAACACGATGGTGACTTGCTGGACTTTACCCAGAAAGCAGGGACCATGGGCACATGGCACCCCCTGGCGGCCGATCCTTGTTCTGCTCCTGCCTGGCCGACTGGGCTCTTCTCTGAGCACGCCCATTCTTGGGTCTCACTGAGAATACAGAAAATATTATTCAGCCCATTCTATCCCTAGACAGAACTCAGGGTGCTGAAAAGAGGTGGGGACCATAGAGCTGAGGAATGCAGAGGAAGGGCGTGGACAGGCCCTGGGACTCCAGGGACCAGGACTTCGAAGGCACGGCTGAGCAGGCTCTCACTTTTGACCTTCCCTAGGAGCTTGCTAAGGAAGTCTGGCCCAAAGTTCATCAGGTGCTTTGGAAGCTCAGCAGCTTGACGCCTCTTGGAAACCTGCGCCTTTTCATCTAGCTCATAGCTCAGATGTTCTCTGAGGGCCCACGGTATGCTGTGTGCTGGTCTCACTGCTGGGGACGTAGAAATAAACACAGACTGCCCACTTGGCTTCCTGCCTCTCACATTATCCATTTTGAACACACCCCTGCCATGATGCCATTTGCCACCAGGCTCCAGAACTGGGACAGATGTCCATCCTCCTGATCTTGGATTTTGACCCTGATGATAGTGAGATGAATGAACCATTTCCTACACATTTTTTTTTTTTTTTGGTTTTTCGAGACAGGGTTTCTCTGTGTAGCCCTGGCTGTCCTGGACTCACTTTGTAGACCAGGCTGGCCTCGAACTCGCAAAGATCCGCCTGCCTCTGCCTCCCAAGTGCTGGGATTAAAGGCGTGCGCCACCACTGCCCGGCTTGTTTCCTACACATTTAAAAGGAGAAGAAAACTTGGGCTTAGCTATGGTGGCAAACGCCTTTAATCCCAGGACTTAGGAGGCAGAGGCAAACCCTATATATGGAGTGTCTACCCTATGCAGGACCATCTATCCCATTCTGTGAACCTGGCAGGCAGCCATTGCTGTGGACTAAGTCCCTGTATTGGGCCAGAACATACCAGACCAATGCTCCATAACACTGAGTAAGTCAAAACTATCTTGTTCTGGGACCTTTCCAGAGGCCAGGGAAGGGTCAGGGGTGTGGTTTGGGTGGTAGAGTGCTTGTAGAGCAAGCATATAGTCCTGGGTTGGTCACAGCACCTCGTTAAACGAAGTGTGGTCTCTCACCTTTACATATTCTCCAGGGCGTGTGCATAAGGCATGCCCTCATCCCTGTGGGGCCATATAACTTTGAGGCCGGCTTGGCTTATGTAGAGAATTCCAGGTCGTGTGGTATGAATACAGGCTTTAAAAAAAATCTTTCTGTTTTTCTGCGTTTTGGTGTTTTTGAGACAGAGTTTCTCTGTAGAGCCCTAGAACTTGTCTTATAGACCAGCTTGGCATTGACCTCAGAAATCTGAGACCAGCTAGGTCTATGTTGCAAGGCTATACTGTTTCTTTTCTTTCTTTCTTTCTTTTCTTTCTTTCTTTTTTTTTTTTTGTTGTTTTTCGAGACAGGGTTTCTTTGTGTATCTCTGGCTGTCCTGGACTCACTTTGTAGACCAGGCTGGCCTCAAACTCACAGATATCCACAGATGGCTCAGTGGTTAAGAGCACTGGCTGCTCTTCCAGAGGTCATGAGTTCAATTCCCAGCAACCACATGGTGGCTCACAACCATCCATAATGAAATCTGGTGCCCTCTTCTGGCCTGCAGATATATCTGCAGACAGAACACTGTATACATAATAAATAAATCTTAAAAAAAAAAAAAAAAAAAGAAGTTCTTGGCCAGCCTGGGCTACATGAGTTCCTTATGCTGGGTGAGTGCTCTGATAATGAGCCCCATCACAGCCTCTGAAAGAAACCTCTTAGGAGCCTATACCCAACCTAAAGGGTCAGGAGGAAGGAGGAGAGCGGACAGAAAATGAGAACCTGTACCCACAGCTGCAGCTTCCTGTCCACCAGACAGAGCCACACCCCTAGACAATAAGGACAGGAGTCTTTGTCATATTTGAGAAAACTTGCTAAAATTTCCTTCAAAAGACTAGTTTAGTGTATGCTTCTGACCATGGTCAGGCCCAAAGGTGCCACTTGAGATTCTGAACTAGTAATGGGTGACATTTGGCAGGTTTCGGCACTGTGATGAAGATTAACAACCCCTGACACATGCTAGCGGGGCTATCCAAGTCCCCATGGCACCCAGGGTCGCTTATTGCTCTAGGGAAGGGGAAGGAAAGGCCTTAGATAATTGGGGCTTAATTGGCCCCCATGGTACTGGGTTTTGTTAGAACAGCAGCTGCTCTTGTGGGAGATCACCCAGTCTGGTGTTGTCTTATAAAGTTGGGTATCAGCTGAAACAGGACCAGTCCCTTTTCTCTTTGGGTGGGAAAATGCCCTTACTCCGTAGCTCAGACTAGTGGCCTGAAACTCACTATGTAGTGCAGGCTAGCCTTGAACTTGTGTTAATTATCTTGCCTCAGCCTCCCATGTATTTACAGACACGTGCCACACAGGGAGCCGATATACAGTATCTAGTACTGGGGCTTATCTAATTAACTACACTTGTCAGAACACAAGAAACTAGGTTGGGCATGTGGCTTGTGGTATACTGCTTGCCTGGCATGGACAAACCCTGGCCGGATTCATCTCTAGCATTGCATAAAGCAGGCCTGATGGTGCTGCCCTGTGATGCTAGTAGTTGGGAGGGAGGGGCATGAAGGTCAGAAGTTAAAGGTCGACCTCTGCTACTCTTCTTCATAGTGAGCTAAAAGCCAGTCTGGGCTACATGAGACCTTTTCTCAATAAAAAAACAAACAAAACAAAACAAAACGAACAAACTAGGTAGGAGCCAGAGATAAGCTCAGTGTTTAAGACCACTTACTGCTCATCCAGAGGACCCAAGTTTGGTTCCCAGCACCACATCAGGCAGCTCACAGCAGCCTGTAATTCTAACTGCAGGGGATCTGATGCCATCTTCTGTCTTCCACAGATGCCCTTACCCCCGCCTCATACACGTGAACACACACACATAGTTTGGCCATAACATGCTAAAAACAACTTGGAAAACTGTTTCATTTCTTCCCTCCCTTTCTCCTTCCTTCTCTCTCTCCCTCCCTCCCACCTTTCCTCCCTTCCTCTCTTCTTTTGCTTTTCTTTCTTTCTTTAAAGATTTATTTATTTATTTTATGTATATGAGTGCTCTGTTTTCATGCACACCAGAAGAGGGCATCAGATTCCATTATAGATGGTTGTGAGCCACCGTGTGGTTGCTGGGAATTGAACTCAGGACCTCTGGAAGAGTAGCCAGTGCTCTTAACTGCTGAGCCATCTTTCCACACTGCTCCCCTCCTTTTTTTTTTTTTTTTCTGAGACAGGGTTTCCTCTGTGTAGCCCTGGCTGTCCTGGAACTCACTCTGTAGATCAGGCTGGCCTCGAACTCACAGGGATCCATTCCCCTGGCTCTGCCTCCTGAGTGCTTGATTAAAGGTGTGTGCTACCACACCCAGTCATTTTTTTTTTCAAGACAGGGTTTTGTGTAACAGGTCTGGCTGTCCTGGATTCACTCTGTAGACCAGGCTGGCCTCGAACTCAGAGATCCGCCTGCCTCTGCCTCCCCAGTGCTGGGATTAAATGCATGCCCGCTCTTTTGCTTTTCTAACAGGTCTGACTTTGTTGTCCAGGCTGGCCTTGAACTCCTCCCTCAGCTACTGAACCTTGGGATCACAGGCTTGCACCACCACGCCCAGCTAACAGCAACATTTTCATCATCTCCCCAAACAGGGGACACTTAAACCCCCATCTGCTGGTGGAGGACAGACCTGAGCATGGGACTATAAAGACTTGGTGTTACTTGCTCAAGGATCTCTGATACTTAAGATGATGTTCCCTGGCGGTGGCAGGGTGATGGTTCTTGGGTCTACTGTGAACAGACAGCAGCTATGGTGACATGTGATGTGCTGCTGGCCACTGTAGAAAACATGTCCATGGACCTCAGAAGAGGAAATGAAACTCGCTGTGTATTCTGTCATTGACCAGGTGACCCTGTCCTAGGAATCCAGCCCCTGCTCCCATTGTCCCAAAGTGTGGTGCTATAGAGGGCAAGAGGTCCTTGTGCACCCAGATAAACACCAGGGAAACTGGGGATGTGAAACACACACTTGTCTCTTCCACAGAAGGGATGTGTATACATATCTTTTTTCTACCCACAAGGCTGGGAGTAGATTGGTGCTAGTGCCTGGTGCTAAGTGTAGGGCCAGGCCACATCTGAATCCCCCAGGGTGTTTATTCTGGACTCTCCCCCACTAGACCTTTATTTTGAGCATTGCTTCTCAGTCAACAGAACCTATCCTTAGGGGAGATGTCACATGCGCTCAGTGGTTGGTGTCCTCTACAACATCTGTAACCAAAATCACACCAGATTCTTCCCTAGGACCTTATGATATCTTAAGCTTTATCCATGCACATGGGATTGAGAAAACTGCTTCCAAGAAACTTTTTCCCAAATTGTACTGTATTTAAATGCCTAAAAAATAAGCTGTCCGATGTTAGACTCTAGAAGTTTGAGCCAAGAGCTTCTGAGTCATTTTGAGCCAGATTTCCTTCTTGCCTCATGAGAAACAACACTCAGTTGGCCCTGGTTGGTCACAGAGACCCCTACACAGTGCCACCACTGTCTGCTAAGGGTAGGCTGGGCTGGCAAGACATGTCACCAGAAACTGGCCGGATACATCTCTTCCCAAGTCCAAACTCAGTGATGGCATGTTGGTCGTCTGTGGGAGGATTCTTCAGGCCCGAATTTGGCAAAAAGGATGCTTGGGGCTTTTTTCCAAGAGTTGCTTGTTGGCTATTTGCCAGGCACTGCTGCTGGCTTCTGGGAACCTCTGGCTACTGGGTTCTCTTTTCTGGGACTGCTTTCTTGTTCCAGATTCCTTCCACAGAAAATAGTCAGAGGTGTCTGCCTTCACTTCCAAAACGCTAGTGACAGAAGAGACGCATCTAGAACACTGAGGTCTCTAATGCATCTTGTGTGGGGGAAATCTCTTCCCCATTCCTCTCGCCATCTTTCATAGGACCCATGGAGTTCCTTTTTTGGATTGTCCTGTGTCTTCTGGCTACTGCCATGGGTCATGAGTCTCTTGTGTTCCAGGCCATCGACTTCTTTTGGTGAGGTTTTTTTGGCTTTTGGGTTTTTTGTTTTGTTTTATTTTGATTTACATTTAGAGACTGGAGAGATGGCTCAGCTGCTAAGAGCAATGGTTGCTCTTCCAGAGGACTCAGGTTTGATTCTCAGCACCCACATGGTGGCTCACAACCATCTGTAACTCCAGTTCTGGGGGTTCCAATGTCCTTTTCTGGTCTCTTTGGGCTCTGCAAAGTGCTCACACGCAAATCTTTCTTTCTTTTCTTTAACCTATGTGGTGCTGGAACTGCTGAGAGCTTGAACACAAGCTCTCTGGGTGGTCAGCAAGTATTCACTCTTAACCCCTGAGCCATTGCTGCGGCACCCACAAATAACAATTTACTTATTTATTTGTGTCTGTCTGTTTTGTTTTTTTCAAGACAGGTTTTCTCTGTGTAGCCCTGACTGTCCTGGAGCTCCCTACGTAGACCAAACTGGCCTCAAACCTGGAGGTTTTCCTGCTTCTGCTTCCCAAGTACTGGGGTTAAAAGCACGCATCACCACCCAAACAAAGTAAAAACACAATAAAAACCTTTAAAGCAAATGGAAGAGAATTAGCAGAGGCAGCCAACTTCCTCTGCAGCTGTCTGTGTTCTTTCCTTGTTTTTCCACTTAAAACCACTTTTCTTGATTTCTTGACGTGTGTGCTTCCTCTTTTTCTGGAAGCAAACAGAAACCCTTGGGTCCTTCATACAAAAGGTGACATTCAGTAGCCACTCCCACCCGCACCTGCCTTGTTTTGACAGCATATCCTGATGCCCAGTCTATGGACCTAACCAGGCCTTTTTCCTTTCTTTGTACTGTGTACGGTGTACGGTGCACCCCTCCCCTGCCCTGTGCCTGGAAGTTTAGGTTGTTTCCCCTTGGCATTGCCATGGAAACTTTTTTTTAAATATTTATTTTATGTATATGAGTGTTCTATCTGCATGCCAGAGAGGGCATCGATCATATCACATTGTGGATGGTTGTGAGCCACCATGTGGTTGCTGGGACTTGAACTCAGGACCTTTGGAAGAGCATTAACTAGTGCTCTTAACCTCTGAGCCATCTCTCCAGGCCCTGCCATGGAAACTTTTTTTTTTTTGGTTTTTTCGAGACAGGGTTTCTCTGTGTAACAGCCCTGGCTGTGCTGGACTCACTTTGTAGACCAGGCTGGCCTCGAACTCGCAAAGATCCACCTGCCTCTGCCTCCCAAGTGCTGGGATTAAAGGCGTGCGCCACCACTGCCCGGCTTATGCCATGGAAACTTTTACACCCGTTTTCCTACTACACCAGAGCTGTTAGGTCAAAGTCAAATGCCGTGTCATTGTGTCTCCTGGGTCAATACTGGAGACAAAACCCAGGTCTAGAGGCCAGTAGTGTCCATGTCCATCACTAAGCCACACCTGCAGCCCTGCTACTGTGTGAACTTGGTTTTGGCTGTGTGTGTGTGTGTGTGTGTGTGTGTGTGTGTGTGTGTGTGTGTGTATGGTTTGGTTTTTTTTTTTTTTTTTTTTTTTTTTGGAGGTGGTGGGAGTGGGATTGGTTTCAAGACAGGGTTTCTCTGTATAGCTCCCCTGGCTGTTCTGGAACTTGCTTTGTAGTCCAGTTTGGCCTCAAACTCAGAGATCTGCCTGCCTCTGACAGGCCGTTTGTTTGTTTTTTTTTTTTTTTTTGGTTTTTTCGAGACAGGATTTCTCTGTGTATCCTTGGCTGTCCTGGACTCACTTTGTAGACCAGGCTGGCCTCGAACTCACAAAGATCCGCCTGCCTCTGCCTCCCAAGTGCTGGGATTAAAGGCGTGCGCCACCACCGCCCGGCTGTGTTTGTTTGTTTTTTGAAACAGGGTTTCTCTGTGTAACAGCCCCAATTGGCTGTCCTGGACTCACTCTGTAGATCAGGCTGTCCTCAAAATCACAGAGATCAGCCTACCTCTGCCTCCCTAGTACCACCACACTTGGCCCCACATTTTTTTTTTTTTTTGAAACAGGGTTTCTCTGTGTAACAACCCTGGCTGTCCTTGGCTCACTTGGTAGACCAGGCTGGCCTTGAACTCACAGAGATCCACCTGCCTCTGCCTCCTGAGTGCTGGGATTAAAGACGTGTGCCACCAGGCCCAGCAGCCCCACATATTTTTGATGCACATTGGTAAATGATCTCCAGAGAGGTTGTGTCCTTTTGCACTAACAATGGAGGGAAGTTGTTTTCCTACAGACCCAGTGATGGCTGAAAAAAATAATTATTGGGGCTGGAGAGATGGCTCAATAGTTGAGAGCACTGGCTACTCTTCTAAAGGACTGGAGTTGAAATCCCAGCACCCACATGGCAGTTTGAAACTGTCTATAATGGCCAGGCATAGTGGCTCACGCCTTTAATCCCAGCACTCGGGAGGCAGAGGCAGGTGGATCTCTGGGAATTCACGGCTAGTCTGGTTTACAAAGTGAGTCCAGGACAGCCAGAGCTGTTACACAGAGAAACCCTGTCTCGAAAAAACAAAACAAAAAAATATACATATATAGGTAGATAAAATTTTGGTTATTGTTGAAGCATTGTCTGTGCAGGAAATAAAATTTAAACATATTTTGCTTACTGATAGAATACAGTCATCTTCAGCTTTATTTGAGGAGGACAGTTCCAAATGAGGACAGACAGACTGGCATGGAAAAACCAAAGACAAGAAATTCTTTTTTTTTTTTTTTTTTTTTTTTGGTTTTTCGAGACAGGGTTTCTCTGTGTAGCCCTGGCTGTCCTGGACTCACTTTGTAGACCAGGCTGGCCTCGAACTCGCAAAACAAGAAATTCTTGAAACTAAAAATCAGATTTCAAGTCCTCGTGTGGTGTGGTGTAGTCCCAGCCATTCAGGAGTTTGAAGTAGGAGGATCCCTTGAGGCCACAAGTTCAAGACTAGCCTTAGCAACCGAGCAATTCCCTTTCTCAAAAATAGACAAATAGGGTGTGGGTGGTCTTTAATCCAAGCACTCAGGAGGCAGAAGCAGGCAGATCTTTGTGAGTCTGAGACCAGAGTGGTCTACAAAGCAAATCCCAGGACAGTTAGTGCTGTTACACAAGAAACCCTATCTCAGAAACAAAACAAAACCTGAAAAATAAAAACAAGATATGATGGAACACTTCTGTATTACCAACACTCTGGATATAGAGTCAGGAGTATCAGAAGTTTAAAGTTAGCCGGGCAGTGGTGGCGCACGCCTTTAATCCCAGCACTTGGGAGGCAGAGGCAGGCGGATCTTTGTGAGTTCGAGGCCAGCCTGGTCTACAAAGTGAGTCCAGGACAGCCAAGGATACACAGAGAAACCCTGTCTCGAAAAAAAAAAAAAAAAAAAAAAGAAGTTGAAATTCATCCTTAGCTACTTAGCAAGTTCAAGGCCTGCCTGGGCTACAGGAGGACCTGTCTCAAAAAAAGGTGATGTGGAGACAGTTACAAAAAAAATTGTATCTGAATATCCTTGACAAAAACAAGGCAAGGCCGGGCGTAGTGGCGCACGCCTTTAATCCCAGCACTCGGGAGGCAGAGGCAGGCAGATCTCTGTGAGTTCGAGGCCAGCCTGGTCTACAAAGCGAGTCCAGGACAGCCAGGGCTACAGAGAAACCCTGTCTTGAAAAACCAAAAAAAAAAAAAAAACAAGGCAAGAGGGAGCTGGAGAGATGGCTCAGCAGTTAAGAGCACTGACTGCTCTTCCGGAGGTCCTGAGTTCAATTCCCAGCAGCCACATGGTGACTCACAACCATCCATAATGAAATGGTGCCCTCTTCTGGCTTGCAGGCATACCTGCAGACAGAACACTGTATGCATAATAAATAAGTCTTAAAAAAAAAAAACAAGGCAAGAGAACAAATCATTATTTGGGATATGGATGAAGCTAAATGAATTCTTTTAACCTAAAAGTGCTTCAGGGTCCATGTTGGTAGCATAGGCATGTAATCCCAGCACTTGGGAGTCAGATGCAGGCAGATCTCTGAGTTCAAGGCCAGCCTGGTCTACAGATCAAGTTCCAGGACACCCAGGGGTATGTAAAGAGACATTGTCTCAGAAACAAAGCAAAACAAAAAAAAATTAAAACCATTTTATAGGGGCTGGAGGGATGGCTCAGTGGTTAAGGGTACTGTCTGCTCTTCCAGAGGTCTTGAGTTCAATTCCCAGCAACCAACATGGTGGCTGACAACTATCTAGTAATGAGATCTGATGCCCTCTTCTGGCTTGCAGGTGTGCATGCAGACAGAGCACTCACATACATAAAATAAATAAGTAAAATCTTTTTAAAAAGCCAAAAACATTTTATACGTATTGGTGCTTTGTTTACATGTATGTCTATGCACCACATGTACTTTTGGTGCCCAGGGATGTCAGAAGAGAGCATTGGATCCCCTACAACTGGAGTTATAGACAATTGTGAGCCACCATGTGGTTGCTGGGAATTAAACCCAGGTCTTCTGAAAGAGCAACCAATGCTTTTAACCTCTGAGCCATCTCTCCAGCCCTACCTTGACTTCTCTCTCTCTCTCTCTCTCTCTCTCTCTCTCTCTCTCTCTCTGGTTTAAGGAAACATGTGTTTAATGGTAAAGTTTAGCACACTCCAGATCCAGGACTGGCATGGAGTTGAAGCAGCAGGGACTCCACTCTCTTGCTTGGTGACCCCAGGGGTCTCACAGTGAAGAGGATGAAGAAGCAACTATTAAAGACAAGAGCTTCTTGGCCTAAGACAGGCTAAATCCAGAATGGTATTGGAGAGGGAGCTGCTGCTTGAGAGATGGGCCCAGCCATGTCTGGCACAGCCAATAGTCAAGCTACCAAACCCTGTTCCAATGCTAATAACAGCCCGATTCAGTCACACAGCCTGTGGCAGCCACAGCACCAGTCACCTTGGCTGCTGTGTCAATGTTCTGGGAAACAACACTGGGGTCTGGAACTCTCTAGCCACCTGGAGAAGGGACTGCTGAGCAAAGGCTCTTTAGATAGGGCCTCTGGGGGCTGGGGAGATGGCTCAGCGGTTAAGAGCACAGACTGTTCTTCCAGAGGACCAGGGTTCAATTCCCAGCACCCACATGGCAGCTCACAACTGTCTGTAACTCCAGTTCCAGGGGACCCGACACCCTCACACAGACATACATGGAGGCAAAACACAAAACACCAATGTACATAAAATAAAGATAAATTATTAGATTGGGACTCTGGTCTACTTGGGAGGGAGGCAGACATGGGCCTGATTAGACCCCTGGTACAGGAGCAGATCAGAACTGGACACATGAGCAGTGCTTACGTTGTCTGGATCTTTTTTTAAATTTTTTTATTTTTTTTCTTTTTTTGGTTTTTCGAGACAGGGTTTCTCTGTTTAACAGCTCTGGCTGTCCTGGACTCGCTTTGTAGACCAGGCTGGCCTCGAACTCGCAAAGATCCGCCTGCCTCTGCCTCCCAAGTGCTGGGATTAAAGGCGTGAGCCACCACCGCCCGGCCGTTGTCTGGATCTTTTCAAATGGCATTCCCACTCCCCTGCAGCCCCTGCTCAGGCCATAGCAGTCTCCTACTCCTAGTCTTGAATTCTTTGTTTTTGTTTTTGTTTTTTGTTTTTTTTTTTTTGGTTTTTCGAGACAGGATTTCTCTGTGTAACAGTTCTGGCTGTCCTGGTCTCACTTTTGTAGACCAGGCTGGCCTCGAACTCACAGAGATCTGCCTGCCTCTGCCTCCCAAGTGCTGGAATTAAAGGCGTGCACCACCACACCTGTCTCAGTCTTGAATTCTTAATTTTCCTGTCTCCACCTCTGAATGCTGGGGTTTCCAGTACACACTCCAGTGTGTACTGGAAACCTCGGGACTGAACCAAGGTCTTTGTGAATGCTAGGCAAACACTCTACTGAGTTACAACCCCAGCCTAAGAGTCTCTGTGTAGTGGTTTGAATAAAATGGCCCCTGAAGGTCCATAGGGAGTGTCACTATTAGGAAGTGTGGCCTTGTTGGAGGAAGTGTGTCACCAACTGATCTCAGATGCTCAATCTAGGCTTAGTGTCACATTCACTTCTGCTGTCTGCGGATCCAGCTGTAGAACTCTCAGCTCCCATTCACTTCTGCTGTCTGCGGATCCAGCTGTAGAACTCTCAGCTCCTCCAGCACCATGTCTGACTGGATGCCAACATGCTTCCTGCCAAGATGATAATGGACTGATTAAACCTCTGAACTGTAAACCAGCCCCAATTAAATGACCTCCCCCCTTTTTTTTTTCTTTTCAAGACAGGGTTTCTTTGTGTATCTCTGACTGTCCTGGAGCTTTGAACTCACAGAGATCCACCTGCTGCTGCTTCCCAAGTGCTGAGGATAAAAGCCACGTCCAGCAATTACAGACAGCTGTGAACTGCCATGTGGGTGCTGGGATTTGAACCCCGGTCCTTTGGAAGAGCAGCCAGGGCTCTTAAACACTGAGCCATCTCTCCATCATCAGCAAACATGAGTTGCTGTGGTCATGGAGTCTATTCCCAGCAATAAAACCCTAACTAAGACAAACTGTGTTGTCACTCCCCCTCCCACCTCTTCTTTCCAGAAATGTATTATGGCTTTATTGTAGAAAATCCTTGTGAATGAAGTGAAATTAGGCCGGAACTCACTGTTCACAGGGGTTGGGGCATCCCCCTGCGGCCCTGTGCTGTTGTCCTTCCACCACGTTGCTAGTCGCTTGGGTCTGCAACTAGGCCAAAAGAGACATAGCCTTTTAGAACGGATCTCATCCCATAACCCCAGCTAACGCCTCCCAACCCTTTGGACTTCTCCAGTTCCAAGGCTCTAAGGTGCAATCTGGGAGTGGTCCACTCAGTGGGGCCTCCTGCTCCTTGTGGAGGGTGCCACAGATGCCCAAGTTTCTACGAGAGAAGCCTGAGGAATGGAAGCAACTCTCTGGTGCCTGCTGCCAGCTGTATCACAGGCAGCAGGGATCATCTGACACCAAGGTTGGTTGGTACTTTGGGACCAGCACACAGATCCATGGCATGGGCCAACATCAAGATCATGGGGTCCAGCCTAGCATATGTAACTGAGAAGGCCATGTTCCCTGGCTTTCTCACCTCCTGAGTGCTGGGGTCACAGGGAGCACCATGGCATTGCTTTATGCAGCAGTATAGGAAGAGGAAAGGCTTCTACGTTGGGCAAGCTCTCTACTGAGCTATGTCTCCAGCCACCTCCAGCAGCTTTATTCTCACAGTGCATCTCTTTCAAGTCCCCTGTGGGAGTGAACAGTGGTGGTGGAAGTTAGCTCAGACAGGCCAGGACCATACAGGTTCTGACATTCTTCTGAGCCCAGATATTTCCAGGGTTCATTCTCATGAAGGGAAATGGAGAGGGAGGTGTTTTTTTTTTTTTTTTTTTTTTGGTTTTTCGAGACAGGGTTTCTCTGAATATCTCTGGCTGTCCTGGACTCGCTTTGTAGACCAGGCTGGCCTCGAACTCACAAAGATCCGCCTGCCTCTGCCTCCCAAGTGCTGGGATTAAAGGCGTGCGCCACCACCGCCCGGCGAGGGAGGTGTTTTAATCACTCTTCTTTGGCCATGACAAACACCACAACCAAGGCAACATATACAAGAAAGCCTTTAATTTGAGGCCCACGGTTCCAGAGGATTAGAGTCCATGACTATAATGGCAGGGACCATGGCAGCCATCAGTCAGGCATGGTGTGGGAGGAGTAGCTGAGAGCTCAACTCACATCAGATCTGCAAGCATAAGGAGAAAAAAGCAAACAGCGGATGATACCCTCAGTGACATGCCTCTTAAAGCTTTCCAAATACTTTCGCCGGTTGTGGACCAATATATGACCCTAGGGGGGCGGTTCTCATTCAAACCACCACAGCAGGTTGTGCTGGTTGGCTCCTGTCGAGTTGCACAAACTCGAGTCATCTGGGAAGAGGAACCTCAATGAGGAATTGCCTCCTTCAGATTGGCCTATAGGCAAGTTTGTGGGGGTATTTTCTTGATTAGTGATTGATGTGGGAGGGGCGACTTTGCTATGGGTGGTGCCTCTCCAGGTCAGATGGTCCAGGGCTGCATAAGCAAGTGGAGTGAGCCATAGGGAGTAATCAGCACTCCTCCATGGTCTCTCCTTCAGTTCCTGCCTCCGGGTTCCTGCCTAGAATTCCTGTCCTTCTGACGGTGGACTGTGAGCTGAGCCTTAAGCTGAAATACCCACCACTCCAAGTTGGTCATGGTCTTTATGACATTAACAAACAAGGATCAGGAGGGCCGAGAGCCTCTTTCATCTTCTCTAATCCCACTCCCACCCCACAGCAGCTTTGATGCAAACATTTTCCATGGGAACTTGGACTCCACAGGTCCAGGCAACCGTCCACAAACAGGTTCAGCACCCAGGCCTCCATCTTGACCGTGACAATCTCTTCTTAAAACTGGGCGTGGTTTTGGGGATGGGTGTGGTGATGCTCAACTTTAATCCCAGCGCTCTGGAGGCAGAAGCAGGCGGATCTCTGTGAGTTCAAGGCCAGCTTGGTCTACCGAAGGAGTCCAGGAAAGCCAGGGTTACACAGAGAAACCCTGTCTCAAAAAAAAAAAACCCCAAAACAAACAAACAAACTGTGCTTGGGCCCCGAGGTCGTGGCACACACCTTTAGTCTCAGAATTTGGGAGGCAGAGGCAGGTGGATCTTTATAAATTCGAGGTCGGCCGGATCTATAGATTGAGTTCCTGGACAGCCAGGGCTAAACAGAGAAACCCTGTCTCAAAAAAACCAAAACCAAAACAAAGAGCAACAACAAAACCCAAAAAACAAACCCATGTTTGGGAGCAGTGGTCATTGTTTTTCTTTCCTGCCCAGTATCTATTGCCCGATTCCATCCAAACAGAGTCCTAGGAACTAGCCATTCTCCACCTGCCACCTCTAGCTGTGTGTTTTGGGAAAATTCCTTCTAACAACCTTGGAGTCCAGTTTGAACATGTGACTTCAATCTGACCAATCAGAGAATACATTTTCATGAATGGCATAACTGGCCAGGAGAGACTCAATTGAACCAATAAGAGCCTTTCCAGAATAGTTCTTGGAGTTTCTATTGGCTGAGGCTTTTTCTCACTGTTGGTTACTGTGCTGGAGAAGGAATCTCCCAACCTGTTTGTAGAGAGAGCTACAGAACCAAGCCAAGTAGGGAGAGGTGGAGACCTGAAAGTCCCTGGGTTCAACTAGGCCTCATAGATCTTTTTTTTTTTTTTTTTTTTTGTTTTTTTCGAGACAGGGTTTCTCTGTATATCTCTGGATGTCCTGGACTCGCTTTGTAGACCAGGCTGGCCTCGAACTCACAGAGATCCGCCTGCCTCTGCCTCCCAAGTGCTGGGATTAAAGGAGTGCGCCACCATGCCCGGCCAAATAATGCTTTTTTAGACAACTTGCAAAAGTTTGTGGATTCTGGGGGTTGAACTCCAGTTGTCAGGCTTGGTGGCAAGCGTCTATCTGCTGAGCCATCTCATCGGCCCAAATTACTCTGTTTAATGTTTTAGGTTATCCTTAGATTTCTTGCAAAGGAATGTAAATCTTTGTAGCAAAAATGCTCTGGTCAACTGTGCTTCCAAGAAATGATCCCTCTGCTTAATCCATTTGTTATGGCTCGGTGATTAGTAGCCTGGACTCATCCAAAGAGACCAGATTCAAATTACAATGCCACTGTTTCCCAGCTGTGAGAATCTAGGGACACTCAAGCCCATGTGTCGGATAATTGATCACCTAGTCTATATCTGGCTGGAGGTAGAGAGTCATGGAGCAGAGCCACTGCAATACCGAGTTCAAAGTGCCTGACTATCCATGTAGCTGTATTAAATATTTTCACTATTTATTACTGTTTAGGAAAATACACAGGATTTTCTTTTTTCTTTTTTTTTTTTTTGTTCAGTGCTAAGGATTCAGGATCTACCTGAGGGATTCACTCATGCGAGGCAAGCCACTCTACCATTGGGCTGCATTTAGATGCAATCGGTGAGGAGTTGAGGACAGTTCATTTTAGTAGTCAAGCAGTTTTACTATAGAGTCCAGGGGATGAAGCTTGGTTGATGGTTGATAGGGTGTTTGTGTGACATGCGGGAAGCCCTGGATTTGATGCCCAGCACTAGGGAGGTGGAGGCAAGGGGATCAGTTCAGGCCTCAAAGACCACAAATACTAGCATTTAAAAAGCAGAGGCAGAGGCCGGGCGGTGGTGGCGCACGCCTTTAATCCCAGCACTTGGGAGGCAGAGGCAGGCGGATCTTTGTGAGTTCGAGGCCAGCCTGGTCTACAAAGTGAGTCCAGGACAGCCAAGGATACACAGAGAAACCCTGTCTCGAAAAACCAAAAAAAAAAAAAAATAAAAAAAAAAAAATAAAAAATAAAAAGCAGAGGCAGCCAGGCGTGGTGGCACACTCCTTTAATCCCAGCACTCGGGAGGCAGAAGCAGGCGGATCTCTGTGAGTTCAAGGCCAGCCTGGTCTACAAAAGTGAGGCCAAGCCGGGCAGTGGTGGCGCACGCCTTTAATCCCAGCACTTGGGAGGCAGAGGCAGGCGGATCTTTGCGAGTTCGAGGCCAGCCTGGTCTACAAATTGAGTCCAGGACAGCCAGGGCTACACAGAGAAACCCTGTCTCGAAAAACCAAAAAAAAAAAAAAAAAAAGGTGAGGCCACAACAGCCAGGGCTACACTGACAAACCCTGTCTCGCAAAAAAAAAAAATAAAAGAAAGAAAGAAAAGAAAAGAAAGCAGAGGCAGGTGGATCTCTGAGTTCAAGGCTAGCCTGGTCTATATAGTAAGTTCCAGACCAGCCAGGGCTACATAGTAAGATCCTGTCTAAAAAAAATTAAATAAAGCCAGGTGGTGGTGGCACACGCCTTTAGTCCCAGCACTCGGGAGGCAGAGGCAGGCGGATCTCTGTGAGTTCAAGGCCAGCCTGGTCTACAAAGCGAGTCCAGGACAGCCAGAGCTGTTACACAGAGAGACCCTGTCTCGAAAAACCAAAAAAAAAAAAAAAAAATTAAATAAAGTCTTATAGAAAACCAAACTTGCGGGCTGGAGAGATGGCTCAGCGGTTAAGAGCACTGCCTAGTGCTCTTCCAAAGGTCCTGAGTTCAATTCCCAGTAACCACATGGTGGCTCACAACCATCCACAATGTGATCTGGTGCCCTCTTCTGGAATGCAGGTGTACATGCAGATAGAGCACACATATGAATAAAATAAATAAAAAATAAATCTTTAAAAAAAAAAAAAAAAGAAAACCAAACTTGCACATGTATAGCCCAGCACTGGAGGACAGCGTAGGCTACACAGAAAGACCCCATAGGGCCATGTGACCACCTAAATAAGAATCTCTATAGACAAAATTGAATTTCTGTATTTGTGAGTTTATTTACTTATTTGCACTGACCTTGTGCCTGTCAACATGGAAGAAAGATGTGTGGGTTTTAATTCTACCTCTGCCTGGTCCATCTTGGTCAAGTGGGTTAACCCTTATGATTCCCGTTTAGAGATGAAGAGGAGGTTGAGGCCTGTTTCAGGGTGTGGCTAGGTGTGGTGACTGCTACCCTGGCACACCCAGGAGGCTGAGGAATGTAGTAGATCACTAAGTTTGAGGTCAGCCTGGACTAAATAGTCTCAGGTCAGCCAGGGCTACACAGTAAAAAAACTGTCTCAAACAGTAAAAAAACAACAACAACAAAAGAAAGAAGGAAAGAAAGAAAGAAAGGAAAGGGAGGAACGATGCAAAGAATAAAGGAAATTTGAAACCCAAAGGGGAAACTTAGAGAAGAGAGTTTCATGAACTCAGCAGGCAGTAGCTATTCTGGGTTGTTTGTCCTTCCCACCCTCTTCTTGGATCAGACTGGAGCCCCACTTTGCATTTGGGATATTCTTCCTCTGCTGCTGGGCTGAGCTGAACTTGAACTGCTTCCGTTCTCCTTAAATATCCTTTCCTCTGGACAGGATGTTCCCAACCAGGCCAAGACACAGTGGCCCTGCTCAGCCTGGCTAACTTTAGTTTGCTATTTTCAGCCAGAATTTGCCCTTTGCATATCATACTGAGTGCCCTGTCCAGGTGGGATGGTGCCCTGGGCATGTCATCCTCACGAGTGCCCTGTCCAGGGGGGACAATTCTTAGGTGATGAACCAGGGTTGTGGGATACAGATGTTCAGATTTCAGGACAACAATTACACTCCTGTAACCCCAACACTTATGAGTCTGAAGCAAGGGGATCACTTTGAAATTGAGGCCAAGACCAAGCTACACAGTGATACTCTGTTTCAAAAAGTCCAAACCCTTAGCCGGGCGGTGGTGGCGCACGCCTTTAATCCCAGCACTTGGGAGGCAGAGGCAGGTGGATCTCTGTGAGTTCGAGGCCAGCCTGGTCTACAAAGCGAGTCCAGGACAGCCAGAGATATTCAGAGAAACCCTGTCTCGAAAAACCAAAAAAACAAAACAAACAAAAAAAAACAAAAAAAACAAAAAGTCCAAACCCAGCCTGGTCTACAAAGTGAGTCCAGGACAGCCAGGGCTACACAGAGAAACCCTGTCTCGAAAAACCAAAAAAAAAAAAAAAAAAAAAAAAAAGGCCAAACCATGGGCTGGAGAGATGGCTGAGAGCTTAAGAGCACAGGCTGCTCATCCCGAGATCCCGGGTTTGATTCCCAGCACCCACATGGCAGCTCACAACTGTCTGTAACTCCGGTTCCAGGAGATACAGCACCCTCTTCTGGCCTCTTTGTGCACTACAGGCATGCTTGCACAGCCATAAATTCGGGCAAATACCCTAGCACGTGGGAAGTGGAGGCAGGAGGATAAGGAGTTCAAAGCTAGCCTTAGATACATACAGGTTTTAGGCCAGCCTGAGCTACACGAGATCCTCTCTCAAAACAAAACAACACTGGCTTGGGTAATTGCATGGGAAATTTTAGCCTCAGTCAAAGTGGGATCTTAGGGACTCTCTCCACGAGGCTCTTCAGAGCTACGGACTCAAAGCACAGCGGTTCAGGGTTACCACAATACCTGTGCGCCAGCACCACTCCCTCTGCCACGCACGCCTGCACTGAATCATGGCTGAGACACTTGTGGCCCTCTCATTGACCTGACCTGACTTATTCACATGCTGGCAAATCTCTAACACTGGTAGTTTTGATTTGCAATGCTATTGGTGACTTCTTTGGTCCCCAAACTGCCATCGTGGACATTTCAAATGAATAATGTCATGTCAAATAGCTTTCAAAATGCCCCAAAATGGCTCACTTCTGGCTCCTTCCCCTTGAGTCCAGGCTGGGATTCCACCTCATCCATTCTGCTCAAGCTGAGAGGCTGGAGGAGGAAAATCAGGGCAGGAATGTACAGGCACAGGGGTGTGGTGAAGACAGCAGGTTTCTGTCAACCACATTGCTAACTCACATTTGCTAAAATGGTCCCAAAAAGGGATGCTATGGGTAGGTTGTGTCTCCTGCAAGCTAGCCTGGGGCTCAGTCTTCTATTTAGGTTAACAGGGCTCCATCCCTGTGAATGGACCTGTGCTAACTATGCAACTGTAAAGTGGATAAAGGCTGAACATTTATTTTCTTTCTCAATAAAATGTGTGTGTATGTGATATATTTGAGTGAACATATGTGTGGAGGTCAGAGGACAATCTTTAGGGTTTGGGTCTTTCCATTTGCCATGTGGGTTCTAGGAATCAAACTCAGGTCATCGGCCATGGTAACAAATGCCTTTATATGGTAAGCCACCTTGATAGCCCTGGTCTTGATCTCTTGGCCCTCTTTCCTATAACTCCCAGGTACTGGGATTTCAGATATGCATTACCAGGTCCAGCTTTGCAAATTCAATCTCTCTTTTTTGTTTTGTTTGTTTCGGTTTTTTTTTTTTTTTTTTTTTTTTGGTTTTTTCAAGACAGGGTTTCTCTGAATATCTCTGGCTGTCCTGGACTCGCTTTGTAGACCAGGCGGGCCTCGAACTCACAAAGATCCGCCTGCCTCTGCCTCCCAAGTGCTGGGATTAAAGGCGTGCGCCACCACCGCCCGGCTTGTTTCGGTTTTTTGAGACAGGGTTTCTCTGTGTATCTTTGGGTGTCCTGGACTCACTCTGTAGACCAGGATAGCCTTGAACTCACAGAGATCCGCCTGTGTCTGCCTCCTGAGTGCTCGGGTTAAAGCCATGCACCACCACGTCCAGCAATTAGATAACTGTGAACACATTCGGCACCAAATTCATTTTCTTGCTAATGTCTTTTCTGGCCTTCTTCATTTCTGTCACAGGATAACATAGCGAGAGTGTCCCCACCAAATGTCTGCACCTTGATATGTGCCCTTCCAGGCCCCAGAACCACAGAAAATAAATGTATTCACTGTCCCTCACTCACTCACCCCCTTCTCTTTCTCCCCTCTCCTCCTCCTCCCTCCCTCTCTCTCTCTCTCTCTCTCTGTCTTTCTCTCTCTCTCCCCTTCTCTCTCTCTCTCTCTCTCTCTCTCTCTCACACACACACACACACACACACACACACACACACACACACACACTATGTAGCCCTGACCAGCTTTTTTTTTTAAACAACCCTGCTCCTGGTACTCGGTTCTAGAGCCAAAATGGACCAAAGTGAGGAGTTACCTTAACATTTTAGGACAATGAGTCTTTATTCTCATGTTCGTGGATCTGCAGATGCAGGCTGGGCAGCTCTGCTCCCATCTGCAGGTGACCTGGGCTGACCTGAGCATTCCTAATCCTTCTCGGGCTAGTGGCTACTTAGGGTATGTCCTTCTGAAAGTGACTGTGAAAACTCCAGGAACAAAGTCAAATTATGTAAGCAGGGACTGTGGGCGGATCTCAGCGGTTGAGCACTTGCCGAGCATGTGCAATGCCCTGGGTGGATGCCCAGCATCGAAACCCTAAAGCCAAAACAAATGAACATCAGGAACTCTGGGAGCCCAGGGAGGTTCTGCTCACAGGACATTTGTTATAGTCGTGGCATGGGCAAAGCAAGCCACACAGCCAAGCTCAACATGGGTGGGAGGCGCAGTGCGCGTTCCTTTCCCAGCTGGAGGCCCTGAGAGCTACCCAGCATTTACAGGTTTGGTGAAAAACCTCTACACACACTGTTGATGATATTCTGAAAATCTCTGTTTATCCCTCTAAATCAGTAGATGGAGGTTTAATCTGTTCTAAAAACAATTATTGCATTTTATGTAGTTAGTGTGTGCATGCGTGTGGGTGTCATGGGTTGCTTGTAGATGTTGCAGGGTGTGTGCTTTTACATCCACCATGTGGGTCCCAGGGATTGAATTCATATCCTCAGGCTGGGTGGGCAGCAAGCACCCGCTGAGATGTCTCCTCAGTCCCTATCATTCTTTTGAGTACTTGCATAAAATTCTTCAGTATAAACACACCACAATTCATGGATTGTTCCATCCCATGGATTAGCTAAGGATTAGTAGGATGTGCTATATCAGGTTGTTTTTCTTTAAATGATTCTGGGGCTGGAGACATACCTCAGTTGCTGGAGTGCTTTCTTAGCAAGCATGGAATCCTGGGTTCGATCCCAAGCCTCATATAAACTGGATTTAGTGGCACATGACTGTAATCATAGCACTGAAGAAGGAGGCAGGGGTATCAGACATTTAAGGTCACTCTCAGCTAAATAGGGAGTTTGAACATCCTGGCCTGCAGGAGGAGACTGTCTAAGAAAGAAAAAAAATCTGAAATAAATTATCCTAGAAAAAAAACTGGAATAAACATCCTAATACATATATATTCCTATATATTCTCTTTTCTATCTTTGTTTTGTTTTTTGTTTTTTGTTTTTAAAGATTTATTTTATTTATTTTATGCATATGTGTGCTCTATCTGCCTGTACACCTGCATTCCAGAAGAGGGCACCAGATCACATTGTGGATGGTTGTGAGCCACCATGTGGTTGCTGGGAATTGAACTCAGGACCTTTGGAAGAACACTACGCAGTGCTCTTAACCGCTGAACCATCTTTCCAGCCCCCTTGTTTTGTTTTTTGAGACAGGGTTTCTCTATGTATCCTTGGCTGTCCTAGACTAACTTTGTAGACCAGGCTAGCCTCAAACTCGCAGAGATCCGCCTGCCTCTGCCTCTCGAATGCTGGGATTAAAGGCATGTGCCACCATGCTAGGCTCTCTTTTCTATCTTAAAGATCAGCAAGCCAATGCTTACAGGCCAAACCCAGCAAGGTACAAATTAGTTTAAATAAAGTTGTATTGAAACTCAGCCAAACTCACTTATTTGCATAATGTCAGTAGTTGCTTTCTCAAAGAGTTGAGTCCCTGGACAAAGAAAACCAGTAGCCTACAATGACTAAACCGAAGACCATCTGGCCGTCTGGTCCTTCAGAGAGAGAGCTTGCTAGTCTCTGCTTCATATCTTGCCAATCCCATTATTATTATTGTTGTTGTTGTGTTTTGAGACAGGATCTTGCCATGTAGCCCTGTCTGGCTTGGAACTCATTATGTGGACCAGAGTGATGTGTCTGCCCCTGCCTCCTTGGGGTTGGGATCAAAGGTGAATGCCACCATGTCTGGTAGGAGGAAAAGGATATATTTTTTAACACTTAATGTGAGTGAAGGGGTTGGAGAGATTGCTCAGTGGTAAAAGGCACTGACTGCCTGCTGGCGGTGGTGGCGCACGCCTTTAATCCCAGCACTCAGGAAGCAGAGGCAGGCGGATCTCTGTGAGTTCGAGGACAGCCTGGTCTACAAAGTGAATTCCAGGACAGCCAGGGCTGCCCAGAGAAACCCTGTCTCAAAACAAAACAAACAACAAGGATAACCAAAACCAAAAGCACTGACTATTCTTCCAGAAGACTTGGGTTTAATTTCCAGCCCTCACCTGGTGGCTTAGAAAACAGCTCTAACTCCAGTTCCAGGGGATCCACTATCCTCTTCTGGCCTTCATGGACACCAGAAACACATGTGGTACACAAACATACATGAAGGCAAAACATCCATACACATAATGTAAATTTTAAAAAAATTAGTATAGCTGGGTGTATTGTACTGGTTGGTGCCTTTAATCCCAGCACTTGGGAGGCAGAGGCAGGTGGATCTTTGCGAGTTCAAGGCCAG
Source organism: Lophiomys imhausi (assembly GCA_907164525.1). Taxonomy (NCBI): domain Eukaryota; kingdom Metazoa; phylum Chordata; class Mammalia; order Rodentia; family Muridae; genus Lophiomys; species Lophiomys imhausi. Next base: position 1,393,823 of record CAJQZJ010032083.1, read on the forward strand.
CCTGGTCTACAAAGTGAGTCCAGGACAGCCAGGGCTACACAGAGAAACCCTGTCTTAAAAAAAAACAAAACAAACAAACAAAAAAAAAACCTAGCTGAAAAAAACTCACAAAGTGAGTCCAGAACAGCCAGGGTGCCCAGAGAAGCCTTGTCTCAAAAAACAAGCAAACAAACAAACAAAACAAAAAACAAACCAAACAAAAACAATATCTCATATGTATTCAAAATAATAAAGTAGCCAGGTATGGTTGCTAGACACCTACAAAACCAGCCTTTGAGAGATAGAGGTCAGAGGATCAGATCAAAGTCAGTCAAGGCTACATAGTGAATTTAAGGACTATAAGAAATCTCATCTCAAAAACACAAATAGGGGGCTGGAGAGATGGCTCAGCGGTTAAGAGCACTGGCTGCTCTTCAAGAGGTCATGAGTTCAATTCCCAGCAACCACATGGTGGCTCACAACCATCCATAATGAAACCCGGTGCCCTCTTCTGGTCTGTAGATATACCTGCAGACAGAACACTGTATACATAATAAATAAATCTTTAAAAAAAAAAAAAAAAAAAAAACATAAGTCCTTTTAAAAAAAAAAAACACAAATAAATGAATGAATGAACGAATGAATGAATAGCGGCCTGGAGATAGCCCAGCAGATAAAGACACTTGCTATGTGAGTCTGGCAACCTGAGTGAGCCTGGGACCCATGTGAAGGTTGAAGGAGAAAACTGACTCCACAAAGTTGTCCTTTTATCTCCACACATTCACTGTGGCATGTGGGCACATACATATGTCAGGCTCATATGAACACCATACAGAAATAATAAGTAAACTGAAAAAAATCATGAGAAACTGATCCATTTATTTCCTTGTTTACTTTTGTGTGTGCCTGTGTTTAGAGGCCATAGGTCATCAAATATCTTCCTTAGCTGCTGTAAAACCATTTCCTTTCTCTCCTTCCACAGCGTGTGGTCCACAGGATTGAACTCGTGTCTTCAGGTTTGGCTGTAGCTGCCTTTTACCTGCTGAGCTACCTCATAAAGCCCTGTTAACATTTCCTTTTGAGAGAGGAACTTTCACTGAGCCTGGAGCATGCTGATCAGCTAGACTGGCTGGCCAGTGAGCCCAGGAATCCCCTTGTCTAACCTCCTCCATCCCTACCTCTTGTACTGGGGTTAGATACACACTGCAGTACCTGGCTTCTTACCTGTGTGCTGGGGACTCGAACTTGGGTCCTCCTGCTTGCAAGGCAAGCACTTTACTACTGAGCTATCTTCCTAGCCCTGGATATTTTGTATCGTCCTGTTATCTTAGTTAGGATTTCATTGCTGTGAAGATATACCATGGCCATGGCAATTTTTTTTAAAGGAAAATATTTAACTTGGGCTGGCTGACAGTTTCAGAGGTTTAGTCCATTGTCATCATGGCAGGAAGTATGGTCATGTGCAGGCTGACATGTGCTGGAGGAGCCGGGAGTTCTACATCTTGATCTGCAGACAGCAGGAGACTGTGTCTCACATTGCATTTAGCTCAAGCATGTATAACCTCAAAGCCCCTCTCCACAGTGGCACACTTCCTCCAACAAGGCCACACCTCCTAATAGTGCCACTCCCTATGGCCAAGAATTCAAACACATGAGTCTAGGGGGCCCATTCCTATTCAAACCACCACATCTATCTTCTTTTTGATGGCTCATATCAAAAAAAAAAAATGCAGCCGGGCATGGTGGCGCACAACCTTTAATCCCAGCAGTCAGGGAGGCAGAGGCAGGCAGATCTCTGTGAGTTCAAGGCCAGCCTGGTCTACCAAGGACAGCCAAGGATACACAGAGAAACCCTGTCTAGAAAAAGCTACTCCAGTCACTAAGGCAAAGACTGAGATACTCAGGGTGGCCTCTGAGGTCCCTCAGGACCTGGCCCTACCTGACACTCTGGCTAGAGTTCTAAATTTAACTACAAGGACAGATAGGAGGATGGAGGGGAGAAGAGATAAAGGAAAGAAATCACCTAACAGCCAGTTAACTGGTGGCCCAAACCAGCAAAAGCCTTTCTCACACTCACTGACTCAGTGGTGGAATGTGCCTCCTCGTACTTGGGAGATGGAGTCAGGAGGATCGTGGGTGCTAGGCTAGCCTGTGCTACAGACCAAGACACTGTCCCAAAACAAAACAAAGGGGTTGGCTCAGTTGATACAGTGCTTACCATACAAGCTTGAGGTTGTGAGTTCTAATCCTGACACCTATGTCAAAATCTAAGTGCACTGGGAAGCAGAGATAAGAAGATCCTTGGAGCCAGGCAGTGGTGGCGCACGCCTTTAATCCCAGCACTTGGGAGGCAGAGGCAGGCGGATCTTTGCGAGTTTGAGGCCAGCCTGGTCTACAAAGTGAGTCCAGGACAGCCAGGGCTGTTACACAGAGAAACCCTGTCTCGAAAAACCAAAAAAAAAAAGAAGATCCTTGGCCGGGCGGTGGTGGCGCACGCCTTTAATCCCAGCACTTGGGAGGCAGAGGCAGGCGGATCTTTGTGAGTTCGAGGCCAGCCTGGTCTACAAAGCGAGTCCAGGACAGCCAGAGATATTCAGAGAAACCCTGTCTCGAAAAACCAAAAAAAAAAAAAAAAAAAAAAAAAAAGAAGATCCTTGGAGGCTTTGTGGTCCCTCTGGGAGGGGGCTGAAGAGAAGGCTCAATGGATAAGAGCAGCGATTGCTCTTGCAGAGGACCCTGGTTCAGTTTTCTGCACCTACATGGCAGCTCACAACTATCTATAACTTTTAGTTCCAGGGTATCTAAAGTTCTCTTCTGACCTCTGAGGCCACCAGGCACACCATGTACACAGACATACATGCAGGCAAAACACTCATACATATTAGATAAACAAACAAACAAATAAATTCATAAGGTGAGGAGTGGTAGAGGGAGTTGCAGCCCAACAACCTTAACATAGTTATATACTCACATTTACACACAAACTAAACCAAACCCTCAATTTAAATTCCATGATGATGCCATATTTGCCATAATGACACCATATTTGCCATGATGTCTTGCTGACAAATCCAACCAATCCAAAAGCACCCAATCATTCTACTGTGTACTAATCCCACCCTATTCCCAAATCTCCCAGATTCATGCTAGCCCATCCCTGTCACCTATGTAGGTTCAACATAAATATATTCTTTCTTTCCCCCTCAGTAAAAATATAAAAATGGAAGGAGGGGAGAAATATTCTTTAAGCATGAGCAGGGCAGTGATGGTGTACACCTTTAATCTCAGCACTAGGGAGGCAGAGGCAGGCAGATCTCTGTGAGTTCGAGGCCAGCCTGGTCTACAGAGTGAGTTCCAGGACAGCCAGGGCTGTTACACAGAGAAATCGTGTGTGTGTCTGTGTGTGTGTACATATGGGAGCATCTGTGTCCCATAGTGGACTTGTGGGGGTCAGGAAAGCTTTCAGGAGTTGGTTTTCTCCTTCTACCATGTGGGAACAGGGGACTGAACTCAGGTCACAAGGGTTGGTGACAAGTGCCTTGGCCTAACCAACCATCTAGCCAGACTCCAGCACAGACGTCTTCTAAAAAGCTCTTAGAAATGGATTTGGCAGACAAATTTCCTTTTTTCTCTTTTGAATTTTTGTGATTCAGGGTCTCATGTGGTTCAGGGCAGCCTCGCACCCCTCTGCTTCTACTTCCCAAAAGCTGGGTTGAAATGGGTTCACCCCCATGTCTGACTTCATTCCTTTCATTTGCTCTTGAGACAGGGTCCTCCTTTGAAGTGAGGCTGGCCTGGAATTCCAGATCTTCTACCTCAGATTCCCCAGTGGGGGAACTCTAGTCCCCAGTCATCTCTTCTGGCTGGCAGCCATATTACCCCTAGGTACCTAGCTCTGCTGAAGGGGCAGTAGGAACCTCTACTGGTCTGAGACCTTTTTCTGGCTAGAATTTTCGACAGTTCAATGCACCCCTCTATTTCAGAGATCCTGTGGTTTCTAACAGCCCTTAGCCTTTTGGGGGCCCCTCTTCTTCCTGGGTGCCAAGCCTCTTTCACTTCCTCAAACCCCACCAAGCTCTTTCTGGTTTTGCTCTGGCCTAGTCAGAATCCACAGATCTCTGTGAATTCAAGGCTGAGTAGGGATACTTGGTGAAACCCTGCCTCACAAAAAAAAAAGTTTTGGGGACTGGAAAGATGGCTCAACCTGCAAAGTGCTTGCTATGCAAACATGAGGACCTGAGTCTGATCCGCAACACCCACACAACAGTCAGGCACGGTAGTGCATATACAGAACACTCAGCTTGGGGAAGTGGGGGCTATAAACAGATGGATCATCAGAGCTGACTTGCTGGCTAGCCAGTTTAGTGAATCAGTAACATTCAGGCTCAGTGAAACCCACAGTCAAAAAAAAAAAAAAGATAGTAAGCAATTGAAGAAGATCCAGTTTTGATTTCTGGTGTGTACATGTACACACACACAACCTGTTCTCTCAGCCTGGTTCTTTAACTGCTCCAGAATTCATTTTTGGTACCACAGTTTTCCAAGCTCCAAGTGGTCATTGCGCAATCCAGAGTGAGGACCATCTCCTTGTCATGCCTGCTTCTGCAGTGCAGTACCCCAGTTGACTTAGTTAGCCAACCACCCATAGTGCCAGGCCTGTGGTGACCAAGTCCTTGAAGCTCGCATGAGTGTAAAGAGCCCTTTGGACCATGAACAATCAACCTGTCTGAAGGGGCTGGATTCCTTCATTCTGGTCCAGGAGCAGCGTTTCCCTGACCTGCTGGTCAGTGATGCAAATCCCAACACTGTGTAAGCAGGCCCATAATCTCAGCACTTCAGAGGCACAGGTCGGAGCATTAGGAGTTCAAGGCCAGCCTCAGCTACATAGACAGTTGGAAGCCAACCTCGGCTATGTGAGACTGTTTCAAACAAACAAACCAAAAAAAAAAAAAAAGCAAGAAAAAGAAAAAAAAAGAAAGAGAAGAAAAGAAAAGGGACAAATTAGATGTTCCTATTCACCCCATCATAACTGAGCTCCAGCGCACACTGTTGAAACTGTGGGAGCCATTTCTTCTTTCTTTCCTTTTCATAAATCAAGAACTACAAAAAAAAAAAAAAAATAGAAGTGGCTTGAGCTTCTCTCCACTCCACGGCCCTGAGAGGCCCCAGTGTATTTCTCAGCTGAGAGAGGCTTCTCTCCACCTTCAGTCAGCAGGAAGTGCAGAGGTGACTGACTGACACCTGAGGGAAGCTGGGGTCTTGGGTTGGCTTCTTCCTGAAGATTTCTGAGCAGAGACTCAACTGAAGCAGGTTCCTGAGAGGCTCAGTGGGGGAAGATGAGGAAGCCAGGCAGGGAAAGAGAGGAAGTCATGGCAAGTGTGAGAAAAACAGCAACAGGTGAGAAGCTGCAGGAACATTCTAAGGCAGGTGGTGGCTCATGCCTTTAATCCCAGTACTCGGGAGGCAGAGGCAGGCAGATCTCTGTGAGTTCAAGGCCAGCCTGGTCTACAAAGTGAGTCTAGGACAGTCAAGGATGCACAGACAAACCCTGTCTTGAAAAACCTAAAAAAAAAAAAAAGTACTTGCAGAGGACCCTGCTTCAACTCGCAGCATCCTGTTAGTAGCTCACAATCCCCTGTAACTCCAGTGTCTTGTGTTAGACCTTCTTCAACTCTGTGAGCACCAAGCACTCACGTGGTACACACTCACGCAAACCACTCATACACATAAGATAAATATCTTTTAAGAAAAGAGCAGTTGGTCGTTGTGGAGCAGGCCTTTAATCCCAGAGCTTGGGAGGCAGAGGTAGGCGGATCTCTGTGAGTTCGAGACCAGCCTGGTCTACAGAGTGAGTCCAGGACAGCAGGGCTATACAGAGAGAAACTGTGTCTTGAAAAGAGAAAAGAATGGGCTCCACATCCTGCTGTGCTTGGCAAAGTCCATGCCTTCTTGAGAACGTCATCAGGTAGAGAATTCCAGGTGCACACATGAGCCCCCAGACCTTCTGTGACAGAAGTGTGTGTGTGTGTGTGTGTGTGTGTGTGTGTGTGTGTGAATAAAACCTCAGGGTTTTATTGTCTTTATAGCAAAATCAGCTTAGAATTGTATCTCTCTCATTCTCTCTCTCTCCACCTCTCCCTCCATGCCTTTCTGTTACTTGTGAATGTTTTATTTACATGTATGTATATGCACCACATGTGTGTCTGATCCCCTTGGAGGACAGAAGAAGGTGTTGAGTCTCCTGGAACTAAAGTTACAAAGAGTTGTGAGCTACCATGTGGGTTCTAGGAGTAGAATCCTGGTCCTCTGGAAGAACAGCCAGGTTTCTTTCTTTCTTTTTTCTTTTTCTTTTTTTTCTTTATTCCCTGTGCAATGGTGTTTTTTTTGCATTTGTCTGTCTGTGTGAGAGTGTCGGATCCCCTAGAATTGGAATTACAGACAGTTGTGAACTGTCATGTGGTTGCTGGGAATTCAAGTCCTTTGGAAGAGCAGCCGGTGCTCTTACAAGCCATCACTTCATATCTCATAATACCCAGAATCCTTAGATCTGCATTTGAGCTCAGCACCCTGAGGCTTCAGCAAAATCTGTTTCGTGGTTTTAACCCTTTTTCAGAAAATAGGCTTCGTGTACCCCCAGCAGCCACTGTGCTTGCCACATTTCTTGCTGAAAGTTAGGCAAGTCTTAGAAATGTCCACTAGCCTGCAGGCATGCTACCAGCCTTCTGCCGTGGGGTGCTGGAAGCTCCCACTTTGGCAGCCTGGCTGGTGGAGAAGGAACTGGCAGTGTTCCGTGCCCAGTTCTAAAGACCACAGCTTCTGCCTCGCTCCCAGCTGCTGCAGGAGAGACACCCATGCCCTTGTGCAAGACTTTCCAAGACTCCAGGCCTGTGTTTCTCTCCTGAAATTCCTTTTATGGTGTTTGTTTTTGGTTTTGGTTTGAGACAGATTTTTGTGTAACTCTGGCTGGCTTTGAACTCACTACTTAGCTCAGAGTGGCCCCATACTTATGATCTATGGTATCCACCTCCCCAGCACAGTGATTACAGTCATGGCCTCCACACCCACTTTAATGTAAAGCCCTGACTTCCAGAGTGCCTACCTCACAAAAAATAAATAAAAAGTTGTTCTGTGGTACAGAAATACACACACGTGTGCATACACAAACAGCATCAAAAAAGATAAATAATGGGAGGCCTTGTAGGCTCTGCATGAGTGCATATACATAACATAAAAATACCTTTATGAAAGCACAGAGGGGGGGTCTGAGAGAAGGGTCATTGGGCAAAGGAGCTTGCTGCCAAGTCTGATGACTCGAGTTCGATTCCTGGAACCTATATGGTGGAAGGCAAGAACTGACTTCTGCAAGTTGTCCTTTGACCTCCACATGCTCAGGACAGCCCCGAACCCCCCCCCCCAGTAAATAAATGAATGTAAACAGTAAAGTGCTTGTGGCATGATCCTGAGGAACTTAGTTCAGATTCCCACCCATATAAGAAACTGGGCACAGTGGTACATGTTTGTAATCCCAGGGTTGGAGACATGGAGACAGGGGGTCCCTAGGGTTTACTGGCCAGCTAGTGGGTGAGCTCCAGGTTCACTGAGAGACTCTGCATTAAAAAATAATAATAAAGCCGGGCGTGGTGGCGCACACCTTTAATCCCAGCACTCAGGAGGCAAAGGCAGGCGAAAAAAAACAAAAAAGAAAAAAGTTAGAGACCAGACTCTGCCTCAAGAAAACAAACAAACAAAATGTTAACTAAGCCTGTGAAATATATCCTAATGTACATGACAGAACATATTTTATATATGTGCATTTGTTTATTAGATATTAAATATATTAGTATTATACAGGGTCTCATGTAGAGGAGGCTGGCCTAACACTCACTATGTAAGCCACGCTGGCCTTGAACTCATAAGAATCCTCCTGCCTCAGCCTCCTAAGAACTGTGATTATAGGCATGATCCACAACACATAGACATTATATGTGATATATAACTTAATATATGTATGTATATGCACTGTACACACACATACTGCACATCTCCATTTAATGTTGTATTACATATGCACATATGGACTCCATATATGATGTTTGTTATATATAACATATCATGTGCCATATAGACAGTATTATTACTGTCCCACTTACTGATGGGAAACCTGGGGCACAAAGAAGTTTAGTAACTTACTCAGAGTCACCAGGTCTGGCCGTTATCTCATTTGGTTAGAGCATGGTGCTAATTAGAGTCACCAAGCTATTAAGTAGCGGTTGATTTTGTCTGCATGACTCCTTGGTTTTGGGGAACTGCTACTTCACCTTGACAGATTGATTGTGGAAACATCCATCTGTCTTTCTCTGTCATTTCCTGCCTTCTAACACAGTACAAACCTCTAAATTGACTATAATAAGCTCAGTACTCGGGCTGGGTGAGGTGGTGTAGGCCTTTAATTCCAGCTCTCGGGAGGCAGAGGCAGATGGATCTCTGTGAGTTCAAGGCCAGCCTGGTCTACAAAGTCAGTCTAGGACAGCCAAGGATACACAGAGAAACCCTGTCTCGAAAAACAAAACAAAACAATAATGATTTCAGTACTCAGCCAGTAGAGGAAGGAGGATTGCTATGCCAGCCTCAGCTACATAGCAAACTTGAAGCCACCCTGGGCTAGATAGTGAGACATTGTCTCAAAAAGAAAAAGAAAATTGGATAGCTTCTGCCATAAATGATCTGCTTAAGCCAACTAACCAGGTTCAATTAAAGAATTTATAAGCCAGGTTGTGGTGGCACATGCCTTTAGTCCCAGCACTTGGGAGGCAGAGGCAGGCAGATCTTTATGAGTTCGAGGCCAACCTGGTTTACAGAGTGAGTCAGGACAACCAGGGTTACACTTGTAATCCCAGCACACAGGAGACTGAAGCAGGAGGATTGCCACAAGTTTGAGATCAACTTGTTCTTTTTCTTATATATTTGGTTGTGAGCCTAGCCTTTTTAACGGCTGAGCCATCTCTCCAGCCCAACTTGTTCTTTTTCTAATAATAATTTATTTTTATTTTATGTACATTGGTGTTTTGACTACATATGTATCTGTGTGAGGGTGTCGGATCCTTTGGAACAGGAGTTACAGACAGTCGTGAGCTGCCGTGTGGGTACTGGTAATTGAACTTGGGTCCCCTGGAAGCAGTAGTGCTCTTTTTTTTTTTTTTTTTCAAGACAGGGTTTCTCTGTGTAGCCCTGGCCATCCTGAAACTAGCTCTGTAGACCAGGCTGGCCTCGAGCTCACAGAGATTCCCCTGCTTCTGCCTCCCTCCCCAGGGCTGAGATTAAAGGTTTGCGCCACCACGCCCTGCTAGATGCTGTCAGTGCTCTTAACTGCTGAGTCATTTTTCCAGCCCGAGACCAACTTGTTCAAAATAGTAATTCTGGGCCAACATGAGCTTCAAAGTGAGATCCTGTCTCAAAAAAAAAAAAAAAAAAGATATATTTAAAGGCTGAAAAAGTATGATATAACGGACAATATGGTTTATATATCATATAGATAGATGGATAGATAGACAGTGTGGTTGTGTTCAAGAGTCACAGCATACATGTGGAGGTCAGAGGTTAGCTTGCAGAAATCAGAGCTCTTGTTCCATCACTAGGGACCGTGGAATCTTAACTCAGGTTGGGTCAGCAGGGTTGTGAACGGGCACCTTTACCCACTGAGTCATTTTACTGGCCCAAATTGTAAATTGTAACGTTCTTTCTGGTATCAAAACCAGAACCTCTTTTCCAACCTGTAGGTGCGTTGTTCAGCCTCCAAGCCTTCATGTTCTCTTTTTCTGGTCCTTAGAGCTGTTACTGCTTCCTCTATGCTCTCTGTCCGGGAAACGCTGGTGTGGGCCTCCTAGTATTTTGTTTTTACTTCATTACTGACAAGCAGGATCAGATCAGGCTGAACTTCCTGTGGAAGAATTCACAGAAAAGTTATTTATGGCTACTTCATCTTCCGGCTCTGAGACAGTGACCGGGGTTAAAGTTGGAGGGGTGCGGAAGTGGAACAGGCAGAGAAAAAGAAGGCGCGGTTGGGGCGTAGCTGCCTAGATAAGCTGTTTAAATTGCAGACTAGGTGGCATATTATATTTAATGCTTATTGGGTATTTTTTTGTTTTGTTTTGTTTTTTTCTAGACAGGGATTCTCTGTGTAACAGCACTGGCTGTGCTGGACTCGTTTTGTAGACCAGGCTGCCCTTGAACTCAGAGATCCGCCTGCCTCTGCCTCCCGAGTGCTGGGATTAAAGGTGTGCGCCACCACATCTGGCAATCCTTATTGTTTTAATGCATTTATTAATTTATGTAATGTGTTTTCGCTCACACACACACACACACACACACACAAGTGTGCATGTAGCGGTCAGAAAACTTGTGGAAGTCAGTTCTCTCCTTCTATCATGTGGGTCCCAGGGACTGAACTCAGCTGGTCAGGTCTGGCAGCAAGTGCTTTACACAGTTGGCCATCTTCTTGGCTCAATGGCTAGTATTGGAAAATCTACCAGAGCCAGGGGAGGAAAGAAAATTGTCTTCCATTTGTTTTGGGACAAGAGTCTCGTGTAGCCTAGATTGGTCTTAAACTCTCCGTATATAGCAGAGGAAGGCCTTTAACTCATTCACCTCTCAGATGCTAGGGTCACAGTGTTTGCTACTATGCCCGGCTGTTTTGTGGCTCATGCCTGTATTTATACCACAGGGAAGGGAGAGACAGGCAGGTCTCTGCAAGGTCAACAGTCACTTTGGGTGGCTCACTGTAACTCCAGCCCAGGGATTCTGACACCTTCCGACCTCTGAGAGCCCAAGACACATGTGCAAAAAGCCACACAAAGATACACAGAAATGACATGAAACTAAAGTCTCCCTCTTGGAGCCCTTCTTACTGCCAGGAGTCTTTCTCCTCACTTGTTTTTAATGAACCTACATTTGCTCTGCTCAAAAGCAAACAAACAAACAAACAAACAAACAAAAAATGGCATAATTTACCATGCTTAGCTTAGCAGCCTGCATTCAGACCATCTGACTCTACTCTGTTTTCCACACTTCCTAGCTTGAAAGCCTGTGCCTCAGTTTCCTTCTCTTCTATCTCTCTTTTGAAACAGGGTCTCACTCTGTAGCCCAAACTGGCCTCGAACTCACAGCAACCCTCCTGCCTCAGCCTCCTAAATATGAGGATTATAAGTGTACGCCACCACACCCGACACATCTCCATATTAACTTGAAAGGCTTAATGGAACTAACGTACACTGAGAGCTGTACTCATAGATGCTATCTAAGAGAAATGAAGAAGTCAGCTGTTTTTGTCTCAGAGGAAAATTTTGTCACATTAAAGTGCATGAAGTTGCTTTGGTTCTGTCCGGATGCCCAGACTGCTGCTTTTCCAAGTGAATCTCGGTGTGGATCCCATCAGGCTTCCCCCTGTGCTGTTCCTGAGTCAGTGTTACATCTTAGGATGGATGAGAAATCCAGAGCTTCGAGAAGGGAGCCCCCTGCCTGTCCCACCAGCCTGCATGTCTGTATACTAGGAACTCTCACCAGCTTGCTTCCTTGTGAGAACTGAAGGGACTCCATCCTCACCCACTGAAGAGAGGCAAAATCTTTTCCAAAACTCATCTCCACCAAGAGTCTGGCATTGAAGCTCCACAGGTAGAATATTTGCAGTTGGTAGCCATGTTAAAGTCGGTCATGCCGAACTAGGGGAGCCCTAAATCCAACATGGCAAATGACTTTACAAGAAAAGAGACATTTGGGGGCTGGGGGTGTGTAGCTCAGATGTTGAGTGCCTGCCTCAAAAGCACAAGGCAAATTTGATCCCTAGGGATGCATAAAGTAGGCCTGGTGGTGCACACCTGTAGTCCCAGCACTAGGGAGGTGTGGGGGCAGGAGGGTCAGAGGTTCAAGGTCATCTTTGGCAGCATAAAGTTTGAGGTCAGCCTTAGCTACACGACTACCTACCACTGAAGTGGGGGGGGGGGAGCTGGAAAGGTGGCTCAGCGGTTAAGAGCACTGGCTGCTCTTGTAGAGGACCTAGGTTCTTCCCAGCACCCTCATGGCAACTCACAACTGTCTGTAACTCCCGTTCCAGGTATCCAACATCCTCACACAGACACACGTGAGGGCAAAACACCAAAATACATTTAAAAAAAAATCAATCAATGAGTCATTTTTTAAAAAAGCCACGCCTTTAATCCCAGCACTTGAGAGACACAGGCAGGTGGATCTCTGGGAGGCCAGCCTGGTCTGCAGAGTGAGTTCCAGGACAGCCAGGGCTGCACAGAGAAACTCTGTTTCGAAAAACAGAACAAAATAACAAAAGACACAAAATCACAGACATTGGCAGGTCTGGGCTTGTTGGCGCAGCCCTGTCATTTCAGTGCTCAGGAAGCTGAGACAGGAGGACAGCTAGTTCAGGACTAGTGAGATCCTGCTACAATAAAATAAAATATACAGAGAGTCAGACACACAGGGTAGAGGGCCGGGGAAAACGGAGGCCAAGACTAGGGTGAGGAATCAATACACTGGACTACTAGCATTTTAGCAAACTCCAGAGACAGAGGTGGCCCCAGGATCCCTCCCTAGAGCCTTCAGAGCAGGACAATCCTGCAGACGCCTTCATTTCTGTCTTTTGTCTTCCAGAACTGCCAAAGGACTCCTGTTTCTATGGTTTAAAGCCATCAGACTTGAGGTCAGTTGTTCTCTGAGCTCTAGGGAACCCATCCACTCACACTGAGAGGGAGAGAGGAAAATGAGCATTAGAGCAACCTATTATTTTAACCAGCTTGACAGAGATCAAAAGATCTGATAGCAGCCAGCCAGCGAGTGTTCTGAGAAGCTTGCGGCTTTCTTTCTCTGCTGGCGGGAAGATATGTAAATTGACGTGATCATCATGGAGTTGATATGACAAATCCTGTCAAAATGACAGATGAAATTTCCTTCTGACCCAACAATTTTGCTTCTAGGATTTGTCCAACACATGAACAAAAAAATGAGCATCCATGAAACCTGCTGGCATATACCTGTAATCCCAGAATCAGGAGGACCCCTAGTTTGAGATCATTCTGGGGTTACGTAGCAAAGACTGGGGTGGAAAGGAACACATTGAGAATCTGAGGCAGAAGATTTGTAGCAGATTCAAGTCTAGCCTGGGCTACATACTGAGTTCCAAGCTAGCCTAAGCTACATATCCCTGTGTGGAAGAAATGGGGGTAGAGGGGAGGAAGTTTGGTAACACAAACTTCCAGGGTCCTAGTCCTCCAGAGCCAGAGGCAAGAAGAGCAGAAATTCTAGGTCACAGGGTCTTACTATGTAGTCCTGTCTGGCTTGGAACTGGAATGTGTAGACCAGGTCGGCTTTAAAGTCATAGAGAAACCCTGTCTCGAAAAACCAAAAAATAACAAATTAAAATTAAAAAATAAATAAATAAAGTCATAGAGATCCATGTGCCCCTGCCTCCTGAGTGCTGGGATTAAAGGCGTGGGCTACCATGCCCAACTGCTTTCCCTTTCTCAATAAAGTATCTCTTTTCTTGACCCTCTGGACATGTTCACTCCTTTTCTGAAGACCTAACTTCTTCTGTCACACAGCTGCTAGCTGACCTCCATTGCTCAACCTGCCAGCTTTCTTGGACTCTAATTTTTTTTTTCATGTGCCCAATACATGAAAAAATGAGCATCCATGACATTAAAGGTGTGAGTCACCATGCTTGGCCCTTGGACTCTAATTTAAAAGATGTGGTTTTTGGGCCAGGTGTGGTGTGGCACACAGTTTTAATCCCAGCACTTGGGAGGCAGAGGCAGGTGGATCCCTGTGAGTTCAAGGCCTGGTCTACAAAGCGAGTCTAGGACAGCCAGAGCTGTTACACAGAGAAATCCTGTCTTGAAAAACCAAAACAAGGGGCTGGAGAGATGGCTCAGCGGTTAAGAGCACTGCCTAGTGCTCTTCCAAAGGTCCTTAGTTCAATTCCCAGCAACCACATGGTGGCTCACAACCATCCACAATGTGATCTGGTGCCCTCTTCTGGAATGCATGTGTACATGCAGATAGAGCACACATGCATAAAATAAATCTTAAAAAAAAAAAAGAAAGAAAGAAAGCAAACAAAACAAAAACTGTCTTTCTCTCTTCCCCTTTCCACCTGCCTCCTCCTGGCAGCTGCCAAGATTGACAGCATGCCTACTCTCCAAACTCTCCCAGACTCTAACTGGCCCTTAAGCCCTTCCAATTTCGTTTAAAAATTATTTTATCAGCTGGGTTTGGTGGTGCACACCTTTAATCCCAGCACTTGGGAGGGAGGCAGAGGCAGGCGGATCTCTGTGAGTTCGAGGCCAGCTTGGTCTACAAAGAGAGTTCCAGGGCATCTTGTACTGCTACACAGAGAAACCCTGTCTCAAAAAACAAAAACTAAACAAAACAAAAATTTTATCAAGGAGACTAAGAACTCATGAAAGAATCCCCGAATTCCCTGGTACCATGAAGACACAAGTTCAGATAGCAGTCCCCACAGGAAAAATTGATGCAGTAGAGTATATCTGCTATCCCAGCCTTAGGGAGGCAGGCACAAGAAGATTCTGGGGGCTGACTGGCCAGCTAGTCAATGAGTTCCAGGTTCAACCACAAATCCTTTGCACGCGCGCGCACGCACACACACACACACACACACACACACACACAGTACAAAGTGAGAGAGAAATAGAGGGAGAGAGAGAGAATGAGTCAGAGAGTCTAGAAGTAAAAAGGGTGGAGGAGAAAACAGATTGGCCTTGACCAGTTTGGGCCATGTCTTTCTGCATCTCTACAAAAGTGACAAGGGGAAGGAAGCATAGCAATTGTGACCAGGAGTGGTGGAAATAGCATTTCACACTTGGATTGAGAGTGGGAGGGGTTAGGTCCTAAAACAGAAAAGTGGCCAGGAATGGTGGCACACATCTTTAGTCCCAGCACTTGGGAGGCAGAGGCGAGCAGATCTCTGTGAGTCCAAGGCCAGCCTGGTCTACGCAGGGAGCTTAGGCCATCCAACCAGGGTTGCATAGAGAAACCCTGTCTGAGGAAAAGACGATGAGGAGGAACAGTAAGAAAGTGATTGTTCCCAAAGAATGGTCACTGGGAGACTGAGTGAAGGGACAACTGCAGGCAAAGGGGAAAATCCGGTTCTTGGATTTAGGCAGAGCAGTGGCCAAAAGCCTTGATGTGATCAAAGAGATGGATGGCTTTGTGGAAAGGCAGGGAAATCCATTCTGTTTTAGGAGTCTAACTGTCTCCCATTCAAGTCAACAACTTTATTAAGTCATTGGGTATCTGATATGTCCCAGAGCAGTGCTCAATGCTAGAGGGTCTTGTGTGAATGATGACTCAATGGAATAAGTCCATTCATTTTAGAGGCTTATGATTTCTTTTTTCTGTGCAGGTTTAAAAGACCTCAAAAGTTCCACTGCTCCAAAATCAAATTACACATGCCTAATTAGAAAATCCGTAATCCTGCTAAACCCTTGCAATTTCTCAGAGAGCCAGAAGAAGTCAGGGCATTTGGGGCTCGCCTCAACCCCCAGGCTACTGGGGTGCTTGGCTGACTCTGACCTTAGTCAGTTACAGTGGGAAAGTACCATGCTGAGAGCCTAGTCTGGTGACTGCTTGAATAGCCAGACCCCAAACTGTGTGCGTCAATCTGCAGACCGTGTCATTGTTCAAAGGGGGATGTAAACCACTAGTTAATTATTTTCCCATAGGCTTTTCAAACCAACACAACCCACTATTTATTTATTTATTTTTCCTTCTTGCGGCTTCTTAATGTGGGAAATGAAACAAAACTTCTTCTGTCCCAATTTTTAGTCTGTGGGTACTTTTGAAGTGGTTTTGTGTTTTGTTGTTTTGTAGCCCTGGCTAGCCTAGAATTCCAAGGTGTAAACCAGGCTGGCCTCAAACTGCCCATCTCTACATTGTTATTGGTTTTGGGGTTTTTGTTTGTTTGTTTGTTTAGGTCTATCTGAACTGCCTCCCAAATTCTGGGATTAAAGGGGTGCGCCACCACGCCCGCCCAGCATGTTTTGTTTTGTTTTAATCTTACTTATGTTGATCAGGCTGGCCTTGAATTCAGAATCTTCCTGCCTTACTCTCCTTTGTGCTATGAGAACCGAACGAAGCACACACACATTCATTTACTGTTCTTTTTCCTCTTCTCTCGTAAAATACTAGTATTGCTAGCATTATTCCATGACTGTTTCTGAAAACTGTGGCTTCTGTTTCAGAGTCATTTATCATTGTTAGATAAAGACGTGTGACATCATTAGCACCTCAGGAAACCTGTGTTTCTTAGGCATTTAGTATGTGTTTGGTACTTTGGAAGATGGCAAAGACTACACACTGAGGACTTGGGAACTCAAGACACTGTTGTCCCTTAGCTATGATTTTTTTGTATGTGGATCAAATGGGGAGCACATGGCAGGCGAGCACCGAACCCCTAACCCACATCTATAGCCCTGGGTGTGTATGCTAAGCTAGTAATTTAATGTTCTAGAGCTTCTGTTTTGTGTCTTCTTCTTCTTCTTCTTCTTCTTAACTTAAAAAAATTTTTTTCTCTGGGTGGTGTTGGCACACCCCTTTTATCCCAGCACTCAGGAGGCAGAGGCAGACAGATCTCTGTGAGTTCGAGGACAGCATAGTCTACAAAGTGAGTCTGGGACAACTAAGGCTACACAGAGAAACCCTGTCTCGAAAAACCAAAATAAAATAAAATAATTAAACATTTCAAATGTATTATTTTGTTTTATGTGTGTGGATATTTTGCCTGTCTGGGTATCTGTGTGTGCCTAGGTTCTCCTGACATAGCTCTGCACGTTAACCATTGTTCTATTTCTTCAGACAGGGTCTCCTGTAGATCAGACTGGCCTTGAACTTACTCTGTAGCCGTCCTTCAAGGTGGGATTGCAGTCATGCATTGCTACCTCCCATTATGGGGCTTAAGCACTGGCTGTTTCTCTAAGCACATTTTAAAAAAGATAAAAAAACCATGTATACGTGTTTTGCCTGTATGTATGTATATGCACCCACCACATGTGTGCCTGGTACCTGGGGAGGCCAGAAGAGTGTATTGGAAGTGCTGGACCTGGAGTTACTTGAGCTTGTAATCCATCATGAATGCTGAGGATAGAACCTACTGCTCTTTACCACTAAGCAATCTCTTCAGCAACCACCATTGTTTTTTGTTTGTGTGTTTGTTTATCATAAAATTAGGATGATAAGCTGGGCATGGTGGCAAATGACTGTAATCCTAGCACTCTGAAGCCTGAGGCAGGAGGACCAAGAGTCATGGCCAGCCTGGGCTACACTGTGAGATCTCACCCCAAAACAAGAGCTAAAGATATGCCTCACTGAGCACTTGCTTAGTATGTGCAAGATGCTGGCTTTAACCTCTACTATCACAAACAAAACAAAAAAGGAAGAGAAGGCTGGGGGTGTAGCTCAGATGGCCTGCCTGCTTGGCATGCGTGAGGCAGTGGGCTCCACCTCCAGCATCTCAAGCTGGTTGTGGGCGTGACTCATGACCGTAATCCCAACAACACTCTCCAGATGGGGACAGGAGAATCAGAAGTTCAAGGCCATCCTTCCTCATCTAGAGAACTGGAGTCCAGCCTTAGCTACAAGAGACCCTTTCTCAAACAATAAAGAAAGAGAAGCCCCGGTGACATGGGGTTCCATCCTGTCTACCTAATGCAATAGTACACAGCCCACCCTGGCACAACATAGAGGGCATGGCAAAGGAAGAAAAGGATTGATGGGTTACTAGAGGACATGTGTGAGTCTGGCCCACTCTAATTCCTACAGAGTGACCTCTGCTGTCACCTTAGATCACCATTCTCTTTTATACCTGACAGAGCAGCAGAGCAGGGGACAGAGAGTGCAAATTTATTTGGTGAATGCTGACTGTAAACTTCATCTGAGAAATCAGAAGGGAAAGATGTTGTGACAGAGAACCTTGAAAGCCTTCTGGACCACATAGAAGTGCAACACAGGGCAAAGCTTCGACTGTAGGGGTACAAGACCACCCTGAGTCACTAAACCCCCGGTGATCTTTTTTTGGTTTTTGTCTTTCTATTGTTGTTTGTTTGTTTTCTCAGGGTTTCTCTGCCCTAGGGATCCAGAAACTTGGTCTGTAGACCAGGCTGGGCTCGAACTCACAGAGATCCACCTGCCTCTGCCTCCCCAGTGTTGGGATTAAAGGCATGTGCCACCACGCCCAGCTGATATATGACACAATCTTTCTATGTAGTTCAGGTTGACTTGGGACTCAATATGTATCCTGTACTGGCCTCCAATGAACTTGAGGTTGTAGGTAGTACTCTAGACTATTGTTTTATACTTTTTTGGGGGTAGGGTGGAGGACAAGGTCTCACTATGTAGCCCTGGCTGGCCCAAAACTCACTTTGATGACCAGAGTGGCCTTGAATTCAGAGATCTTTTTTTTTTTTTTTTTTTGGTTTTTCGAGACAGGGTTTCTCTGGGTAATCGCCTGGCTGTCTTGGACTCACTTTGTAGACCAGGCTGGCCTTGAACTCACAGAGATCTACCTGTCTCTGCCTCCTGAGTGCTGGGATTAAAGACGTGCGCCACCACGCCCGGCTCAGAGATCTATTTGTCCCTGTCTCCCAAGTGCTAAGATTAAAGGTGTGTGTTATCATGCTTGGTGTTTTATACATTAAAAAAGTATTTGGGGGTTGGGGATTTAGCTCAGTGGTAGAGCGCTTGCCTAGCAAGCGCAAGGCCCTGGGTTCGGTCCTCAGCTCTGGAAAAAAAAAAAAAAAAGTATTTGTTTTTTATGTGTATATGAGGCATGTGCGGAGGTCAAAAGGCAGATTTTGGGAATTGGTTCTAGGTCCCCTCTTTCCATTGTGTAAATGCCAGGAATTGAACTCTTCTGGCTGAGCAATCTAGTCAGCCACATTTTATACATTTAAAATTTCATGGTTTATTTTTATGTCTTAAATTTTTGCATGTGTATTTATGGTATATGTAGGTGGGTGTCACTATGTATCAGGAATGGGGGTGGATGCGTTTGCAGGTGTGTGGAGGTTGGAGGGTAACATCAGGCATCTTCTTTATTCTCTTTCTCATGTATTTTGGCAGGGTCCTCTCACTTGGACCCAGAACTTACTGATTTGGCTAGTCTAGCTAGCCAGCTTGCTCTGGGGATCCCCTGTCTCTGCCTCCCAAGTGCTGGATTAAAGGCGTGCACCACCAAGCCCAGCCATTGCAGACAGTTTCAAACTGCCATGTGGGTGCCGGGATTTGAACCAGGGTCCTTTGGAACAACAACCAGTGCTCTTAACCGCTGAGCCATCTCTCCAGCCCCTGGTTTTCTTTTGTTTTTCTTGCTTCAGGTTTCTCAAAACCAAGTCCTTGTGTTATAGTGGTGGCACATGATTTTAACCCCAGCATTTAGGAGCCAGAAGTAGGCAGCGTTTTGTGAGTTCAAGACCAACCTACCTGGTCTGAGTGAGTTCCAGGACAGCCAAAGCTAAACACAGAGAAAGCCTGGACCTGAGGTCAGTCTTGATATTTCCTGACAGGGGAGCTGTTTGAGATGCTGCATGCTGTCAGGAAAGGGTTGGAGTGGAACAAAGTCCAGGGCAAATTGGCTGAGGACCTGCCCTGCCCAGGGAAGGTTCCCAGCCCAACCTTTTTGTCAAAGCTCCCTTTGCAAGCTTAAGCTCGTGGAACTGAACTCCAGGTTCAGATGAGTGGCAGAGAGAGAAAGGACTGTTTGCACACTGTGATGTGTATCTAAACATTGTGACAAGGAGCAGGTGAAAGTCCCGCTGTTATTGACTAGGCGCTTCTGAAAGTGATTGTGCTGGCAGGAGAGAGAGCCTCTGCCACATGCCTGGAGCCTACTCACAGGCTAATTGACTCATTTGGTCTTTTCTTCTTAAACCATGGGAGTGATGAAATTTTTTTTCTCCCCTTCGTTTTATGTTCTTTCTTAACATGCCAGGAAAAACAACACTGGCTTTCAAACCCTACTGCTCCTGTCAACTGTTCAGCTCCAGCTAGGAATTAGCAAAAACAGCAAAACAACCAATTAAAAAACCTCTGTAGCGGGGCGGTGGTGGCGCACGCCTTTAATCCCAGCACTTGGGAGGCAGAGGCAGGCGGATCTTTGCGAGTTCGAGGCCAGCCTGGTCTACAAAGTGAGTCCAGGACAGCCAGGGCTACTCAGAGAAACCTTGTCTCGAAAAACCAAAAAAATAAAATAAAATAAAAACCTCTGTGATTTAGGATAAACCAGACTCCCCTCCCCCATTACCACCCCCTACCTAAAGCAGATACTGTTCTGAGATTTGTTTTTTGTTCTCCACCTCCACAGGTGGGGTTTCTCTGTGTAGCCCTGGCTGTCCTGGACTCACTTTGTAGACCAGGCTGGCCTTGAACTCACAGAGAACCAACCTGCCTCTGCCTCCCGAATGCTGGGACTAAAGGCTGTACTGAGGATTCTTTTTTTTTTTTTTAAGATTTATTTTATTTATTTTATGCATATGTGTGCTCTATCTGCATGTACACTTGTATTCCAGAAGAGGGCACCAGATCACATTGTGGATGGTTGTGAGCCACCATGTGGTTGCTGGGAATTGAACTCAGGACCTTTGGAAGAGCACTAGGCAGTGCTCTTAACCGCTGAGCCATCTCTCCAGCCCCCAATACCAATACTGAGGTTTCTTTAATGATGGAAGGAGTTACTGGTTAGTGAGGAGTGCTGGTTCATGTTTATAATCCCAACATTTGGAAGATTGGGGCAAGAGGATTGCCACAAGTTGGAGACCAGTCTGGACTACACAGGGAATTCCAGAGTAAGACCCTGTCTCAAAACAAAAGAAAAAAACAGCCCATCATTTATTTGCTATGGATTGCATTCTAGTGTCATTCATTCATTCATTCATTTGTATATTTGTTTATTTATTCTTTGGTGTTTCAAGACAGGGTTTCTTTGTATAACAGCCCTGGTTGTCCTGGACTTGCTTTGTAGACCGGGTTGGCCTTGAACTCACAGAAGTCCACCTGCATCTGCCTCCCGAGGGCTGGGATTAAAGGAGTGTACCACCATCACCCGGTTTGCATTTTAGCATCTTTATGTACTGTCTCACTTATTACTCAGAGAGAGACAGGACTCACTTTAGCTCACACAGCACATGAATGAAATTGGGCTTGAATAGCAGTTGGCCTATGAGGCAAGCCATGCTCTGTGCGCTGTGCAACTCAGGCCTTCCCCAGATTGACTCAATTCTACGATATGATCGCAAGGTATCCTGGGACTTTACGTCACTGTGCTTCTTAAATTTCTTGTTTTGAGCCAAAGCTTTTTTTTTTTTTCTTTTGTTTTTTTGAGACAGGGTTTCTCTGTGTAACAGCCCTGGCTATCCTGGAATCACTCTGTAGACCAGGCTGGCCTCAAACTCACAGAGATCCGCCTGCCTCTGCCTCCCGAGTTCTGGGATTAAAGGCGTGCACCACCACTCCAAGCTGTGAAGCTTTTTGTTTGCTTGTTTGTTTGGTTTTTGGTTTTTCGAGACAGGGTTTCTCCATGTAGCCCTGGCTGTCCTGGACTCACTCTGTAGACCAGGCTGGCCTTGAACTCACAGAGATCTGCCTGCCTCTGCCTCCCGAGTGCTGGGATTAAAGGCATGCGCCACCACACCCAGCTGTTTTGTTTGTTTTTGAGACTAGTTTTCTCTATGTATCCATGGCTCTCCTGGGACTCACTCTGTAGACCAGGCTGGCTGGCTTTGAACTCAAAGATCTGCTTGTCTCTGCTTCCTGAACGCTGGGATTAAAGGCGTGTGCCACCACCACCTGGCTGAGACAAGACTCTCGTAGCCCAGCCTGATCTGAACTCTATGTGTAGCCAAGGCTATACCTGAACTTCCGATCGTCCTTCCTCTACTTCCCAAGCTCTAGGACTGCTGACGTGAACTCCCATCTGTGATGCTGTGTTGCAGATGGAACCCAGAGCCGCATGCTGGTGAAAACCTTAGCTGAGCTTCAGCCCCACTGTCACAGTGACTTATCCTTGCAGGTTAACTATGTAGCCTACCTGGAGTCATAGTATACACTATCTGTCATTTTTTTTTTTTTTTGGGGTGCCAGGTTTCCACAGGATCAGTGCTGATCTTCATGGTTCTTGCTACTCTACCCCCAAGTTCCTTCTATCCAAAAAGAAAGACATCTTACCAAAATAACAAGGAAGCTACAGTCAGGTGCTCTGATGGTTAGACCCTCAGGACTCAGAAGACTGAGGAATGAGAATTTTGATTTTGGGGCCAGCATAGGCTAAGTAGCCACCCCCATGTTACTTTATGAAAGTAGTAATGAGCAACAAGAGTGGGTCCCATGTACTGGTGGGTATGTATAAGTTAACCTTCTGGGTGTAGATGAAGTTCACTGGCAGAGCGTGTTCCCAGCATGCTCAGAGCCCTTGGCTCCTTTTTTTTTTTTTTATTTTTATTTATTTTTATTTTATGTACTTTGGTGTTTTGTTTACATCTATTTCTTTCTTTCTTTCTTTTTTTTTTTTTTTTGGTTTTTCGAGACAGGGTTTCTCTGTGTAACAGCCCTGGCTGTCCTGGACTTGCTTTGTAGACCAGGCTGGCCTCAAACTCACAGATATCCGCCTTCCTCTGCCTCCCAAGTGCTGGGATTAAAGGCATGCGCCACCAAGCCCGGCATACATCTATTTCTGTATGAGGGTGTTGGAGACCCTGGAATAGGAGTTAAAGTTTCGAGCTGCCATGTGGATGCTGGAATTTGAACCTAGGTCCTCTAGAAGAGGACCCAGTGCCCTTAACCGTTGAGCCATCCTCCCAACTCTCTCTTTTTTTTTTCTCAAGACAGGGTTTCTCTGTGTAGCCCTGGCTGTGGGATTTAAGACATGTGCCACCACCACCCAGCTCATTTTTTAAAAATTAATTTTAAACTAAAATAGATTGGCCACAGGCCGGGCGGTGGTGGCGCATGCCTTTAATCCCAGCACTTGGGAGGCAGAGGCAGGTGGATCTTTGTGAGTTCGAGGCCAGCCTGGTCTACAAAGTGAGTCCAGGTCAGCCAGAGATATTCAGAGAAACCCTGTCTCGAAAAACCAAAAAAAAAAAAAAAAAAATAGATTGGCCAGGCATGGTGGCGCATGCCTTTAGTCCCAGCACTTGGGAGGCAGAGACAGACTGTGAGATCTCTGTGAGTTCAAAGCCAGCCTGGTCTACAAAGTAACAGGACAGCCAGAGATACACATAGAAACCCTGTCTTGAAAAAAATAATAAAAAACAAAGTGGATTAAATTAAAATAAGATTAGACTTAATCCCAGCATTCAGGAGGTAGAGGCAGGAGGATCTCTATGAGTTGAGGGCTAGCCTGGTCTATAAAGTGAGTCCAGGACAGTCAGGGATACACAGAGAAACCCTGTCTTGAAAAACCAAAGTAAATAAATAAAAAGAATAACATTAGATTAAAATAAAAATATTTTTTAAGTGTTTTGACTGGGCAGTGGTGGTGCATACTGCCTTTAATCCCAGTACTCAGAAGCAGAGGAATGTAGTTCTCTGAGAGCTGAAGGCCAGGCTGGTCTACAGAGTGAGCTCCAGGATAGCCAGGGCTACACAGAGAAACCCTGTCTCGAATAATCAGTCAATTAATCAATCAGTAAATGTTTTGCCTGCATGTATCTGTATATACGACATGTGTGCCTGGTGCCCAAAGAGGCCAAAAGAGACTGTCAGATCCCTGGAACTGAAGTTACAGACAGTTGTAAGCTGACATGTAGGTGCTGGCAATCAAACTCGGGTCCTCTGTAATAGTTTTCTGAACTGTTGGGCCATCTCTCCAGCTTCTGGGTTCCATTCTTAACATGTGTGAGTGAGAGAAAGACAGAGACAGATGGCACAAAACCCTTTCTCTGATTCCATCAGCACTTGTGAAGGCTGTTGTTCTCTGTTTTGTCCAAGACTTCAGAGAATCAAGAAGCCATCAAAACAAACATAGTGGTTCTTGCTTGAAATCCCAACATTAGGAGGCTGAAGCAAGAGGATTGAGGCCAGCCTGGGCTATACAATGAGACCTTGACTTAAAAAAAGAAAAGTTGAACTCAAAGCTGGGCATTTGGGAGGCCAGCCTGGCCTGCACCATGAGACCCTGCTACTAACTAATTTAAAAAATAGAGAGAAATTCCTTTTGTCTCAGGGAGTTTGGAGACTTCTTCGGAGGCCTGTGGCATCCTAGGAGACACTGCCCAGTGCCTTGCCCTTCTAAACAAAAGTTCCTTTGGTGTGTGTGCCAGAAGAGAAATCTGGGGCCTCCTACCTCCTCCTTTCTCCTTCCTGGCCTCCACTCTATGCAAACAACAACCAAGAGACCCCCAGGGACAGAGGAGGGGTGTCAATCAACTGGCTGCTGGCTGGCTGGCAACTTGAGCAAGAGATAAATGTCTATTATGCAAAGGCTGAAGTGTGGGCTTTACTGCAGCAGCTCTAACAGAAGGCTCAACACAGGAGGGAAGGGGAGAGGGAAGGAAGGGAGAGGGGAGGAGGAGGGGGAGGGGAAGTCAGTTCTTTCAAGGTGAACTAGCAAGTGCTGGTAGTCTCACGTGTCAAGGAGCTGAGAGCACTCTCCTCCTCCTCCTTCTCCTCCTTCTTCTTCCAGGCAGGGTTTCTCCTTGTAGCCCTAGTTGTCCTGGAACTCACTTTGCAGATCAGGCTGGCCTCAAAACTAAGAGATCCGCCTGCTTCTGTCTCCCAACTGCTGGGATTAAAGGCGTGCGCCACCACACCTGGCTCCTTTCTTTTTGAGACGAGTCTCTCTACATAGCCCTGGTTGTCCTGAAATTTTCTTAGACTGGACTGGCCTCGAACTCACAGAGATTCCCCCTGCATCTGCCTCCCTAGTGCTGGGATTAAAGGTATGCAATACCACACTTGGTTCATGTATCTTTTTTACAATGTTCATGCTGGAACCTCCGGCCTTTCATGCCGTAACAAAAGCTCTACCATGCAGCCCACTACCAATATTCTTTTTCTTTTTTCCTTCTTTTTTTTCCAGACAGGTTTCTCTGTGTAACAGCCCTGGCTGTCCTGGAACTCACTCTGTAGACCAGGCTGGCCTAGAACTCACAGAGATCTGCTTGCCTCTGCCTTCTGAGTGTTGGCATTAAAGGCGTGCGCCACCACGCCCCGGCTATTTCTTTTCTTTTATTCGCCAAAAGTCACATGGCTTCCTTGCCCAGGAGAGAGCTCATATATTATTTGTAATGAGTCTAAACAGTTTAATCAGTCTAAATTTATGGAACAAAATAAAACTCCAAATCCTAAATTATTTCATGTGTGTGTGTGTGTGGTGTGTGTTTTGTGTTGTCTGTGAGGATATGTGAGATGTATTTGTGTATGTGTGGCGTGTCTGGGGTGTGTGGTATGTCTGTGGGGTGTGTGGTTTGTGTATGAGTGTATGTGTGTATGTGTGCTATCTGTGGGGTATGTGAGGTGTATGCTGTGTGTGTATGAGTGGGGGGGTACATAGTGTATGTGTGTGGTGTGTCTGCTGTGTGTATGCGGAGTGTTTGTGGGGTGTATGGTTTGTGTGTGAGTGTGTGTGCTCTCTGTGGGGTATGTGAGGTGTGTGTCTGCTGTGTGTGTGTATGAGTGTGGGAGAGTATGTGGAGTATGTGTATGTGT